>CM021100.1:697257887-697407530 GCA_007115665.2 Sequoiadendron giganteum | reverse complement strand
TTCTAGGAGTCTTTTCTGGAGCTTCTTCAAATCGTACATCCTTTTCCTTATCACTTTATTTTTCTCTACAATCAGGTTCGTCTAATTCATATCCATATATCACCAGAGTTCCAAAAAACTTCATCAACCTTGACGCTTGCAATCTCAACAATATTTCTTAATATTTTATTATTGTACTAGTAAGATTTTATTTTAGTAGAATATCTAAGGAAGATTCCTTCATCAAACCTTGCATCAAAATTTCCCATATTTTCTTCATATCTTCTAATATAACATTTTCTTCCAAACACTCTGAAGTATTTAATAGTAGGTATCCTTCCATATGAAAAATCATAGGGAGTCTTTGTTCTATTTTATTTTTCTTGAACTATGTTTTGTATGTAAACAATAGTATGAATTTATTCTCTTTAGTAGACTTTTGGTAGGTTTTCTTCTTTCATCGTAGTCCTTGTAGCTTATTGATTAGTTATATTTTTCCTTTCAACCACTACATTTTGTTGAGGAGTCCTAGAGGTATACTGGACACACCTTGTTGTTTGTGTTTTGATCACTACTATTGAGCGGCAACTATTATTGTGTGATGAGGTTATCTGATTATTGTTTTACATGCATAATGGATTAATGATGTTAGTAGAGTTAGCATGAGATATTATTATTATGTGATTATTGATTATGATGTAATGTCAGTCTTTGATGAGTGGATTGGTGAAGAGGACGGTTTCGCATCACTCGCTTGCGAGCGCCCTACGAATCCATGATTTCTTCTTCACGGTGTGTATTATATGTTGGATATATTGTATTATGTTGTTTACTTGGTTTCAGGTTGCAGGTACATGACATTGACTCCACCTAGTCTCACAGGTTTGAGCGTGTCGATCCAATGGTTAAGTTGAAAGGGAGATAGTAGCTAGGTAACATGTGTCAGGTCTACGCCCTAGCCTTAGTGTGTCGTTAGTCCTGATTAGTGAGTCATGTTTACTTGATTTAATGTTATATGATTCTTTTAGATGCATTATTGTTAGATTAATGTTTAGAATAATTGCATTGGAAAAAGTAGTGATTATTTTAATATTAAATTAAAATTATGCTTTGATGTTATATTTAAAGTTGATAATGAAATTTAATCTAGTTAAATTTTAATTTATTTAATTAATTAAATTTTAATCTCAAAAGGGTTGAATTTAGTTATTAAATAATTAAAATTAATTAATTAAGTTTATTGGATTAAATTAAATTAAAATAAATCAAGAGAAATTGAAAGGAAATTGAAATTGTATTTTAAATTCAATTTGGGTTTTCGAAAATAGAAAAGAAAAGAAATATCTAATTCTCTACTTTGCATGCAAAGGGAGTTAGGGTTGTATTAGATATTTTTGGATTTATGTGGAATGAATGTTTTTGAATTTTGGAGAGAGAAGTTTTGGAAAGGAATTCATCTTTCAAGAGCATTGAAGGTTTTTGGAAAATTTGGACAAGAAGGGTTTGAATCAGTTTTTTGATTTTGGATTGGATTCGTTGCACGTTTGAGGAAATTCTTGGAGGAGACTTGTATCAAAAAAATTCATCTTCTTCTATAGCTTCAGATTCCAGGATTTGTTCTAGTTTGTTCAATTCAATTTAATGGTTTAAGAATTTGTATTGAATTAATTGTGCAATAGGATTTGTTAATCAAATCTAAATTTAAATTAATCCAAATTTGGGGAAAATTTGTTAAATCTACTATAGAAATTTATTCAGTAAACAGAATTCGTAGATTCATTGTTGAAATTAAACATTTGGTTTTGTTTCAAACATTTATGTTTTAGTATGAAGATTTTACCTTCTAAAAATATTCAGATCTGTTCTTCGAAAACTCAAACCCTCGTAGAAAACCTCCATTGAAAATTAAATAAAATTAAGATCTATTTAATTTTCCTATCTTTAATTAGTTGACAATTTGAAGGAATGGTTTAAAAGAAATTAAATTTAAACTTTTGGAATATAGGAAGAAATTCTGGAAAAAATTATTAAATTCTGTTACTCGTTATTTTAAATTATTTTCTAGATTTTACCAGTAATTTAATTTTGTGTAAATATATATATATTTAGATATAATATATATATATATATATTCTTATAAAATGATATATATATACCACATATAAATATATATATATATATATATATCATTTTGTATGGTCAAAGATTTAATTTATTCTCCTTTTAAAAAAAAAAAAACACAGTACATACGACAATATTGGGAAATGAGTTTCAGGAAAAAAAATTCATTGATTTCTTTTTAAATTATTCATTGGGTTTTGAAATTTGAAAAAAGTTGTTTAAGTTTAAAAAAATGAAAATAAATATAAAAAAAAGGGGAACATTCATTAATGGCCGGTGGGGAGGTCAAACCCCCACTGCGCATCCTTCCTAAGGGAGGACGTACCTACCATGGGCAGTGCACCCACCCCTTGGGGGATGCACTCCCCATGGGAGGTGTGGCCTCCCCTAGGACTGTCGGCTGATGTACGTGAGTACAGTCGGTGCAGGCAGTAGTCTACAAGTATCGGCAATACCGTCCACCAGACATGTACTGTCCGGTCCTGCCATATGCACTATTTATTTATTTATTTTATTATTTCTTTTATTTTTTATTTGTATAAAATTAGTTTTATACTTATATTAAATGTTAATATGCAATAGTTAATATAAATATATTGTATTTAGGAATTAGTGGTGTCTGGTAAAATTATAGATAAACTAACTAATTTGTCTCATACTGGTAAATATTGTAAAACAGAGGTTTATAATGACTATTAAATACATATTCTATTTATTTGTTTATGTAGTTTGGAATTTCAAACCTAATATAAGAGTTATATATTTATCTTTTAAATATTCTATTACACACTTTAATGCATGGAAGTAGTTAGGCAGTGGGTGAAATGAAATGCTTGTTATGCATTGTTATTAAGTTTGTGATAAATATTTATTTAAAAGAGGGATTTATTTATTTAATGGAAATATGAATGGTTATTAGTTTAATTTTCTACGAAAAGCATTAGATTAGAATATGGATTTAAGATATCCAAATATAGTATTTTTTTTTATTGTTAGTGTGTAATTATATTAATTTCCCTTTTATTGATTGATTTGGGAAATGGTGATTAAGATTTAAATTGTAAAGTCTTCCAGTGAATGTGGGTCATTACCTTGTTAAGTTAATGTTCATTTTTCCCTTGGGTAGTGCTTTATGAGTTTGTTTTCCTCCAAGTGTTGGAGTGGAATTCCTTATTGTCACCTCCTAGATTAGGAGAGATTGTGTTGTTCAGTTCTATAATACTTGAGTCACCCTTGGAGTCTAGATTTTAGTATCATGTTATCCATTAGAAGAGTGGCTTTTGTTACAGGCCAAAGCCCAAAGAGGTAAATTGGGTAACCTTCAGAAGTGTTTTTAATAAGTGATAATTAAAGTAATGTACTTAGATGACTAGGATGCATTCACATTAATCAAGATAAATTAACCTCACTCACAGACACAAGGGCTTGTTTAGACTTGGGGTGAGTGAGAAGGCCTAGAATGACAAGGTCAACTATCTTGTCCATATGAAAGGTAGTTGATTCCACATGCGTGAGTATGAGGGCTGGGATTCGGTTGAGGTCACCAAGATCACCGGAGCCTATGAAGAATGCCCAGAGGAGATCTCATGATGAACCTTGCAATGACACTTTGTCCAGGATAACATTGAGTTTATGTTGTGTGTATGGATTCTTTAGCACACTTGATTATAATATGTCTGGAAGCAATGCAACCATGTTAGTGTTAGACTTATTTTGTGCATATGTTTGGTTGAGTCAGTATGTGTCAGTATGAGTCTACCTTTGGTTAGAGGTAGTAGATTTCTTGTCCATGTTGCATTGTTACTATCTCCTAGCATGGGGGGTGGGCCTTTGGGTACCACTAGGTTGGGTGGAACATATACCAAAACTATTGGGTCCCCCTCGTTCTTCAGTTCATGGAGGTGAGACATCTAGTTGGACAACTCACGGATCTTGTTATTCTTTTCTAGCACTATTGTAATTCAAATTGTAATGAATTTTTTTTACCCCTCTTGTTATTATGAGGTGGATTTATGTAATTGTAACACTTTTGTATTTTGACTCATTCTGGGAATGAGGGTTGTAATCTTGTAATGGATTTATGTAATGGATATATGTTATGGATATTCTATTCCTATCTTGTATTTATTTATGTTGAATGAATGCTTAGTACTTGAGTTATCTAATGCAATGTAATTTAAATGATGTATGTTAATAGGGATTTAAGTAATCTCAGTTACGTAGCCTTAGGGGATGTTTTCAATTATAGGTGAACATGTATGTTTAATTCACTTTAATAAAAATAAACTTGGTACGCTTTTGTAGTAGATTGAAAATTCCTCTAGGGTTGCGTGGTGGGTCATTACACATGGTATCAAAGCCTAGGTTTAAACACTTGGTTCTCTGGGATTATGAAGTACCCATTAGGCTTAGTTGCGTAGGTTTTTAAGAGTACCTTATCTAATACCCTTTTGTGTTTGTGTAGGAGTATGCCTCCTAGACGTAGACGAGGGAGAGGACGTGGATGTGGCCGGGTAGGTGGTCGAGATGAGAGTCGGCATGACTTGCCACCACATGTGCCACATATACCAAAGCAGGAGGAGCAGTAGGCTTCGTAGAATGGACCAGGAGGTGGTGGTGGAAAGTTAGATCTTCCTAGGGTTGAAGCTACACGTAGAGCCTTCGAGGAGGATTTTGCATTATTGGGTCTGAGATAGGAAGTACCTATGGTTAACCCTATGGTTGGGACAGTTACAACTCAGTCTGATATGTTAGTAGTAAACTATATGAGGGATTTGATTCGTTTGCAAGCACCTCGATTTGATGGAGTAGGTACCAGTCTAGAGGCTAAAACTTGGTTGATAGGTCTTGATCGATGTTTTTCCATGCACCCGTTTGATAGTAACACCAAAGCGTGGTGCACAGTTATTTATCTCCAAGGATTTGCAGCCACTTGGTGGAAACTAAAGGAGAAAAAGCTCCATATAGACATGAGTACAATGTCTTGGGATATTTTTCTTGAGTGGTTCAGAGCCCACTTTCTCTTTGATCATTAGCGTCAGCATAGAGGTGACGAGTTCCATGCCATACTACAGTTAGCCATGATGGTAGATCAGTATGAGAGGTGATTCTACAAACTTAAATAGTTCACAAGAATAGGGGATGATGAGGGAATGCTTGTGCAACATTTCATTAGGGGCTTAAACACCCATATCAGTGGTGGTGTTTGGGTCTTTGAACCCAATTCTATGGAGATAGTTGTGGAGAAGGCACGGCTGGTGGAGAAGAATCTGACTATGGCACTGGGAGGTCATACAGGTGTTATTATTGGTAGTGGTACAGGAGCTGGGACTAGTGCTCAAGGGGGACAGACACAGGCAGTTGTGCCTCCTAAGACTCAGTAGGTATTAGCACAAGGTAGTCAGCAACAGTCATTTTAGGGGAAATAGAAAGGTTTCCTGTAGGGACAAGGTAGTAGGAATTGGAGGCACATGAAGTATTTCAACGCTGAGCAACCCGCTCAGAGTGCTTAGTCCACTTTTGGAGGAATTGTACAACACTCTAGTGTACCAGCAGGAGGTAGAGGTTATGGTAGAGGCACAAGTTTCTTCTCTTGTGGTCAATAGGGCCATATTGATAGGATGTGTCCCAATAAGGGCCCTTCGAGATTTACGTAGAGACCAGTGGTTTCAAAGCCGATAGTGGGAGATGCTGGCAGAGGCCATCATGTGTTCGCAGTGGTTGATAACTACCAGGTAGAGCACCAGGGTACCATGGTAGAGACTTATGGTATGTTATTGGGTAACCCTATTACTATTCTTTTCAATTTAAGAGCATCTGAATCCTTCATTTCTTCATCGATAGTGTCACATTGTAGACTGGGATCCATAAGGCAAGCCAATAGGTGGCAAGTAGAGTTAGCATCTGGTGTGAAGGTTGCATCATATTCTATAGTACCTGACTGTAGGTTGGAGATTGGACCACTTCTTACTACCTTAGATCTTTGGGTTATACCATTGGGATCCTATGATGTTGTCATAGGTATGGATTGGTTAGAGGCTCACCAAGTAGTTATTGATTTTCAATGTAAGTTGATTCGATGCATTAATGCATTTGGTGGAGAGGTGGATATTATAGGAGTTCAAAGACCGATATCTTTGAGGGTCATCTTAGCTATGCAGTTGAGGAGATGTGTTTGTCATGGATGTTGGTTGTTTGTAGTTACAGTTGAGGACTTGGGTTTAGGAGATGGAGAGGAGAAGGTATCTCTTGATAGTCATCTTGTTCTTGAGGAGTTCACAAATGTCTTTCCTGATAACATTCCAGGGATGCCACCAAGGAGAGATATAGATTTTAAGATTGATTTAGTACTTGGATCAGAGCCTATTTCATGAGCACCTTACCGCATGACTACTTAGGAGTTGAAAGAGCTTTGCTTGCAGTTGGAGGATTTATTAGAGAAGGGATTTATTCCTCCTAGTGTTTCTCCTTGGGGAGCACCTGTCATCTTCCTGAAGAAGAAGGATGGTTCACTTCGATTGTGAATTGATTATCGGTAGTTGAACAAGGTAATGATCAAGAATCATTATCCACTTCCTAGAATTGATGACTTGTTTGAACAAGTCAAAGGTGCTACCATCTTTTCAAAGATAGACCTTAAGTTGGGATACCATCAGCTCCTCATTTTTGATGCAGATATCCATAAGACAGCGTTTCAGACATGGTATGGTCGCTACGAGTTCACTGTGGTACCATTCGGGTTGAGGAATGTGCCATCTGTGTTCATGAGTTTGATGAATGGAGTATTATGTACGTACCTTGATAGGTTTTTTCTTATGTTTCTTGATGATATATTGATTTATTCCAGAATGGTAGAGGAACATGAGGAGCATTTGTGACAGGTTCTATAGTGTTTGTGAGAAAACCAACTTTACGCCAACTTGTCGAAATGCGAATTCTTCAAGTCTGAGATCAAGTATCTTGGTCATGTGATCTTAGGAGAGGGAATATCTGTGGATCCTTCAAAGATTCAATCTATTCTTGATTGGCTTGTGCCCACGAATGTGGCAGAGATCCGTAGTTTTATGGGGCTTGTAGGATATTATAAGAGGTTTGTGCAGATTTTTTCCAGGATAGGTCATCCTATCACTTCTCTTCAGATGAAAAGGAAGAGGTTTGGATGGTCAAAGCAATGTGAGTTAGCTTTTCAGATTCTTAAGGATAAGCTAAATAGTGCACTGATTTTAGCGATACCTGATCCCACAAGAGACTTTGTGGTTTGTATAGATGCATCCTTAGAGGGCTTAGGTGCAATCCTGATGCAGGAGGGATGAGTGATAGCTTATGAGTCATGTAAGCTTAAGGATCATGAACTAAATTATCCCACTCATGACCTTGAGTTAGCGGCTGTAGTCCATGTATTGACTAGATGGAGACATTTTTTACTCAGGTACAAGTTTCAACTACATAGCGATCACAGGAGCCTGCAGTACATTTTCACTTAGTTGAACCTTAACGCTAGACAAAGGTGTTGGATGGAGTTTCTTTGTGAGTATGAATTTGAGGTTAAGTATATTCAGGGAAAAGAGAATGGTGTAGCTGATGCACTTAGCAGACGTAGGCATGAGATATCTGAGATGACTCTTATGGTAGATTTACAGAGTCGGATTCTTTCTTCTCTTCTAGCTAATAGTTGGTACCAAGATGTGAGAGAAAATATTGAGGTAGGTAGACCTCTTGAGGGCAGATTTATAGGTTATTCACTTGAGTTAGATGGGTTACTTAGGTATTCAGATCATATTTACGTTCCTTTAGTAGGTGACCTTTGATCTTTGGTTTTGATCGAGGCTCATCGTGCACCTTATTCAGCCCATCCTGGGGTGAAGAAGATGCATGTAGATCTATGCCAATTGTATTTTTGGCCAGGGATGAAGCGGGATATTGTAGAATTTATAGTGAGATGTTTGTAGTGTCAGCAGGTGAAGGCTGAACACCAACATCTAGCAAGGCTTCTATAGCCACACCTTGTACCAAAGTGGAAGTGGGATATTATCTCATTGGACTTCATTGTTGGTTTACCCAACTCCTCATGACAACATGATGCTATTATGGTGACAGTCGATAGGTTGATGAAGGTAGCACACTTCTCACCTATTTCTGCTTCCTATAATGAATCATCAGTTGCTAGAGTGTTCATGGAGTATATTGTGAAGTTGCATGGTATCTCACGTCGGATTATTTTTGCCAAGGATCCAGTGTTTACTTCAACTTTATGGACATCATTACACCATGCTATGGGGACACAGTTGAACTTCAGTTTAGCATATCACCCTAAGACAGATGGATAGACTAAGAGGGTTAATTTGTAATACCCCTCTGTTTTGCTTCTTGTTCAAGTTGGTTTATGCTATGTTTGGTTGTAGTTACTTTGATACTGGATACATTTTGTTATGATGATTTGATCGCTACTATTGAATGACAACTATTATTGTGGGATGTAGCTATCTGATTATTGTTTCACATGCATTATGGATTAATGATGTTGTAGAGTTAACATGAGATGTTATTATGAGATTACTAGATTATGATGGAAGTGTCAGTTTCAATGAATGTATTGGTGAAGATGACAGTTTTGCATCACTCACTTACGAGCGCCTTACGAATTCATAATTCCTTCTTCACAGTGTGTATTATATGCTGGATATATTATATGATGTTGTTTACTTAGTTACAGGATTGCAGGTACATGACACCGACTCCACCTGGTTTCATAGGTTTGAGCATGACGATCCAACGGTTAAGTTGAATGGGAGATAGTAGCTAGGTAACATGTGTCAAGTTTACACCCTAGCCTTAGTGTTTCATTAGTTGTGTGTGTCGAGTCATTGTCTGTCTTGCTTTGATATTATTTAATTCTAAAGAATTCTTGATTTAGAAATAGATATTTAGAATAATTGAATTTAAATCATGTTGATGGTTATTTAATTTAAATAATGCAATGTGGATAAAAGTTTATATTTAAATTAATTAACTATATTTAGTTTATTTAATTAATTAAATTTAATCCATGGGGGTTGAATTTAGTTATTAAATAATTTAATTAATTAATTAAACGTGATGCAAGAGAATGAAAAGAAATAAAAGAATTAAAATTAATTTTGGAATTTAATTTAGACGTGTGGGAATTAAATTGAAAATTGTAATTAAATGTTTATTTGGGAAATTAGTTGCAACTTTGGAAATTAATTTATTATTTCAAATTGCATTTTAAATTGAAAGTGGGTTTTCAAAAATTGAAATTGAAATTGAAATTGAAATTGAAATTGAAATTGAAATTGAAATTGAAATTGAAATTGAAATTAAAATTGAAATTGAAATATCTGATTTGCATGTAATGTGAATTAGGGTTGTATTAGATATTTTTGATTTATAAGAATATATGTTTTAATTTTAGGGTAGAAAGTTTTTAGAAAAATACATTTTTATAGCAGGGAAGAAATTTTGGAAAATTTTCACAAGGGTTTGAAGAAAGTTTGATTGTAGAATTGATTGAAGGAAAGATTGTTTGCATTTGTTGGATTTTGGATTGGTTTAATTGGAGGATTGAAGAAAATTCAGGAAATCATTGGAGGAGGCTTGCATCAGAAATTCATCTCTTTCTATAGCTTCTTGTACCAGGTTTTTCCTCTTTGTGTTTTATTGTTCTTGATTGTTTTCTTTAAAATAGTAATGATTAAAGATTTGTTTGTTAAATCTGTTTTAGAAAATAAATTTGATATTAGAAGAAAATAATTAAATAAATTTACAGCCTTTGCTTGTGAAAATTCTTGAGTGAAAATTGTGAAAACCTCAATTGAATTTAAATTATTTGGGGAAATCGATTTTGTTGTTATTGAAATCAAACATAGAGATTGAACAATGCATTTAGAATGTTTTTATAAAATGAAACCTTCTGTTTATTATTAAAAAACGGATTTTAAAATCTACAGTATAGTTATATTTTTCATGGTAAAATAGTCTAGTTGCGTCGCCTATAACTTCACTTTCACAAACTGAGTTGTTAGGAAATTTAAAGGGTTTTTGAATTTTTAAATTTTCTTATCCTTGTCAAAAAATCATAAATACCCAGATCGTAGTTTTTGAGTTATGCTTGAAACATGATACTGCTATTAAGTTATTTTCCCATGGCTGTTCTGAAAATAAAATAATAATAAATTGATATTTATAAATATTAATATTTTAGGTATTGTTATTATAATATTAAAATATTATTTAATAATATTTTATATTATAATTTATAATACTAAAATATTATATTTATTTATATTATTTTAAATAAAATTTGTATATTAGATTAGTGGAATTAAAATTATAAACGTATGGGAAAATTATTGTTTATTTTAAAATGGCATGTTAAAGTTTAATTGAAGGAGTTAAATATTTGATTTGAAGAATGCATAATTTAAAATGTAATTGTGGAATTTAAATTTATGTATAAAAGGTCCAATTATTAATTTGATTTAATTGGAAAAATATATTTATATTTTGGAAAATTGATGATAAGGGATATTTATTTTGAATTAAACAATTTGATATTCTGTAAAAAATAGAAGATATGTTAATGATTAAATATATTTAAATATATTAATTTATATTTAATATATATATATATATATATTGAAGGTATATATCCTTTGAGAGAATAAATAATATTTTATTATTTTATTCTGTTGTTTGCAAATTGGGTATTATTAGTGTTCTAAAAAAAATGATTAGTATGTGTAGAAAATGTATAGAGAAATATATTTTTTAATAGAAGTAATTATTTGATTTAAAAGAAAATATTTATTTTGTTAATATGATTGAAGAAAATATATTGAGATGTATATATATATCCATGAGTATTTTCAATCAGTATTTACCTTGTTTTATTTAAGTGCGTGTAATTTAGCTTTGCATGAAGAATTTAAATAATAAGTTTTGAATGTATGGTCAAAATTGATAAGGAAAAAAATATTTAAATATATTGAAGAATTATAGAAATATTTATATTTAAATGTTTGTTGTAATTAATGAGATTTAATTAGAAACAATATCAATGCGTGGTCAAATAGATAAGCCAAAAGATATTTTTATACATTGATGAAATTGCATGTTTTTAAATGGATTGTTGAAGAGACATAGACTCCGGATAGAAAATTGAAAAGATTGTTTGCAATAGTGCTAAGTTGCATTAGAAGTAAATTTAGGAACTATCTATATTGAAAAAGGCAAATAGTTATTATGTTTTATTTAGTTCCATAGAGTAATCTAGTCATTGTGAATGGAATATTAAAGAATATATGTAATTAAATTTATTAATATATATATTTGGTGTCTATATAATATGGAGCATATATATATATTAAGTGTAAAATTCATTATCATATTTTATTTTAATAAGATGCATGCAATATATTATTGAATAGAGATTTAAAAATGGATTGATTAGTGTATATAGAAAATGGATAGAGAAACAATATGTTATTATATTAAAGTGATTGAATGTTTTAAATAGAAACTTGAATGAGATGTAAGAGTTGGTTAAGAAATAGAAAGAGTTTACTTGCATGGATTTGTGTCAATTTAAAAGTAAATTAAGAAGTTGTTTTATTGATGAGGCAATCAATTATGTTATTTAATTAATTTCTATTTAGATTAATTGAATCATTGTGATTGGATTATGAAAGAGATATGGATTTACTATATCTAAAAATAGTATCTTCCCCATGATTATCTTTAAGGATTTAATTCTCTGTATTTAGTAAAGGGAAGTAAGTTTAATTGTTTTAGATTTCCAATAATGAAAAGGGAAATAGAGGTTATGATTATTTTTAGATGATCTAGTTAATGTGTCTTTGACTTTGTCAACACTACCTATTGAATGAGTATGGATTTAGGAAATCTAAATATTAGATTTGATTAATGACTTGAATGCTTTGGTTGCTATGTCGTCAAGGGGCATTGTTGGTTTTGGGATTTAGTGTTAGTCCTAAATTATAAGTCTTCCAGAAGAACTTAGAGGATAAGGGTTGTTGAATCTTTATGCCATCCAGTTGTTTCCCCTTGGGTAGTGCATGGCGTCTTTTTAGTTTTACTCGGTTTTCACGAACGGGGATGTTTTCACCTCCTTGGTTTAGGAGCAGATTATGGGATCCGTGTCTCCTTGTATGGAGTGACCTTGTTATGTAGTTTCATCTTATTGCCTCTTGTGGAAGGAGTGGACTATGTGTTGTTGCCTCCAAGATGTTTGGAGTGAGATCTTTTGTACCTCCTGTGAAAGGAATGGACTATGTGATTGTTGCCTCCAAGATGTTTGGAGTGAGTTTTTATTATTTGTATCCTCCTTGAGTTGGAGTGGTTATGATGCCTAGTTTGTATGCACTTGTGTTTCCCTTGGTGATTGGTTGTGAGTGCGTTGTCCATTAGAAGAGTGGCTTTTGATAGGGGCCGGAGCCCAAAGTGGTAAATCGGGTAACCTTCAGAAGTGAGTTAATCAAGTGATAATTAAATTAATGTACTTAGATGATTAGGATGCAGTTCACACTAATCAAGATAATTTAATCCTCACTTATAGACACAAGGGCTTGTTTAGACTTGGGATGAGTGAGAAGGCCTGGAATGGCAAGATCAACTATCTTGTTCTTGCGAGAGGTAGTTGATTCCACATGAGTGAGTATGAGTGTCAGGATTCGGTTGAGGCCACCAGGATTACTTGTGCCGGAGCCTTTGAAGAATGCCCAAAGGAGATCTCATGACAAACCTTGCGATGACACTCTATCTAGGACAACTATTGTTAAATGTTTTATGTGTATGGTTATTTGAACATACTTGATCTATTTTATGTCTAGAAGCAATGTGACCTATGTCAGTGATGTTGGAGTTGTACTTAATTTGTACTTGTATTGTACTTGATTTGTACTTGATTTGTACTTGTATTGTACTTGAGTTGTACTTGATTCGTACTTATATAGTGAATGAGTTGTACTTGTTAATTCATTTGGTTGGTTATAACAATATGAGTCAATTTGAGTCTGCCTTTGGTTAGAGGTAGTAGAATCTTTGTCCATGTTACTTTGTTACTATCTCTTAGCATGGGGGGTGGGCCTTCAAGTACCACATTGGTAGGGTGGAACATGCACCAAAACCGTTGGGTCCCCATCTATCTTCAGTACTTGGTGGCGAGACAGACAAATGGACAGCTCGCGGTTCTTGTTGTTATTCTTGCATTGTAATATTTTAACTTGTATAAGTTATTTTATCCCTCTTATGCTTATAAGGTGGAATTCTGTAATTGTAACCTTATGTACTACTGTCTCATTTTGGGAATGAGTGATGTAAGTATTGGTTTAAGATAATGTTTATGAGATTGTACCTTGGTTGATTATCTTATTATGTTATGTGGTATTCTTATGATGTATGATGTTTATTTCATAAAGTTCATAAGGCTATGGTTATATGTAATATGTATGTGTGGGTTTAAGTAATCCTAACCTTGTAGCCTTAGAGGTTGTTGTTAATTAGTAAGTGAATGTGTATGTTAAATGCACTTAAAAATAAATAAAAATCAGTTCGCTTATGATGTTAATTGCAACTTCTTTTAAGGTTACTTGGTGAGGCATTACATAATCAAATCCTCGAATACATGTTATGCATGTATGTCATGGATCAGCAGACACGACGGGAGGATTATCTTTATCTAGTGGAGTTTGCTTATAGCAATAGTTACCAGAGTTCCATTGGCATGATACCTTTTTAGGCCTTGTATGGACATCCTTGTCATACTCCTCTTAGTTGGGATCGATTAGAGGACAGAGTGTTATTGGGACTAGAGATGTTGCAGGATATAGAGCAGTAGGTGGATCGGATTAGAGAGCACCTAGTAGGAACACATGATAGGCTAAAGAAGTATGCAGATGTGCATAGAGTGGATCGTCAGTTTTTTGTCGGCAACAGAGTATTCTTGTGGGTGCATCCGTGAAAGATTCCTATCCGATATGGAAAGGGTTCTAAGTTGGCGTCTCGCTTTGTCGAAACTTTCAAGATACTAAAAAAGATTGGTCCAATTGCTTATCGACTTGCTTTGCCACCCAGTCTAGCAAGTATACATGATGTTTTCCATGTTTCAGTTCTTCAACTTTATCATCCAGATGTTACATCCTTGATTGGAATTCTTTATAGGTAGAGGACGGGCAACTGGCTTTGGAGCCCGTGGCTGTAACAGAGCACATAACTCTCGCTCTTCGAGAGTGAGATATTCATCAGGTTAGAGTTCAATGGGATCCTAGGGATGATACTTCATCCACTTGGGAGGATGTAGTTCGGATGAGGGATTTATATCCCTACTTGTTTGTAGGCTTCCAGGAGTAAGCCTGGTCTTTTGGGGGGAGAATGTAATACCCCTTCATTTTGCTTCTTGTTTGTTTTTCTTTATGCTATGTTTGGGTTGCAACTACTATGATACTAGACACACCTTGTGTTTTGTGTTTTGATCGCTACTATTGAGCAACAACTATTATTGTGTGATGAAGTTATTTGATTATTGTTTCACATGCATAATGGATTAATGATGTTAGTAGAGTTACCATGAGATATTATTATTATGTGATTATTGATTATAATGTAATGTCAATATTTGATGAGTGGATTGGTGAAGAGGAAGGTTTCGCATCACTCGCATGCGAGCGCCCTGCAAATCCATGATTTCTTCTTCACGATGTGTATTATATGTTGGATATACAATATTGTGTTGTTTACTTGGTTTCAGGTTGCAGGTACATGACATCGACTCCACTTGGTCTCATAGGTTTGAGCGTGGCGATCCAACAGTTAAGTTGAAAGGGAGATAGTAGCTAGGTAACATATGTCAGGTCTATGCCCTAGCCTTAGTGTGTCGTTAGTCTTGATTAGTGAGTCATGTTTACTTGATTTAATGTTATATGATTTTTTTAGATGCATTATTGTTAGATTAATTTTTAGAATAATTGCATTGGAAAAAGTAGTGATTATTTTAATATTAAATTAATATTATGCTTTGATATTATATTTAAAGTTGATAATGAAATTTAATTTAGTTAAATTTTAATTTATCTAACTAATTAAATTTTAATCTCTAAAGGGTTGAATTTAGTTATTAAATAATTAAAAATTAATTAATTAAGTTTATTGGATTAAATTAAATTAAAATAAATCAAGAGAAATTGAAAAGAAATTAAAATTGTATTTTAAATTCAATTTGGGTTTTCGAAAATAGAAAAGAAAATAAATATCTAATTCTCTACTTTGCATGCAAAGGGAATTAGGGTTGTATTAGATATTTTTGGATTTATGTGGAATGCATGTTTTTCAATTTTGGAGAGAGAAGTTTTGGAAAGGAATTCATCTTTCAAGAGCATTGAAGATTTTTGGAGAATTTGCACAAGAAGGGTTTAAATCATTTTTTGGATTTTGGATTGGATTCGTTACACGTTTAAGGAAATTCTTGGAGGAGGCTTGTATAAAAAAAAATCATCTTCTTCTATAGCTTTAGATTACAGGTTTTGTTCTTGTTTGTTCAATTCAATTTAATGGTTTAAGAATCTCTATTGAATTAATTGTGCAATAGGATTTGTTAATCGAATCTAATTTTAAATTAATCCAAATTTGGGGAAAATTTGTTAAATCTACTGTAGAAATTTATTCAGTAAACATAATTCATAGATTCATTGTTGAAATTAAACATTTGGTTTTGTTTCAAACATTTAGGTTTTAGTATGAAAATTTTACCTTCTGAAAATGTTCAAATCTATTCTTCGAACACTCAAACCCTCATAGAAAACCTCCTTTGAAAATTAAATAAAATTAAGATCTATTTAATTTTCCTATATTTAATTAGTTGAAAATTTGAAGGAATGGTTTAAAAGAAATTAAATTTAAACCTTTCGAATATAGGAAGAAAATCTAGAAAAATTTATTAAATTTTATTACTCGTTATTTTAAATTATTTTCTCGATTTTACCAATAATTTAATTTTGTGTAAATATATATATATATTTATATATAATATATATATATTCTTATAAAATGATATATATATACCACATATAATATATATATATATATATATATCATTTTGTATGGTCAAAGATTTAATTTATTCTCCTTTTAAAAAAAAAAAAACACAGTACATACGACAATATTGGGAAATGAGTTTCAGGAAAAAAAATTCATTGATTTCTTTTAAATTATTCATTGGGTTTCGAAATTTGGAAAAAGTTTTTTAAGTTTAAAAAAATGAAAATAAATATAAAAAAAAGGGGAACATTCATTAATGGCAGGTGGGGAGGTCAAACCCCCACTGTGCATCCTTCCCAAGGGAGGACGTACCTTCAATGGGTAGTTTGCCCAACCCTTGGGGGACGCACTCCCCATGGGAGGTGCGGCCTCCCCCAGGACTGCCGACCAATGTACGTGAGTACAGTCAGTGGAGGCAGTAGTCTGCAGGTACCGGCGGTACTGTCCGCCGGACATGTACCATTCGGTCCTGCCATATGCACTTTTCATTTTGTTTTTTATTTTTTTTTATTTTTATTTTTTATTATTTTATTTATTTTTTATTTCAATATTATTTGTATAAAATTAGTTTTATACTTATATTAAATGTTAATATGCAATAGTTAATATAAATATATTGTATCTAGGAATTAGTGGTGTCTGGTAAAATCATAGATAAATTAACTAATTTGTCTCAAACTGGTAAATATTATAAAACAGAGGTTTATAATGAGTATTAAATACAAATTTTATTTATTTTTTTATGTAGTTTGGAATTCCAAACCTAATATAAGAGTTATATATTTATCTTTTAAATATTCTATTAGGCACTTTAATGCATGCAAGTAGTTAGGCAGTGGGTTAACTAAAATGCTTTTTATGCATTGTTATTAAGTTTGTGATAAATATTTATTTTAAAAAGGGATTTATTTATTTAATGGAAATATGAATGGTTATTAGTTTAATTTTCTACGAAAAGCATTAGATTAGAATATGGATTTACGATATCCAAATATAGTATTTTTTTATATTGTTGGTGTGTAATTATATTAATTTCCCTTTTATTGATTTAAATTGTAAAGTCTTCTAGTGAATGTGGGTCATTCGCTTGTTAAGTTAATGGTCGTTTTCCCCTTGGGTAGTGCTTTATGAGTTTGTTTTCCTCCAAGTGTTGGAGTGGAATTCCTTATTGTCGCCTCCTAGATTAGGAGAGATTGTGTTGTTCAGTTCTATAATACTTGAGTCACCCTTGGAGTCTAGATTTGAGTAGCATGTTATCCATTAGAAGAGTGGCTTTTGTTAGGGGCCGGAGCCCAAAGAGGTAAACCGGGTAACCTTCAAAAGTGTTTTAATAAGTGATAATTAAATTAATGTATACAGATGACTAGGATGCATTCACATTAATCAAAATAAATTAACCTCACTCAAAGACACAAGGGCTTGTTTAGACTTGGGGTGAGTGAGAAGGCCTGGAATGGAAAGGTCAGCTATCTTGTCCATACGAAAGGTAGTTGATTCCGCATGAGTGAGTATGAGGGCTGGGATTCGGTTGATGTCACCAGGATCACTGTAGCCTATGAAGAATGCCCAGAGGAGATCTCATGACGAACCTTGCAATGACACTCTATCTAGGATAACATTGAGTTTATGTTGTGTTTATGGATTCTTTAGCACACTTCATTATAATATTTCTGAAAGCAATGCAACCATATTATTGTTAGACTTATTTTGTGCGTATGTTTGGTTGAGTCAGTATGTGTTAATATGAGTCTGACTTTGGTTAGAGGTAGTAGACTTCTTGTCCATGTTGCATTGTTACTATCTCCTAGCATGGGGGGTGGGCCTTCGGGTACCACTAGGTTGGGTGGAACATGTACCAAAACCATTGGGTCCCCCTTGTTCTTCAGTTCATGGAGGTGACACATCCAGTTGGACAACTTGTGGATCTTGTTATTCTTTTCTAGCACTATTGTAATTCAAATTGTAATGAATTTTTTTTACCCCTCTTGTTATTATGAGGCGGATCTATGTAATTGTAACACTTTTGTATTTTGACTCATTCTGGGAATGAGGGTTGTAATATTGTAATGGATTTATGTAATGGATATATGTTATGGATATTGTATTCCTATCTTGTATTTATTTATGTTGAATGAATGCTTACTACTTGAGTTATTTAATGCAATGTAATTTAAATGATGTATGTTAATGGGGATTTAAGTAATCTCAATTATGTAGCCTTAGGGGATGGTGTCAATTATAGGTGAATATGTATGTTTAATTCACTTTAATAAAAAAAAAAATTGGTACGCTTTTGTAGTAGATTGAAACTTCCTCTAGGGTTGTGTGGTGGGGCATTACACTTCTCTAACATAATATCTTTTCTTAATCATCTTAAAAGAAGTCTCAAATATTACATTATTGTTAGTACCAAACTCTCTCATTTAAAATTCAATTAGAGATCCATATAATTGATCTCTGGAATACTGATCTAGATTTTGAGATTCTTTAATAGCAACAACTTTATTTAATTATAAGCTTTAGTAAGGGCTTTAAGAATTCTCTTTACCACTTTTGGTTCTTTGAATTTTCCTTCAAGACCTCTAATAGAGCTCACCACTTCATCTACCCTCTACATATAGCTTGTAATATTTTCATCTTCAAACATTAGTAATTACTCAATGTGGTCTTTAATTTCTGCATCTTAGCTTATTTGACCATATCATCTCCTTGATAAATAATTTCCAACTTATCCCAAATTTATTTAGCAATTTTTAGATCCATAACTTTTATTAATTCAGAATTTGTAAGAATAATGAAGAGAGCATACCCTTTTTTACTATTGATGTCATGGGACTTGAAATCAACTTCAGTGCTCGGACCATTTATGGAAATAATGTATCTAGTTTGAAATGATTTTTAGATATCTATCCTAGGTATTCTACAAATTGTTCCATCCTTGTCTTCTAGAATGCATAGTTCATTTCATCAAATATAGATGTCTCCTTCTTGTGATCCTATATCTACCTAAAGATGCTAATATTTTCTTCAAGGAACCTTTCTCTAATACCAATTGTTGAAACACACAAGACAACTAAGAGGGGGGTGAATCAATTGTAACCTAAAACTTCAAATCTATTATTAACATTCATATCCAAATCTATTCATTAAACCCTTAATTTTTTAAGAAAAATTAATCATGAAATGAAGATAAAAAAAAAAAAATCATATAAATAAGAAAACTAGATTTACTTGAAAAACCCAAGAAGGGAAAAACTATGGTAAAGATTATCTCTTAATATAAGTAACATCAACCTTATATACAAAAGGGATCACTTCCCAAAGAAGAAATCATCACTACCAAAAAGGCTCATAGCTAGAATAGAAAGAATCAAGAATAAAGAATGTTACAATGAGAAGAATATCTCATAGTAATAGAAGTATCCACCAAAAAACCTCAACATTATCTATAACTCTCAAAAAAATCAAAAACCCATCTGCTCATTGTATCTATAAGTGTGAAGAAGTAAAAAAAGAGTAAATACACTTCTTAATGAAACATTGTATCAAATATTCAACAAATAAACCATTCTAAAACAAGAATCTACTGAAAGCATCTCATTGTTTCCTATCTTCAAATATTTATTAAACTACAATGCTCTCAGATTTAGTAAAACACTATGACTATTAAAATGACAATCTAAATAATGGAATGATGTTGAATGCAATGATGTGATTCTATATGATAATATTTAAATGATAAAATAAACTACTGTAATATGAATTGACATGAAAACTAATGAATGAAGCTACAAGGTGCAACCATGATATGAAATCTATTGTTGGATTGCTTGATTATTTGATGCTTTGATTGCTTGTTGCTTTCCTATAGAGTAAGATTGCATAAACTTGGATATTCTAGATCCTTTCTTTGTTGAACGAAGTTGTATTTATAGATTTCTTGGCAGAAACATTGCACAGGAGAAACAAAGTAGAGGCTTGGATTCAATCTAGAGGATTGAATGGTGAGAGATGGAGGAGATTGAGATTTTTTTGGTAATTGTCACTACCCATGAAACCACTAGGCAAGAAGATAGGAAGGATTGATGGAAGAGGATTTAGAGATGGATTTCCAATTTGTCTCCAAATCTTTCTGGGAAGATTGAATCAATTAATTTAGATATAATTTTGACATAAATTAGACATATGATATCTGATTTGGTTTTGAGAAAATGGAGGAAATATTCTTTATGCTTTAATTTAAATATTTTTTATTTATTTAAATTAGCAAAAGAGGGATAAATAATTAAATAAAACAAACTATAAAATTTGTTTATTAGATTAAAATAGAAGAATATAATAATTAATCAATAAAGTGTTTAACCTTTTTAAATATATGTGATAAAATAAAGTAGGGGAAATTGATAATTAAATTAAACAAAGTATTTATTTTTATTTATTTAATAAAGATGAGATAATAGAAGAATTAAAATGTGAATTTGAACATGAACTATATAAATAAATATTTCTATTTATTCAATAATAAAGGAATTTAGGATAATTAATCAAATAAATTATATTTAATTCATTAGATTCTCCATACCAATTTTAGGTGTATACATTTTTCTTCTCTTTGAAGTGATGTGTTTATGCATTGCTTCAAAGATAATTTTTCTTTTGCTATTAGTATTGACGAAAAAAAAAATCACTATGCCCCAGACATGCCCTAGATGTTGATTTTCAAGTGATTGATGATAATATGTCCCCTCGAGAGATAAATTAATGATTGTTTTGATTTTTTGGATTTAAAAAAATAAATAAATAAATTCATGATGATTTGATGATTCTGTAGACATGGAAAATGTACAATTTCGATCCGACACACTTAATCCTGATTAATAATGACATTTCCTCCAGAATCACACTCTCTGCATTTCATCGTAATTCTATCCCTTAATCTAATGAATCATTATTTATCTGATTAAGTCTATCACCTCCTCTGATTAAATTAATCAATTTAATTTAATTAACCTTACATCTCTATTTAATTAAATAAATCATTTTATTTGATTAAATTCTCTAAAGTCCTCTTATTAAATTAAATAAACTAAACATTATTTAATTTAATCTAACATATTCCTCCTTAGTTAAATAAATCAAAATCATTTATTTAATTAAACCCTTCCTCTAAATTTGATTTAAATCAATTCATAAATTTAAGTCTAAATTGTCACATCTCCTAATTCCTCATTAAATTGATCAAAATCTTGATTAAATTAATCTCAATCACTAAAATTATCTAGAGAATGCAACTTGCACAATAAATCAATTACTTTGATTTATTAATTCATCTATTTTTCCTCACAAAGCATCAAAAGGGAATATTCCCTCATTTGAATTCAAAAAGGCCAAGTGGACTTGGTCCTTCCAACAAGGCATTCAATGCCTCTTACATGTCCTTGTGCATTGAGCCAGGTGACATTAACTTCATTTCTCTTTCCCTCTTACATGTCACATTCAAAATTCAAATTTGAAGCTCATGGCATTTATCATGCACATTGACCAAAATGTGCTCATTCCTCCTCCATCACATGTGGACAAGTGGCCACTTCTCATTGGTTGGTCTTTTATCCCACATTCATCCAAATCCCTCATTCTTCCAATTTGAGAATCTATAAATGAGAGACTCTTCCTCTCATTCAATCATCCACATCTTGAGTAAACTTACTCTACTCAACTTCATCCTCAAAGCAAGATCTTAGCTAAGTTATTGCAGGTTTTCTCAAGAACTCACATTGTTCTTCATCATCAAGTGGATCAATCATCAACAATCAAACAAAGGAGTTGGGAAAGGGCCAAATGCAACACTTCATTGGCACCAACTCCCCCATGGGATCAAGAGTTTGCTTAGTTTAGATAGATTTAATTTGGTTTAATGCATTGTTCTTCATTTTTTATTTCTATCTTAATTTTGTAAATGGATTTCATGGGGAATCTTGATTCTTACTTGCATTTGATCTAACATTATGCTTGTTTGCTATGTTTGTGCATTTGTAGGATTGGGGTTCATAGATTCTATGATGATCCGATGAAGATTCGATGAAGAAATAATTTATCTCCTGATATTGATGAAGAAATTTTTGTTGAGGATGAATTTCAATTAATTTCCCCAATTAAAATTAATTAAAATAATAAAAAACTCATCAAAAATCCCTTTTGAAAAACTTATATAAAGTCAAAATGTCCTTTTCACACTCATTTGTGCTTTTTTGAATTTTCAAATCTTTGTGAGAGAGACTTTTGAGCCACTTAGAGCAATATTACAATCCCCTACCACACCCACTGGTTCGAGCCGATGTCACTAGTGCCTTGCCGCCTACGGACCTCTGGTACATACCTATATTCCACCTCGTAATTTGTGCATTTTAATTTTCATGCCATTTTTTCTTGTTTTCATTTTTTTTGTAGTTTTAGCGCATAAATTGTGCGCTTTAGTGCTTTGCACTTTGGTGTAGCACTCTTAGGATCTATTTTAGTGCTTTGATAAATTAGTGCTTTCATTAATTTATTTAGCGCTTCTATAGGATACTTTAGCACTATTAAAAAATAGTTCTTAGATAGGTTAATTTAGCACTTTGATGTTTGAATTTAACACCTAGAAATTTTTAGCGCATCAATGCAATATTTCGACGCTTTGACGTTCCAAAATAGCGCTTTTAGTAAAGTAGCGCTTTGATAAACTGTTATAGCGTTTCAGGTAATTTAGTGCTTCAGTTGCCTATTATAGCACATTGAAGTGCTAAAATAGTGCTTCTAGTTTTTTAGTGCTTTGGGTGCCTATTTTAGCCCATCCAAGTCAAATTTGTAGATTTGACACTTTTTAACCTTGATTTCATCAATTTCGATCATTTCCATTCTTTGGTTTGGTATGATTTGATAATCTAAATACCTTGATCATTGATTATGATGATAAATAAGACTTACTCTCATGATAAGTGAAATAATCTCATTTGTGATGATCCTCATGATAGGTGAGGAATGATTTCATCTGTAATGAACCTCATGATAGGTGAGGTTAGATGATGTTTGTGATGAACCTCATGATAGGTGAGGTTTGTTGATGTTTTTTCATGAATTTTGATAAAAAAATTCATACCAAAATTTGATTAGATTGGATAGTAGAATGACTTTTTATATTTGACATAGTGCACTAATTTTTAAACCTTTTATGATGATAGGAGTGTCTGCATAACCTCCAGATGCAAGAGCAATTTCACTAGACTTCCGATTTGATTCTGCATTTGACTCCAGATGAGATTCAGATCATCTCCCAATTTGGTCTTTCCTCTCTCCTTGACATGCCCTAGATTAGGATTAATCAGGGTCTCCTCACAACATTAGTTGAGCGATGGCACAATGATCATAATACCTTCCACCTACCCACCGGTGAGATGACTGCCACCCTAGAGGATGTGTGGTAGAAATTATGGATATCGTTTATGGGGGAGATTGTAGTTTATGATTCACATGAGGCTATTGGGAGAGATGCTCTTCATAGAGTTTTTCAGGATAATCATATTGCAGGATTGTGTGTTCGATGGTGTACAATGACCAACACCTATCCTACATTACTAGTAGTGCTCGATGGATTCATTGGAGGTTTCCTTTATCCTGATCGTAGGTCAAAGGGATTCTCTATGGGTTGGGGTCGTATTCTTGAGAGCATGGTCGTACATGGGACTAGATACACATGGGGGATGTGCATGCTAGCCCACCTTTATCATGATCTACATTCAGTGGTTTACTTGGGAGGATTTAGTTTATTAGCAGGGGTCACTTTGCTACAGGTTTGGGCATGGGAGCATTTTTCCATTGCACAACCATTGCCAGTTTGAGATAGACCTACAAGAAGGCCATATGTTTTATGATATAGAGGTCAACTTACCCAGTCTAGGATGGGTAAGGTTGAGCACTGGAGACTTGTTTTGGATGATTTAGAGACTGTCACATGGTGCCCCTATATGGATTATGAGCAGTGGGATGAGGATGATGCAGTGCTTATCTTTTTGTGTGATTCCATGTATTTGATCGGTAGGACCCAGTTTGTCCTAGAGATATTTTTACTACACCAGGTCTATAGGCAGTACGATATTTTTCAGTGCATGCCTTAGAGGATTGCTCATTACATCTGATGAAAAAGTGATACAATAGATTGGGGGCCATGCTTGTCATATGATACATTAGTGGAGGGATACCGGGCTCTACAACCATCAGCTTGGGATATCCACCGGGATATTGCAAAGGCACCTATGATTGTAGAGTATGCCTAGTTTTTGGCGTTACATCCATGTCCTCAGATTACCATTCTAGATGAGCCAACACCATTACCTGCCAAGGAGGATGTTGTAGAGGATCCAACCATAGTTGTTGAGGGTGAGGAGGATAGTGGAGATAACAGTGAGATGAGTGGCAGTGATGGGAGTAGTAGCGAGGATAGCAGCAGTGATGATAGTGATGATGGTGGTGGTGGTAGTAGAGGGGTTGGGCATGGAAGTGTAGGTCAATCTTCGAGTAGGCCTCACAAGAGGAAAGAAATGGAGATGCCTTCTATAGATCGACAAAGATAGATCACTAGCTTAGAGGTGTAGGTATAGACTCTGTAGAGTCAGCTAGTTTAGGCACAAGGTTTACTTGTGCAGACACAGACATAGTTGTAGACCTAGGCATAGGCTCATGCATAAGTTCAGGGACAGTTGGAAGCTATTCAGACACATGTTGGTACTTTGAAAATTGAGAGAGATAGTGGTAGATAGATTTTAGAGAGGGCACAGGGGACTTCTGAGAGTTTACAAAGGATAGCTAATGGTACCTCTATTGTTGACTATATGAGGGAGGTTCTTCGTATTTGTTGAGAGGAAGAGTTCTCTTGGGGCTGATATCATGATGCAATTCCTGTCGAGCACAGAGTGAGCTATGCCCCTTCTAGATCTAGTAGGACACATACCCAGATGGTTAGTGAGGGTGTGATGTAGCATCCTTGAATCGATCTGAGAGACTCGAGATATCTTGGGACTTCTAGTGGGGAAGGTACTAGTCTTGCAATGCCTGCACCATATGGTAGAAGCAAATCCTAGCTTCTGCTATATGATTTTGAGACATACTTTTTGAGACATGATGTACACTTTGAGTTATCCATTTTTGATGATGTATCTCTTCTATTTAAGACTTCATTGTATACTTGGCATTGATGATTTATATGATTTATATGATATGCAGTTGATTTCTATCAGTCTATGATGTTTCCATTTTTATTCTATGATGGATGTCCTATATTCCATGTGATGACATATCATGTGATGATTCGATGATGAATGCATTTATTTTATGTTATGTGATGATTCTAATTTAAATGCTTATGTATGAACATATCATGTTTTTAATTTAAATTCTTATGTATGAACATATGAGGTATGGATGTAGGATGTTCTAAATGTATGATCTATGGATGTATGGTTTTTAACAAAATGTAAATTTTGTGATGTAAATCATGGATGACAATGATGTATGGGTTGAAATTGATCAAATGCATATGATAATAATGTAATAAATGATATGGTGTAATGAACATGTTGGTGATAAATGTATGATAGAAATAGAATGTTAATGGATGACGTATGAATGCAATGATATCATTTATTTTTTATAATTTTATATGATGTGGAAAGCATGATATGATGAATGCACCACTATTTGATGTCAAATGTATGAATGATGAAATGATAAATGTTGATGCTTTGTATGTAAATGAAAAGATGATGCACCTATATTTTTTGATAAATTTTGGTTTATGTCAAGTATACTCCACCATATTCCTAGAAAAGATAATCATCAATTTGAATCCTTTGTGTAACAACTACTCTGCAAATGTATTAAGTATTATGAATGTAGTCTAATTTTATCATGCAACTATATGCAGACTATTGTCATTTTAACAGTACTTTTGTGTTTGGTATCATTAGAGATCTTTTTAAGATGTTGAAAGTGAGTACTTGAGCATTAACGGTATATGTTAGACCAATGATGACCTAAGTACTACTTTCATATTTTTTGATATTGCAAGCGAACACAAGAATCTAGGTATAATTGAAACAAGATGACCTGAGAATTTTCTTGCGTAAACAAGCAGAGATTAATCATTTTAGTGTGTGAATTCCGAATGTCATCGGTGATACTTTTGTAGAGCACATCCTCTGATAATTCACACATTTAAATGATTAATGCACATACAACAGACAATAAAAAATGCCATTCTTCTTCCTTGATTCTCTATTTTATTACATCATTGAGTTACTCCAAATAAATGATAACAATTAATCAAAATACAACTTATCCACCTTTTACTTAGAGTGTTTCAAACATTATTCAAATTAGATCATCCATCTTGATTTTTGTGATGTTTTTTGTGATTTTCTGAGATTTTGAAATTCAAAACTTACCTAAAGACCTATCCTAGGGGCCTCAAGAGCTGATCAAAGATTAGCCTTTCCTAAATTATATACACAAATACCATGTAGTTTGACTAAAATTGACTCATGTTTTTGGTTTTTTTGACTTTTTGAGACTGACCTTTTTGACTTTTTTTTGGATTTTCTGATATGATACGAATGTTTGATGTGCTCATGATGGTGATTGATGTTCCAAGTTGGGTTGTGTTTGTCTTCCAATTTTTTCTATATTTGATTAATTTCAAATTTTTATTGCCCCTAGTTAGATCAAGATTTTTCCTCCAAGCTAGGGTGTGACACAACCACATTTGCTAGGATATGTACATGAGATTTTATTGCACCTTTTTCAGATTTTCAGATTTTTTATTTTTATTTTTAGGATATTTTAAGATGAAATGAAATGATATGCTTGATTGAAGGAACAAGATGCCCCACAATAGGGGTAATGAAACAATGGATAAATGATAGATCAATATGAAAGATTCATTGCAGAACATGTCATAGAAGAACCATATCTCTTGTCAAAAGATGATAATGGTTGATTTATTAAGATGCCAGGAATGATTGATTCCATAAGACATGATGATGATAAGTACTTAGGATCACTAATTTCCCCTAATTACGATACGATTGATTATTTTTGATGATTGATTGACAAAAGAGATGAGGATTGGATAATGTTTTGTAGCTAGGCTTAAATATGATTTGCATGATAAGATTCAAGGTTGCAAATGGAAATGATGACATGGATTTTGATAAGCTAGAAGATATGGAATGGAATAAACCAAGGATAAAAATATTGAATGAGATGATCAAGATAAATTAGATAAGATACAAATACAAGGCCCAAGTGTTTTTCGCCTATTCCTCATCAAGACCAAGGAAAGCAAGAAAGGATGTATTTAGTAAGAATGATGGAATATGGATAATATGAAAGATATGGTATGGAAGATATGGATAAATTGTATAGGATAAGATATATTATGTTCAATAAGATCCTTAACCTTGTCAAGATCAAAGGTGGAAATGTAATGAATGAGCATAGAAAGGATAATGACCATGAATGATAAGATGGATGAAACTTGTCCCTAAGTGTAGAGTGCAAGAGGAATATGAAGATAGGATATGGATGATAGGGAGATGGAGGAAGGACTTAAGCATCAAGTTTCACAAAAAAATATCCCTCTAATAAGACATGGAAAATGAGAATTAGACTCCTAAATGTTGGCAGATTAATGTTATGATTGAAGAATCTAAGAACTTATGCAAAGGTTTGGATTAAAGGAGAATGATTGGGGGTGAATGTTGGATAATGGATAGGAGGTTGGAAGGCCTATTGATGGATAGATGGAAAGGATGGAAAGATCAATATTGGCACACACATTGAAGGGTGGTGGAGTGATGGAGGAAAAATTAATTTGGAAGGTGATAGGTTATTAGATGGAAATTGGAGGAAGCTTCTGGATTAGCAAATTTGGATGCCAGTTTAGATTTTATTGCTTCTATGAAACTTTTCAAAATCCACATGACTTTTGAATTTGATTTTTTTTTTTGTGGGCCTTTGTGGTCTTTGAAATTTTCCTTTTTGATTTATGGACCTTTGTGGTCTTTGAAAATTTCCTTTTTGCTTTGATGGGCCTTTGTGGCCTTTTGAAAATTTATTTTGATTTATGGACCTTTGTGGTATTTGAGATTTTTTCTTTGTTGGGCCTTTGTGGGATTTTAGATTCATTTATTTATTTTGGATCAATTTTTCTTTTATTTTTGCATGTCTCTTCGAGGAGACATGTTGATCCTTTGATACATGTGGATTTTAATATAGAATATTTTGATATTTGGCACCCAAATTTCTTCCAAGAGAAATGGGATGGGTGGATTGAGATGAATGATGTGGAGGTATTATGAATTATTTAATATGGTTATAATTTTGAAAGGGCATCAAGGATGTGTGCCTTTTTTGTTCTTGAGAAATACGATATGGACCTAGGATAGAGGGAATGTTTGATGGAATAGGATGAAGACCTAAGATAGATGGTATGTTTGGTGGATTAGGATGAGGACCTAAGATAGATGGTAGGTTTGATGAACTAGGACACTTAGGTGTATAACCAATGCCATGGTGATATGGGTTTCTTTGAACACAAAGGGGTTCTAGGATACCTTGTTCATGAAGGCCCAATATTTTTCCTTTGTAATTCATACTTTGACATATTTTTTTACCAATGGGATATGTATTGTTTATGAAACAAGATGCGAGTCCATTTTGGGGAGGATACGATATGGATGAGAGGATAGGTGTTGGAATTAAACTAGACTGGATAAAGGTGGAGGATCCCAATTTATAGGTGTGGGGTTCATGGATAGCTTGAATAGGTGTGATAGGCTATTGACATGGGGATGATGGGGTGTTTTGATCTTGACTTGGAAAAGTATAATGAGGTGTAGGAGAGGAAGTAGCTTTCCCTTTATGAAGTATGTAATCACTATGAAGTGGTATGAAAGGCATATCTTGACCATGAGAAGGATAAAAATCTTCATGGGATGAAAGGGTATCCTTGAATGTAAGCATATCTTGATCTTGATGAGGAAGGGAATCATGAGAATTTGTAGAAAGCATGTCTTGATCATTAGTTGGTAATACATCATTAGATAGGATGGAAAAACTAGCATGATCTTGTGATGCAATAAAATCATGAGATGGTATGGATTGATTAGATGACATGGAAGAATAACTTGGAAGGATATTTGTCTCTTGAGATGGAAGGGAATTATTTTTGATGAAAAGTGAAAGGAGGGGATCTTCATAAGATTCTTGAGAAATGGGATCTTGATCAAAGATAGGAATAATTTATGGAATTTTGATATCATTGGATAAAGTGGAAAGAATATTTTGATCTTGATGTGTAGGGGAGTCTATGCTAGCATGCTTTGGATTGAGAGATTGACATGAATCATTGGATGGAACTGTTAAGTTGAGTGAAAGAATCTTGAGGTTTATTTTCACTTATGGTGGATGGAGATAAATGCATGACATGATAGGATCGCTCAATATCATTTATGTTTAAGGACTGAGATTTGGGCTTATTGAAATTTTGTAGAAACTCAAAGACATTCAACTTGGATGATGTAGTTTTTGGTGGAGAGGGTATCATGTCAAGGTTTTTGTCAGAGGAATAAGAACAAATGTTTGGTAGAAAATATTTCTCTATGGTTGTTTCCCTTTGCATATCCCATATTTTTTGTTAAAGGTTTTTTATTTGATGAGCTAAAGAATTCAATTGATCTTCATCTATTTCAGCCATGATGGTTTGAGTTTCAATTTAATGTTCTTTGGATTTTTAATCTTCTTGACCTTGTTAAAATGGACATACAAACATTTTTTTTTTAATAAACTTTTGATCTTAGTTTGGTATAGTGTCAAGGATATTAACTCAAGTCAAATATAATGATAGATTTTATTGATTAGACTAAGTTGATAAGTTTGATTATATGGTTTAGTTTCTTTGATTTAGGATGAATGATCCTAAAACTTAACTTACTAATCAATTTTTTTTGATTGAGACACTTTTGGATGGTAGATCTTTGTTTGATTTGAACAAATTCAATTATAAAGTCTATTTTATGCAATTTTAAGACTCTCTTTTGATTTAAGAAAGTTTATGTTTTGATAAAAATCCAAATTTTGATGTCAACTGTCTGACAGGGGTTTCCAATAGTTTTATTTTTTCTTTCATTGTTTAGGATGATCTTATCTGATTTAATGTTTTGAAAACACATCAAGCATTTGTAAAACAATTTTTTTTAAATCTATATTGTAAAAAACAAGTGTATATTTAAGAATCAAACATGATCCTTCTTGATTTCCACTAATTTTTTTGAAAAAGAATACACTTCAAGAAGAATCACTCTTAAGTTCAAAATGGTCATCATTATACTCAACAATCCACATCTTAAAATTGCATTGACTCACATAGTTGTGTCACCCTCTAGAGGGCATTTATGTTTTTGTCGTTTACAAGTGCGTACTCAAGGTTATATTTCTTGATCCCTTGAGAAAATGGTCCTTGGAAATTATATGGTGAGTGTCTTGGGGGTAGATTCTTCCCTCCCCTTGCACCATGAGTCTTACAATATTTGGTTACTGACTTAGCTAGATTCTACACTATGGTTCATAGATAGGGTTTCCGTTCTGAGTGACAAATGATAAAATCCCTCAAGAGAACTCCCAATCTTTAGGAAAAAGATTTTGGGGATGGTTATCTTGCACACTTCTGTTGAGTTGGACTTTCATCAACTCACTTTTGATTATAATAGGTTGGAATCCTTGTGTTTAGGCATTTCCACTTAGGTTGTTCCCGTAGGGTGAGTACTTTTTCCCACTACGACAAGCCTTCTAAAGGATTTAATAAAGCGTGAATTGTACAAAATCAAAGGATGATTCTAGAATTTTGATCACCTAGTTAAGGGGAGAGCATAAACCTATTCACCACACAAGCATAGTAAGCAATGTTTGATTTTAAAACCCAAAGAAATGATTTTCTATTCTAGGTGAATATTTTGCTTCAAAAAATTCATGATGTTAATTTTAATTGATATAGAAAAATGGTGATGTCTATCCTAGGATTGATAGATTTTAAACCAAATGGCTACCCTAGGATTGATAAATTTTAAACCAAGTGACTATCCTAGGATTGGTTCATTTTAATCCAAATCCAAAAACTAGTGAGTTTCTAATGTTCTTTTTATCCATCTTTGACAAAGCTTGTGTAGATGGTTAATTTTAAGCCCAAAGTAATGCTATTTGGTCCTAAATCATGAATGAGAAATAACATATGATGGGTTATTTTCCCATGAGTGTTTGAAAACACTACTACTGTAAGCGTGTAATATGTGAATAAGATTAAAGAACTTCTTAATACGATATTATATCAATGATTAATACTAATTGAATCAATTGAAAGTGTCCTATTGCTCTCTATCTCCAAATATTTATTAAATCTAAATTGCTCTCAGATTGTGTAAGCAAATAAGACTGTTAAAATGACTATCTGAAGAACGAGATGATGATAATGTAATGCTAAATTATAAATCAATTAAACTAGCATGACATAGACATGAAATAGATAATTGTAGCTACATGAGGCAGCCATGGTTGAAGCTTGATTGTTGGATATGCTTGATGTGTGAATGCTTGATGCTTGATGTCTGGATTCCTACAGAGTAAGGGTGCAAAAGCTTGATTATCTGGATCCTTTTTTTGGTTCAATGAGGCTTTATTTATAGATTTCTTGGTTGTAGAAATGTATAGGGAAAGCTTTGAGAGGCCTGGATTCAATCTAGAGAATTGAATGGTGAGAGATGGAGAAGATTGAGAGAAATATGGAGATTGTCTCTACCCATGAAAACACTAGCCAAGAGAAGAGGAAGAATTGATGGAGGAGGATTGAGAGATCAAATTCCAAATTTGTCTCCAATTTGTCTCCAAAATTTCCCATGAAGTTTCAATCAATTAATTTGACATGATTTTGACATAAATTAGACATAGTTTAGACATAGGAAATCTAATTCATTTTTGAGAGAATATGGATGGAATATTCTCTGTGCAACAATTCAAATATTTTGATTTATTTGAATTAACAAAGGAGAGATAAATAATTTAATAAAGCGAACTATAGGATAGTTGTTTATTAAATTAAAATAGAAGAATAATGGAAATTAATCAATAAAGTGTTTTGATCTTTATTTAATTAATTTAAGATGGATGTGATAGATTGAAATAGGGATATGATAATTAAATTGAACAAAGTATTTAATTTTATTTATTTAATTAAGATGAATTTAAATGTGAACTATATAAATAAATATTTTTATTTATTCACTAGTAGAGGAAAATAGGATAATTAATCAAATAATTCGTATTTAATTAATCGGATGCTCCAGACCATTTTTAGGTGTATACAACTACAATGGATATCAAATTTATTTTTTTCATCTTTTTCAGTTCAATGCTCCATATTCCTCTTAAAACCTGAAATGAATGCTCAAAATGTTAGATTAGATCAAGAAATAAGAATATATAAGGGTTAGATGAATGAGTAAGCATAAAAACCCTAAAACTTAGACCAAGTTGCAATATAATTTGACTTTAAATGTAAAATTCAAAATTTTCACTCCAAAAAATATGAGAAATACCTACACCATTTCATATCTTATGAAATTATACCCCATTTCAAAAAAAAAAGTTTCGAGAAAGACCTTTGTATGACAAAGATATGACCATTTTAAGATTGACTGTCAAAGCACTAAAACAGACATTAGAAGTGATAAAATAGAAGCACTATTTCATTAAAAGCGCTAAAATAGAGGCTAGAAGCGCTAAAATAGAGGTTAGAAGCGCTACAAAATTTATCAAAAGAGCTAAAATAGACCTCCGAAATGGTAAAAGAAGTGTCAGATGCACTATATTTTCTACCAAAGCGCTGAAACAGACCTCCGAGGCACTAAAAGATGTGTCGGATGCACTATAGTTTTGGCCAAAGTGCTAAAGTAGATCTCTGAAGTGCTATATTTTTCCTCAAAAGCGTTGTAGTTTTCATTAGAAGCACCAGAAAATCTCTCAATCGTGCTAAACTAAACACGCCAGAATCCTGTACAACACTTTTTAGAAAAATTAACAGAAATAGGGAGTTAAGCCCCATGGTGGGCACAAAATTGTAAGGGTGAATAAGTAAACAAAGAGTAAATACACTTCTTAATGAAACATTATATCAAATATTCAACAAATAAACCATTCTAAGGCAAGAATCTACTGAAAGCATCTCATTGTTTCCTATCTTTAAAGGTTTATTAACCTACAGTGCTCTTAGATTTAGCAAAACACTATGGCTATTAAAATGAAAATCTAAAGAATGAAATGATGTTGAATGCAATGATGTGATGCTATATGATAATATTTAAATGATAAAAGAAACTACTGTAACATGAATTGACATGAAAACTAATGAATGAAGCTATAGGGTGCAGTCGTGATATGAAATCTATTGTTGGATTTCTTGATGCTTTGATTGCTTGATACTTTTTTGTAGAGTAATATTGCATAAACTTGGATATTCTAGACCCTTTCTTTGTTGAATGAAGTTGTATTTATATATTTTTTGGCAACAACTTTACATAGGGGCAGCAAAGTAGAGGCTTGGATTCAATCTAGAGGTTTGAATGGTGAGAGATGGAGGAGATTGAGAAGATTTTGGGAATTGTCCCTACCCATGAAAACTCCAGGAAAGAATGTAAGAACGATTGTTGGAAGAGGATTGAGAGATGGATTTCCAATTTGTCTCCAATTTATCTCCAAATATTCCCAAGAAGATTGAATCAATTAGTTTAGACATAATTTTGACATAAATTAGACATGATATCTAATTTGTTTTTGAGGAAATGGAGGAAATATTCTTTATGCTTTAATTTAAATATTTTTGATTTATTTAAATTAGCAAAAGACGGATAAATAATTTAATAAAACAAACTATAGAATTTGTTTATTAAATTAAAATAGAAGAATATAATAATTAATCAATAAAGTATTTAACCTTTATTTAATTAATTTAAATAGATGTGATAGAATACGGTAGGGGAAATTGATAATTAAATTAAACAAAGTATTTTTTATTTTTTTAATTAAAAAGGGATAATAGAAGAATTAGAAGAATTAAAATGTGAATTTAAATATGAACTATATAAATAAATATTTCTATTTATTCAACAGTAGAGGAAATTAGGATAATTAATCAAATAAATTGTATTTAATTAATTGAATTCTCTAGACCAATTTTAGGTGTATACAATATCCAACAATATCGCATTATAAATCACAAAAAAATTCACATCTCTGTTGTATAGTACTTTTAATTTCACATCACAACACTTATCCCAACACCACACCCAATTTTTCATCAAATAAAATTGTATTTTACCACTTACAACTTGAAAAACATCTTCAAGCTGGCCACACACAACTCATACTTACAAATTCAAAAATAGGTCACCACTAAACATTCTCATTGTGGATAGGAATAAAAGTGGACCATAATAAAACATAGATCAGATCCAAATTAACTCTCATATGCCACGCTACACCTTCATCAATACTTAAAAACCTTCACATGTAGTGTAAACATTAAGGTCAACCATTACCTACGTTAACACCATAAATCAATTAAGTACACAATTTTATTTTTTATCAAGATGACATGAAGACCACATAACATATTTCTAGATGATTTGGAACAATCCATGAACCACTTGAGATCCATAAAATTCTTCACACCAAATTGCATTAGTAAAACACGTTCATCTTGAATATCTAGTTTACCTTCCATGCACACTGACGTATGAAAATCACTTTGTACTGCACCAAATCATGAACACTCTTGAATTATGAAAGATATAAACATTATAAAAAACTTCCAAAAAACCAAACATCAAATCATGGAGAAATGTGGAGCAAATACATTTATTCTAAACAACACTACAAAATCAATTCAAACACTAGTGAACATATCTCTCTCTGCACATCAATCCATAAGCCAAAACACTAGATATAGAATTTGTGAAAACCTCTTTTCAACATATCTAAATTGCATAGGAATTGTTGGATGTGGATTCACATTGAGAGGGGGGGGGGGGCTTGGTGAATCAGAGTGGAATAACTTGAACTTTTAACTGTGAAAGCATAATGAAACTTTTATTCATTTAACCCAAAGTGACAGATTTGTCTAAGCAAGTGAACATTAACACTTTAGACCAGATTGACATGAGACTTGACTAACATTTGCAAACCATATTAAAAGCATCATATGATATTGTTCAATTAAAGCTTTATGAACAATCTTGTTGTGCTTTATCAATAGAAGTATAAAACTTCATAATATGCAACTTTGACTTTCTTTTGACAAAATTTTGAGCATTCATATAATGAGCATAGAATGTAGAAGTTAATTCACTTTATGAAAGACATTTTGCATCAGATTTGCACAATCTAAATTTGCATGATAGACTTGAGCAAATTGACTTTAAACTTTTAAACAGCCTTAAAGTATCAGATCATTGACCAACTGAATGAGCACAATAACATAAATGACTAAAAGAAAGAGTATGCAAGATAAACATAAATCACACAAATGAGAGACACAAAAATTGCTAAGTGGAAAACCCTCCTGGGGTAGAAAAACCACTCCTAAACTACCTTACTAGCTTAATTTCAAAACCACTGCTTATAATACCTTATAGGCTAATTTCTGATCACCAACTCAAGGAGCACCAAACCCTTTTATGTTTTCATTAAATCACACAATGATACAAAGGATCTCTCTATTTCACTCTTATCTATCAAGTGCCTCTTGAAAGACAATATCTAAAATCCTCAAAGTTCCAAAAATGAACTTTCGGAATTTCAGCCATTGTCAAGCCTTAAGTCAGCTTGATTATCAACTCATATTTCAGATTTTCAATCTCAAAGCTCAACATTTTTCAATACAATCATTGTGATGTACTCACACTAGTTTTTTCCTTTTTGTTTCATAATTTTCTCATTGTTCTTCTTCTCGACAATTAACTCTCTCTTTCTATTTTTATACTATTTTCATAAATCTTCATAAAAAACCAATTAACCCCCATTCCTCTCTTTTTGTTTTTCCTTGAAATTAAAGCCCTAATCTCTTTGTTTTCTTCTAATTACAGATTTCATCATTACATTCAAAAAAGGTTACAATAGTTGCTTTTTTTTCTATTTCAAAGAATAAAACAAAGATGATTATCAGGTTACCAAACTTCAATCGACCAACAATGCTAGGTGTTGCAGTGTCCATGTGTGAAAGATCAATATGAAGAAGTTATTCTGATAGGAATACCGAAGGATTATGCAAATATAGAAGGTAAACTGAAACCTGTCCTCTCAAGCAGCTTGCACAATCAGTGCTAAAACCAAAACAACATAAGATCTAAATAAACCATAAACCATAGCCACTGAAACTGTTGCTATATTAAAGTAATCAAAATCTCAATGTAGTCAAACTGAAATCATAAAATGGTGCATTCAAGAACAGTTACCAATGACTCCAAGTGTGAAACTGAGAATATTCTTCAGACTTCTAGATTACCCACAACCCAAAAATACCATTCTTTAAATTTGATATGGTAAAACTATTGAAATATAATTCTAAGCATGCAAAATCATTATAGTTTTGACTAAAAAAGTTAAACCAAATCTTGAGCTTCCATGCAAAATAAAACACTTATCCCTTATTAACCTTTCCAATAAAGGTAATGGTTCTGCAAAGATAAATAGATGAATACCTATGAAGACCATAAATGAATTTTCCATGAGAAATTTACCAGATCTATGAAGTAACTGAGTATCCCGAGCTCTTACGCGATGGCAGGATATTGACAAGTAAATCGAGCATTGTCATGGTCTTCCAATATTTCCTATATGCTGTCAAAGATTAGTAAATCAGCAACATGCATAGTGAAACGACTGAGAGACTGATTCCATGGTGGTGGCCAGACTAGGGTTCCAAACCCTTCATGCAAGAGAAGCGAAAATATGACCTAAACTTCCAAAATAGTCAATCGAATTCCTTTACATAAAAATCATAATCATTTTGAGTTTGAAAGGACAGTGATTAATAAAACAAAAACTCATTATACCAATTGACATTCGCTTCCTTACCACTCAAGTGTTGGCTCCCTTCTGACTACCCGCGGTATAGTGGTAGTTGCCTTGGATGTCGCTAATTGCTTCCACCACACTACCACAGTTACCCTTTTGACTACCCGGGGTATAGCGATAGTTGCCTTGCATTCCGCTAACTGCTTCTACCACACTACCATTGTTACCCTTCTGACTACCTAAGGTATAGTGGTAGTTACCTTGCATGTCACTAACCACTTCCACTACACTACCGCAGTTACCCTTCTGACTACCCATGGTATAGCGATAGCTGCCTTGCATGCTACTAAAGACTTTCATCGCACTACTGTGGTCGTTGGCTTAACTACCAGTGGTACCATGGGAAGACCTTGATAATGTATGAACTCATAATTTCCTTTAAAGATCGCAGCCTTACCAAAGACCAGCTTTATACCTATTGTCATCTTTTAAGCCTTGTGCATTTTCCATCACTAACCCGAATGCAATATAATATGCATTCCTATAGTGTGCCAAAAATATTTTCAATGCCAAAATATATCCAAAAATATCAAAGTCGATTGCCACCTTGTTATATTCAATGCTATATATTGTGCCAAGGCCAAAGAATGTGCAATGACTTATGAGGTATAGTGAAGACTAATTTTTTAAATTCAAAATGCCATTTCACATACCATAAACCACTAGCTAATTAGGGAAACCCAATAGGGTGTTCTTAAAACATGAAAACCATCTGCATTTTATAACTCAAGCACCAAGAACCAGAGAGCATTACCTGAACATGGGAGCATTAACTTGTAACCAAGATTTCTGCACATGAAACCAAATAAAAAATGTGCCAAACAAATGCCATAATAAGACCAAACTGTGCAATGCCTAGGCACCAACCCAAGGTAATTTTGACATCAAGGAACAATGCCATAGAAGAAGTCAAGAAACTCCCCCTCTATCCTTGATGGAAAAAATCTAAGCCATCTAAACCACCATTTTCTCCCCCTTTTTGTCACAAGGACAAAGGAAGAAACCTGTGGAATACAACAACCATTTTCTCCCCATTTTATTCATGAAGTACAACAACTAATCAATACCCCATTGCAGATATAACAAGAATGTAGACCCAATACCATAAGCCATTATGATCACCACAACAATGAATAAAAATAAATGAACCAATTATTTCAAGCACCTCTATTTTGATGCGAATATAGAGGAATCCTCTTGTTAAGAACTAATACTGTGGTCACTTTTTATACCAATTCGTACCTGAAACAAATAATGCCCATGCAAAACTGTGACCTATAACATAAACTGAATTCATGATCTTGAACAAACTGTAGCATAATTCTCACTATCAATCCAACAAAAAACATAAGCATCTTTGAAAGAGAAATATGAATAAGAAGCATGAATATCCTGAGAGATAAGTTCTATAAGTTGCCAAACCATGAAAGCCAATGGATATCATCTTAATGTCATTAATTTAAAAAAAAATGTATCTATCTTGTTTTTGACATCAAGAGCAAACCAAAATGACTAAAATACCAACAACATCATAAGGTTGCAAATCTGAACATCATTGTACAACCATAAACCAAGCAACCTGTCAAAGATTCATAACCAAAACTACAAACCAAGGCTAACTGTTCCACCTTTTGGTAATATTAAACTTAATTCTCCATTGTCAACTGTAAACACACTATTACCAGTATGAATAACCATGTACAAATGCATATCTTGTTGTAAAAAAAAAATATGGAAAACATCAGTACCAACATATAAAAATTAAGTGCATGGCATTAAACATGTGAACCAAGAACCAACTATTCATAGTATGTACCACCCAGATTATGTAAATGTGTTATCAAAGCTAGTATAGAAACCAAAGACAAGAAACCATGATAAACATTTGAAAGCCAAACAACCAATGAAATCAACTGCAAATACAATTAGAGTAGAAAACAATGATATGAAAGTTGTAAGAGAGCAACCATAGAACCAAGCTCCCCCTACAAAGAAGCTTCACAAAAAAAAAAAACTCCTTTTTGATCCATAAGACACCATTTCTTGTCTCAAGATTATTGAAAATGTACCAATTCTTCAATCAATTACTCTTTATTGTTGATACAATAACTTACAACACCTTTCTCCATGATCATAATGAAACATAGTATGATGATCAAATTCATTAGCAAATGAAACACTGAAGTATACTATTTCCAAACCAGATTTATATACATCAACAAGCAAGTAGATACCATTGTATATTCAATACTTACTTAAGGAACCAATAGTAAGATACTTAAGCCAACACATTTTCATTGCAACTAATCTTGTTATTCAGAATAACATCTTTTACCAGAATAGCTCAAAGTAGCCAAATCTGTAGCATATAGTCCACTACATAAGTCTCAAGTCACCAAACTATTAGTATCATGTAAAATTCAACCGTCAAATGAAATAATTGATCATTAGATGCATATTGAAATCTTTATCATCCAAAAATACCCAAACTTGTAACAATGTTGTTTGTTTTTTCTCAAGTACACATATACTATACCAACATAATCAATGTCAAAAATGCCACACCAACAACCACAACTCTAGAAAACTAATTTTAGGAACTACTTAGTATGTTGTTCATGTTTTCCAAGCACAACACTGCAAAACTCAACATTTACTGTTAATGTTTTTCAACTACCTACATCTATCATTCTTTCAATTAAGACCTAAAAAAATTAACTTTCTTAACATGATTTTTTGTTGAAATATCATTCATATAAATCAAGGCACTAAATTTTATCAAGTTGTTGTTAGATATGGTTTCAAAGTATCGAACAAAGATTAGACAATATAACAAGATTTTATGACAAAGACAAAATGAGTACTGCTTCACTATTCAAGGATCTTAACCTCATGAATCTCTTGAGTAACACAAACCATCACTAGATCTGATAAGTACAAAGAAACAAATTGATCCTTTTGGCTCAAACAATGCATTACAATAAAGTAAGGTTAATAACAATTTGTCCACAAAAGGTGGAAAGCGTAATTGTGTCACAAGTATCTTTTACTATGGACGTTCCCAAAGAACTAGAAAGCATCAACTATTGCACCACCAATAGTCATATGAGAAATCATCTTCTAATCATCAACTCATTGTCATTGTTATTCCCAACATAGACAATAAAACATATCTCTATCATGCATTTTGATGATAAATTGGTTATAAAACAATAATATTCTACTACCTATTATTTGATATCAAAGGGGTTTATTCAAAATGCATTAATCATCTCCCCCTATCTTCATATTGTTTTTCAAATTCTTCGTGATGATTATTGTGCAACATGCACAAGATTTAGTTCTTCATTTTTCTTTTCTTTCTTTCTTCTCCATACTTGTATAGGTTTTGTCTTTTCCTTACTCATGGTATTCTTTTTCTTTTGTTTGAACATGTAGTCCCTGTTGACACAATATTTTGCATGTAGCGATAGTCTTATAGGGAACTTAGCTATTGGGGGGACATTGTGCACTAGCTAGGTAACCTCTGGGATTTTACCAAAGCCGAATCTTCATTTAGTGGGGGGAGTAAAAGGTAAGGAAGATAGCAAGAATGTAAAATTTACACTACAGATGATGTGCCAAAGTCTTAGAAAAATTTACCAGAGCACAACACAAAATGAAAAGGCCCGAACCACTAGATTGCTATTAGTTAAACCAGCTTTCTCAAAAGCACTTGAACATAAGAATACCTTCTTATTTTGCATAAGATAAATTTAGCATAAATTTTAGCTAACATAGAAGAGTTGAAGTAAACATAGTCTGCATTTATTGAGTTATGAAAAATTATAGAAAGCTGAAGAACAAGCATTCATACAATAAAAGAAGATAGCAGTACAAAATGATAGTCTCATTAAATGCGTAAACAAATAGAAAGGCCAAAATTATTTGGCACAGTCTGGAGTCTTTTTATTTCAATAAAGCTATTAAAAATGCCTTCTTCCTAGTGCTCGAGAGTTTTTTGGTAAACCTAATCAATCACAAATAAAAGAAACATCACTATATTTATCGGCCAGCCCACCACTTGAAGATTCTCCAAGAGAAAAGAAAACCATGTGCAACGAGCCACGTCCCAAATCATCTCAAGCTGCCACAGAAAACATCAACTGATCAGCAACATGCCAGTGAAGCCACGACATATAACGGAAAACCACGCAGTGACAGAAGAGAACACACAACACCATAGCGAGAAACACGACAGCAAAGGAGCACAAAAAAGGTCCAGTGACATTTCCAAGGTAACTGGTGTAGAAACAAAATTGCCACGTGTCGCTCAGACGGAGCTTGGAAGAAAGTTGAAAAGGTGCCCAGCAGAAAGCCTCGAGAGAGAGCCACGTGGAGAGATCTGATAAAGATAAAGAACGAGGCGGGCCCAACTCGAAAAACAACCAGAGTGAACCACACAACACACAGACGAAGATTGCTAAAAAGCGAAGCGAAGGAAAAGTGAAAAGCTTCATGAGGCAGCCATGTGGAGAGCTCCAAGGGCAATGAGCATTTGAAAAATAAGGCACAGCCACAAAGGTAAATATAAAACTACAAAGGCTTCGATAATTTTTTTTTGAACAGTTTGGCAACTCATAGGGGATTTTCGCTCACAAAATGGAGAACCCCAGAAACTTTGGTTCATCATAAAAAATGCTCACAACGTCGAGAGGGAGGCCTACAAACTGGTCCATACTTCATTTGATAGTGTGGAGAGAGCTCACAAATGCTCACGAGCTAGCCTAAGATTGATGATTGCCTTGAAGGGCAATCTACCTACTACCTTTGTCTCCAATTCCAATTGGAAGAAGAGTTGTGCCAATTGATGCACAATTGCCTCGATTTCTTTGATAGTCAGGGATTGATCTAAGGTTTGGAAGCTAGAAAGTTCCTGCTTCTATTTCTCGATCATTGCAACGATATGCTCCACACCCACTACTACCTGATCCGCAATGAAAGGTGAAGGGATGCCCCTTTGAGTCAAGCGGGAAAATTTTGCTCTCATGTCGCTGGTAAGCTGGTTTAATTGAGCTCTACAATCTGCTACCTATTGAATGAACTCATGCATGGTGATGAGGCTACTCATGCCCAAGGTTGCTTTCATTCGGTCATTGATGCCCATGCCACTCAATGCTTCATCTAAAGTAGTATAAAACTTACCCAATAAAATTCTAGCCTCTGGGACCTTATCAAAAGTTAACTCCTAAACCTGCTGTATCGATTCACTCACTATTCCACAGAGGCTAGCTGCTTGTGCCATAAACTTTAAGGTGGGTTGAAGAGTAAGGCACAAAGCCTTCACCTTTTCCCAGTATGATGCATGCAACTCTTTGAAAATTTCCAATGAGCTCATCCAGGGTGCAAGGGGTTGGGTCTTTAGGGTAGCCAATTCTACCTCTCTACTACTCAAACTCGCCTTTACCTCAGACAAGCTTTTGTCTAGTGCTGCCAGCTGGTCCCTCTAAGTGAAAAATTCCTTTTCCTTTTCTACCAAGGCCAATTTGGCCTACTTAGTCTTTTGAGTTTCCAACTCTAGATTGACACTCATTTCAGCAATTTCAGTAGTGGTGTTCTGTCAGAGCTCCCTCATTCTAGCGTTTAGCAAATCAGACTCAACACGGATTTTCTCCTCATTTGCTTGGCTCTACTCGACCTTTAGCTGGAGAGTTGGAATGATCTCTTCGCTTAAATCCTACAATTCCTTGATTTTAATTTTGAAGGCACTACTCTCCTTCTCTAGGTGACTTATTTCATTTTCTTGGGCTTTAAACTTGTTTACCCAGATGTCGACCTTGCTTTTCAGCTCTGTGATTTGATCATCCTTCTTCTTTGCTTGTCGGTTGAGCTTGAGAAAATCAGTGATTACTATTTTTTGGGTGTCCTCCATCAGCTCAACATTATCCTATAGTCAGACCTACTGTAAGTCTAACCCAACATCATTCACACAATAATCACTCGATAGCATCTCGCCTTCCACCTTGATCACATTATGAGTGATCTTTGCAAACATCAAGAAATTCTAACTTTCATTGAATATAGTTTGCAAGTGGGGCTCCACCTATCTAGTTGAGTATTTTTGTCTCCTTTTGTTGATCCATCTTGCATGGGCGCTCTTGTTTGCATCAACCTTTGAAAAATACTCCTCTAGCAAAAGGGTACTCTTGTGGAACAGCTAGTGGAAAAGAAAGTGTAATTAATGAATCAGACATTTTGCTGGGCCTTGTGATGGTGGCAAGGGAGAATGGTGGAATGAATTGGCCACTCAGAGGGGATGATAGTGTGGTGTAGGGAAAGACTAGAAATGTGCCAACCACACGGCTAGGCCTTGGAGACAAAAAATGTTGGCCCATGAGCCCAAAACTTACACCAAATAGGGTTTCGAGCAAGATATGTGAAGTGGGGAATAAAGGTGGGAAACCAGGAGGGGTAAGACCTGATTGCTCGAGAAAACTAGTGGCAGAGAGAATTGGTATAGATGAAAAAGCAGGGGCACATGAAGGAGAGACCAAAGACATAGATGAGAGAGAAGAGGGAGGAAAAGTTACTTGAGGGTCAAATGGAGCCATAGACATATCAACTGATTCCTCTAGCAGCCGCTCCTCCACACTAGATTCTCTGGTTTGTTGTCGCTTCTCCTCCGGAAAATCATCAAGGTGAAGAATGACCCATCTCTTACCACTTGTAGTCCTTGCCCACCTTCATGTTGATTTAGAGGAGCTGACTAGCTCTGATGTTTGTGCATGTGACTCTTCCTCCTCTGCAGGCTACTTACCAGTATCCTTCTCATGCATTGGTCTCTCGACAATGGTAGGGGGATTTTGAGTTACTTCCTCCTCCAATTTTGCAGTAGCCTCCTCTCTTCTATATTGTTGCATGGATGTTGAGTGGTTAAGAGACCTTTCAACATCTGAATGTTCAATTTCCCATATGTCATCAAATCTTTCATCAAGGGCTACTTCGTCATAAAGCTTTCTAGTTGCCAGAATCTCCTACCGGTATACCCAGAAGGCTTGCATCTTCTCAGGCGTCCAACCAAGCTTACTCAACTGGGTGATTGGGGAGGGGTTGATCTTTAGTTTTGGGTTGACCTTCCCCATGATGTGATAAAAATTCAGCCATGGTGGTCGACCATCCACTATAGGAAAATATTCAAGGCCTACATATCTGCTTAAATTTGCTTCCTGAACATTTCTTCGAAGGTCCCAAAATGGTCGAGGCAAATGCAGGATCTTGATGCTGACTCTCGATAAATTATTGTCAAGGTTGTAATTCTAGGAATCATGTATTAATACCAACCCGAGGTGAACCAACTTTGAAAGCAGAATCACCGAGGTATCAATCTTTGCAGTCCTCTTCTTTACCAATGACATGGATCCAAACATGATCGGCGGGTGCAAATAGGAAGTTAAGTGTTTTCCCCCCTAGTAAACATCATCAAGGGTACAAAGCTGCCTCATTGCCTCTAGGGCCAGCACTCTATTTGAAAGGTAATGAGGGAGCCAAAAGGGCTCCTGAACAAAACCAGGTATGTGGATTATGGTGAAATCCACACCAAATAACCAATCACAAGGCGGTACCAACTTTCCCAACCAAGACCTCTGTCGGGGCAATATGCGTGCAATCATATTGATGCCAGCTCTATCCAAAGCCCATAGAGTGGGGGCTACGAATGCATTAGAGAATGCATAATAATCAAAATTCTTTGACATGACAGGGGTCCATGTCAAAACCAGTTTCCTCATATCGCTTTCATCAAAAATAGACAGGGCCATGGAAGCCGCAAAGTAATCCGAGTTTTGGTGCAAAATCAAGTAAGCCAGGAAAGATGAATATCTGAACTTAGAGTCGACCCCAAATTCCTGCAGCTGCCTCCAGATTCCATCACTAACAACTCTTGCAAAATCTAGGAGCGGAGCCTCATGATTCCTCTTTAGCATGAAGCTGAGGCACATTTGAAACTTGAAAACCTCTTTGTCCGAGTCCAGACCACACACTAGTGCCAACATAGAAGTGATAGAAGAAGCCCCACCTTTCAGAGCCTTCAAATTGAAAGGGAATTTGGGTGGAGCCAAACTACTCATTGGTTGGTTAATCTCAAAGCGATAAAACTATGGCCCCATCTAGAGCTCTCCTCACTTATGCTACAATCTTTCCACTTCAAAAATATCAACTTCATGGGTCAAAGGGAGCGGGACACACATCATATCTTGAATAGCTTCAAGGCTAATGACTACCCTGAAATATTTGCTACTGACTACCCTAGTGTCTGAGTCAAAATGTAACGTGCATGCTACCACAATTTTTGGGCATGGGTGTACCAAAGGAACCATGTACTATGCAAGCCCGCAGAACCAAAGACGCCTATTAAATTGATCCGCTACATGCTTCATTTTTTTGTAAGTGGCCTCCCTCATGCTCTTAGGATTGTGAGCTAGCTCAAGATCAAAAATGTTAACCCAATCCTTCGCAACTAATGTCCAATCTCTGGGAGGAACCACCTTCAATAACCCCTGGTCCACTGGATGAGTGAAAGGCCAACAAGGCTTTGTGGGTATGCCTGGAGTGGCATAAGACTCCTGGTCATAGAGCTGTATGCAAGGTGCTCTCTTCATTTGCTTGCTTATAGTTATTGGGTTCAGGGTCTCTGATGAATTCTCTGCAAATTTAGCCATATTCGCAAGAACCTTTTCTGCAAACCTTTGAAAATGGCTTAGTTTTTCTAAAAAATTATTTCCTCTTGTGAATGCCTTACTTGTTTAATCCTTGGTAACTTTTTGCAATAAATATGTTCTACTGCATGCCTTAACCTACCTTTTCAATCCCCAGGAAAAGCAGTCGAAAAGGGTACGTGCCAATCATTCATACCAAGTTGCTATTATGGGTCGAGAGCTTTATTCATGTGAAAGGATCACCAACTAGCCAAATTTCTTAGGCATTTAATAGGTAGCCACTCACATCTGATGGAGCCTGATTTTCCTTGAAAAATGAACCAAGGCAACCGAAAACACTGGGTCACGAGAATTTTGCATTAACTAATTTTATTGTAAGTACAAGGCACATTGTCCAACAGCCTTTACAACGATTTCACCCTGATTTGGATGGGATGGTGGGGCTTTGCTGAAACCTGGCCAGTCTATAGAGAATGTGGCAACCCAACAGAGCATTTTGCAAATTATACCTGCACCTCCCATCACTTCACACGTTGTGACGTTGAAAATTGAGGCTGGGAGACACACTTAGGTGTAGTCAATAATCATAGCCTTCCTCGGCTGTCGAACCCTGGCTAGTCTATAAATAAGACCCTTTTGTAACATTGTCATTTATAAATTTTTCTAGCCTTCTAGCTTAGTAGGCTTTCTTGCCTTAGCAATTTTTCCTTCTAGCCCGAAGCAAACAACATTGAAATGCTAGTAAGGCTTGTCTGCAAAAAGACTCAAGTTGTCTTTCTTGGAAAAATTAGATGCAGGTGCCTAGAGCGCATGATAGGTGTGAAGAACCTATTGTATATGAAGGAAATCAAATGGGTCCTAGGGAAGGATAGCATTGAGTATAAAGAGCACTACTAGAAAAATACTAGCATCTGTTCGCACTTTGTTGCTTCCCTGTTGGACATTAGCATTTCCAAATGCAAGATTTTGAAGCTAACAAAGCGGGTCTTTCCTCGATGCTACCTCGGAGGTCTGGAGTAGATTTTTCATGCTGCCCAATTTGACCATGGGGCTCCCTTAGTGCGAAAAATTCGCCTACAACAAATGTATGGAGGCACTATTCCCACTAGGCCTTTCCTTTTTGGATTCGAGTTGGAGAATCATGAGGAGCATTAGGCCAATGTCCGTGCCAACTACTACTTCCTTATGCATGTGCACTATATTGAACCATTTCTTAATCTTCAATGGTATGAAGATTTTGAAAGAATGTTGTTCCCCATTTTTGAGCCACCTACTACTATGATTGTTGGTCCCTCTCACTAATGATTTTGAGAATGCAGATAATCCTCATTTTGGATTTTGTCTCTCAAGCTTCGCTTTATAGCAGATATATGTAAATATTAATACCAGGCTTCATGCCCCCAAATATAATGTAAATCTTCAGCTCTATAAATATAACATATATCTTTTCAGAAATCTTAGCCCATTTACAATATTTTCCATTTGGTGTTATTGCTCTCATTTCATTTTGTTCTTGCACTCAGAAGATCCAAAACTAAAAGTAGGGAAGAATAATTACATATATACAAATGTAGAAAAACATCATGCAGACATAATTAATAAAATCTTTTAGGATGTATTCCATTGACTAGAATACTCAGGGCATTACCTTCCATATCCTTCAACTAGAAAGTGTTGAACTATTTACACTGGGCGATTTTGAATTGTCCTTCCTAGAGACTGTCGAATTTTTCGTGTTGTCTAGGATTTGTTCCTTACTCATTAAATTTAAGAACCAAATCACCACATTGTAACCCTTAATTTGAGGCCTTTTTGTTGAACCATTTCTTTACCACCTGTTGGTGGTTGTTCATTGCTTCTAGGGCATGTTCTCTTTTCTCTTGCACTTCAAGTAACTCAGAAAAACTCACTTCCATTGCTCCATTTTGTTCAATCTCCAAGGATTTAAGCAATTGTAGGGTGGGAATTTCCATGGCAATAGGAAGAAATGCCTCTTTCTTGTACACCATCTCATAAGGAGATGTCTTCACTATCTACTTGGGCGTGATTCAATCTGCCCACAACACTATCTGGAGGTTCTTATGCCAGTCTTTCTAGTGTTCCGAGCCTATCCTTTTGATCAACCTGATGAGGTTTTTGCAACTAGACTATGTGAGGCCATTTCCCTAGGGATAATAGTTAGAAGGGGTCTTCAGGAACACTCCATATTTTAGTGCAAACTGGCTCATCTTTGAGCCGAGAAAAGCCTTAGCATTATCAGAGATGATTGTTTTAGGCAGGATGAATCTCGCCACCAGCTATTCAAGGAAATTAACAATCTCCATTTTTGTCGCATTTTTTAAAGGTATTACCTCTGTCCACTTGGTAAAGTAGTCGGTTGCTATTAAAATCCATCTATGCCTAGCTAAAGAGAAAGGGTTAATCATCCCGATGAAGTCTAAACCCCATTGAGCAAAAGGTTCTTCTACCACAATTGGCCTTAAAGGCATAGCATCATTCTGTCTCTTTTCGACATAGAATTGACATTCCTTGCAAGATTTAATTATTGAAACTGCATCATTAAAAAGTGTTGGCCAAAAATAACTAGCACATATAATTTTAATAGTCACGGTTCTTGCAGAAAAATGTCCTCTGGTAGGGCTATTATGGTATTGATCTAATATCTTCTTGGCTTGTTCCTCATTCACACATCTTACCAGAACGTCGTTAAAATTTCTTTTAAATAGGATACCCTCTAAGAGAGCATAATTAATATTCTGAAGGAGATAGAAACATCTTTTAAAAGATGGGAGATTGAATGGATACCTTTTGGTCTACATGAGATTTATTCTATCAAGCCAATTGCTCTGAGAACTCTCTTCATTTATCAATATAGGTTCTAGAATCTCAAACTTTGCCACTGGTTCACTGTTTTTAGCGAGATACTCGCACAGTCCCTTTCCTTTGATAGTCTTGATAGGTCTGACTTCAATATCATATTCTAGGATCTTAATGATCCAATTGGATATTTTCTCAGTGATTTCTCCCTCCATAATGTACTCTCACACACTAGGATGTGGCACACAAACAATGAACTTATGTTATGATATCAAATGTTAGAATTTCTTAAGCCCCTTAACAATGGCAAAAGATTGCTTTTCCACAAAGTTATATTTCACTTCATATTCTTTTAAAGTTCATGAATAGGAGGTGACAGGGGACTCCCTTTTCTCTTCATCATTCTTCTGCATAAGCACTATGGAAATACTATTGCCACCACCAAATACATACATAATAAAGTCTTTCGATAGGTCTGGGTTAACCAACACAGAAGCAGAGGAAATATCCCCCTTTATAAGATCGAAATCTTTTCTCACTTCTTCTGTCCATTTGAAAATTTGGTCCTTCTTTAGCATTAAGGTAATAGGCCAAACAATACCTCCAAAATCTTCAATAAATCGACTGATAAAGTTGACCTTACCTAGGAAAGACAACACACCCTTCTTATTAACAGGTAACGGGAGTTCCCAGATAGCATCCACTCTTTCTGGATCAATAGCAATGCCTTCGTTAGAGACCACATATCCCAATAGCTTTCCTTGGGGAACTTCGAACACATACTTCTTCGGGTTTAAAGAAATCCCGAATTCTTGGCACTTCTGGAAAACCAGCTCCAAATGATCAAAATGATCATCAACAGATTTTGAGAATACTGTCAAGTCATCAAGATAGATGAGTATAATTTTATGGATCAAATCCTTGAAGGGAATTTCCATAGATCTTTCAAAGGTGGCTCCAACATTCGAGAGTTCAAAAGGCATCTTGGCATAGGCATACATTCCCCACTTAGTGGTGAATGTTGTCTTGTGTTGGTCCTATTTCTTTACCCGAATCTGGTTGTAGCCTGAACAACCATCCAGCATTAAGAACATTTTGGAGCCAACTACGGTTTGTAGGATTACCTCCATTAAGGGTAGGGGGTAATGATCCTTTAAGGATGCTCTATTTAAGTCTCAGAAGTCCACACATAATTGTATATCTCCATTTTTCTTCTGGACTGGCACTAGGTTTGACACCCAAGTGCTATGCTTGATTAGAAACACTATTCATGATGCAATCAACTTATTCAACTCTTGTGACATGAGAGATTCTATCTTTTGGTTCACAAGTCTCTATTTCTGACGAACTGGCTTTGCCCCTTCCATCAAATCAATTGTATGCTGATGATTCTGGGATCATATCCCTTCAAATCATCATATGACTAGGCTAATACACTTGGGTATTCTTTGTAAAAGTGTCTTAGCCTATCTTTATTCTTTTGTGATACTTCTTTCCTGACTTTGAGCTTTTTGTCTTCCCCGATATGCAAATTGGTGTAATCACTTTTATCAGCCATGAGCTTCCTTTTGTCTCTTGTCACATCATCAAATTTAAATAGGCTCTCCAATGTGACTAGGCCTCTTGAAAGCTTGTTGGATTTAAGTTGGATAATCTGATCCCCATAAGATTCAACGATCTTCGGTTGCAGCTGATCGGCGAACTCTCCAGGTGACTAGAGGAATGATGCAATATGAGCATCACTATCGAATACCTACCAGTCCTGATTGTTATCAAGGATAGAAGGTCTTACAATAACCCTCACTACATGCTTATTTCTTAATAATTCAGAGGTCGGCTCAAACTAAGCCCCAATAGTCACCATTCTGTCGGCTTCAAAATTCAACTCCCTCAGAATAGCCTAAATGTTGAATGTTTCAAAGTTGTCAATCAGATCCCAGAATTTATGTCTATAGGATCACATACAGATATTTTTAGTAGCAGAAATTCCACGGATCTGGTTAACCACCAATTCTGAATCTCCGAAGACACTTATCTATTTTGCTCCCATTTGTTCTGCAAGGCTTAAGCCATGGACGAGACCCTCATACTTAGCTTCATTGTTTGAACATGCAAACTAGAAATGGTAAGACCTCAAGGTTTTATCATCAGAAGGGGATATCAAACAAATCCCTACTCTAGCCCCTACTCTACATCTTGTGCCATCAAAGTACAAAGTCCATATTTCCAAGGATCCTTCGTCTCTAGGTTCCTTAGTAAATTTGGGCATGATCTGCCCTCTTCATGAATAACATAGGTTCTAAGGTCAGTTGCATGGTAATTCTCGAAGGGGTTTGTATCAATGAATACTTTCAGCAAATCTTCTTCTTTGGTTTTCTAGGAACTAGTGGCTTCTTCTTCCTCAAGAAATTCAACATTATACCCCTCCTCCCGAGTGATTGAGGTATGTGCTTCCTAAAAGTTAAGAAAAGCCCCATTAGCAACATGCTCATGGTGCAAAGTCTCTGACAATAGTTTCATTTTAGCCCCATGCTTGGTCCTTAGGATTAGATGTGACCAGTCCAATGTTAGGTATCCTCCGACATTCACTGTGAACTCTCAAGACAAACAAATCCTAAATAGAGGAGAGATATCAATGAGTACGGTATCCTGATTTACAGTGATACTAGGGCAAGCAAACAAGGTCATATGCAACCCTTTGATTACCCTAATGGTATCCACCTTATTTCCATCTAACTACATGACTCTTTTATTCAGAGGTTCATACTTTAAAGCTAAAACATCAACTACTTGCTTCGACATGATGGTGGTGCTAGCACCAGAGTCGATCATACAGTTATGTAACAATTTGTCACCAATAATGAGTGTTAGAAAGAAAGGCTGAGGCTTAGGCTTACTTTCTTTTTCGAAAATGAGTTTTCCCTTCGGTTGAATTATTAGCACCCTATACAATTTGGGCCTAGATACTTTCTCCTCATTAGATTGAGTAGGAACCTTCACATCCTCTTCTCCCAATAATGCCTTTTGTAGCAGCACCTTTTGCTCTGGAATAGCCAAGACGTCCCATAGAGAAGCGTTAGTAGATGACTTCTTCAGTTGTTCTACCATGTTGAATTGTGCTATTGGCTGATGAGTCACAATTACTTACTCTTTAGGATTTGCAGTCGTCATTGGTTTTGTGGCCAATGCTTCTGGTTGTTTGGCAATAGTAGGAGTGATCGACGGAGCCTTCGCCTTCAGTGGAAGTCGACTCAGAGAGTTAGGAATCGCTGTCTTGGACTGTGGAGGGATGGACAATAGCCCTGCTGCTAGGCTGGGCATTGGTTGTGACAAAGTATTGGTAGGTAAGGTTGTGAATTCCCAGATGAATCTACGCTTTGAATGCATATTGTAGTTAGATTGCACTCAACATATTTTATCTATAGGGATATCGTTTAGAAATGTCGAATCCTCTCATTCCCTCCAAGAAAAGAGTGCTTGGTCTGGAACAATGTCCCACTCTTGCTGGATGGACATCCCTTGCATCTGAGCGACAAGGACTGCATTATCCATCTATTGAGAATGTAATACCCCTCCGTTTTGCTTCTTGTTCAAGTTGCTTTATGCTATGTTTGGTTGTAGTTGCCTTGCTTCTGGATACATTTTGTTATGATGTTTTGATTGCTACCATTGAGCGACAACTATTATTGTGGGATGTAGTTATCTGATTTTGTTTCGCATGCATTATGGATTAATGATGTTGTAGAGTTAGCATGAGATGTTATTATGAGATTACTAGATTATGATGGAAGTGTCATTTTTGATGAGTGTATGGGTGAAGAGGACGAGTTCGCATCACTCGCTTGCGAGTGCCCTGCGAATCCATAATTCCTTCTTCAGGGTGTGTATTATATGCTGGATATATTGTATGATGTTGTTTACTTGGTTGCAGGATTGCAGGTACATGACATCGACTCCACTTGGTTTCACAGGTTTGAGCGGGTCGATCCAACAGTTAAGTTGAACGGGAGATAGTAGCTAGATAACATGTGTCAAGTTTACACCCTAGCCTTAGTGTGTCGTCAATTGTGTGTGTCGAGTTATTGTCTGTCTTGTTTTAATGTTATTTAATTCTGAAGGATTATTGATTTGGAAATAGATATTTAGAATAATTGCATTTAAATCATGTTGATGGTTATTTAATTTAAATAATGCAATGTGAATAAAAGTTTATATTTAAATTAATTAATTATATTTAGTTTATTTAATTAATTAAATTTGATCCAAGGGGTTGAATTTAGTTATTAAATAATTAAATTAATTAATTAAACATGATGCAAAAGAATGAAAGGAAATAAAAGAATTAAAATTAAATTTGAAATTTAATTTCAACGTGTGGGAATTAAATTAGAAATTGTAATTAAATGTTTATTTGGAAATTAGTTGCAACTTTGGAAATTAATTTATTTTTTTAAATTGCATTTTAAATTGAAAGTGGGTTTTCAAAAAGTGAAATTGAAATTGAAATTTGAAATTGAAAGTGAAATTGAGATTGAAATTTTAAATTTAAATTGAAATTGAAATTGAAATATCTAATTTGCATGTAATATGAATTAGGGTTGTATTAGGTATTTTTGATTTATAAAGAATACATGTTTTAATTTTAAGGCAGAAAAATGTTTTAGAAAAAAAAATACATTTTTACAGCAGGGAGGAAATTTTGGAAAATTTTCACAAGGGTTTGAATAAAGTTTGATTGTAGAATTGATTGAAGGAAATATTGTTTGCATTTGTTGGATTTTGGATTGGATTCATTGGAGGAGGCTTGCATCAGAAATTCATCTCTTCCTGTAGCTTCTTGTACCAGGTTTTTCCTCTTTGTGTTTTATTGTTCTTGATTGTTTTTCTTTAAAATAGTAGTGATTAAAGATTTGTTTGTTAAATCTGTTTTAGAAAATAAATTTGATATTAGAAGAAAGAATTAAATAAATTTACAGCCTTTGCTTGTGAAAATTCTTGAGTGAAAATTGTGAAAACCTGAGTTGAATTTAAACTATTTGGGGAAATAGATTGTGTTGTTATTGGAAATCAAACATAGAGATTGAACAATGCATTTAGAATGATTTTAGAAAATGAAACCTGTTGTTTATTATTAAAAAATGAATTTTAAAATCTGCAGTATAGTTATATTTTTTATGGTAAAATAGTCTGGTTGCATCACCTATAACTTCACTTACACAAACTAGGTTGTCAGAAAATTTAAAGGGTTTTTGCATTTTGAAATTTTCTTATCCCTATCAAAAAATCGCAAATACCCAGATCGTAGTTTTTGAGTTATGCTTGAAACATGAGACTACTGTTAAGTTATTTTTCCATGGCTGTTCTGAAAATAAAATAATAATAAATTGATATTTATAAATATTAATATTTTAGGTATTGTTATTATAATATTAAAATATTATTTAATAATATTTTATATTATAATTTATAATACTAAAGTATTATATTTATTTATCTTATTTTAAATAAAACTTGTATATTAGATTAGTGGAATTAAAATTATAAACGTATGAGAAAATTATTGTTTATTTTCAAATGGCATGTTAAAGTTTAATTGAATGAGTTAAATATTTGATTTAAAGAATGCATAATTTAAAATTTAATTGTGGAATTTAAGTTCATGTGTAAAAGATCCAATTATTAATTTAATTTAATTAAAAAAATATATATATATTTTGGAAAAGTAATGATAAGGAATATTTTATTTTGAATTAAACAATTTGATATTCTGTAAAGAATAGAAAATATGTTAATGATTAAATATATTAATTTATATTTAATATATATATATTGAAGGTATATATCTATTTGAGAGAATAAATAATATTTTATCTTATTTTATTCTGTTGTTTGCAAATTGGGTATTATTAGTGTTCTAAAAGAAATGATTAGTATGTGTAGAAAATGTATAGAGAAAGATATTTTTTTAATAGAAATAATTACTTGATTTAAAAGGAAATGTCTATTTTGTTAATATGATTGAAGAAAATATATTGAGATGTATATATATATATACATGAATATTTTCAATTAGTATTTACCTTGTTTTATTTAAGTGTGTGTAATTTAGCTTTGCATGAAGAATTTAAAAGATAAGTTTTGAATGTATGGTCAAAATTGATAAGGAAAAAGATATTTAAATATATTGAAGAATTATAGAAATATTTATATTTAAATGTTTGTTTTAATTAATGAGATTTAATTAGAAACAACATGAATGCGTGGTCAAATAGATAAGCCAAAAGATATTTTTATACATTGATAAAATTGCATGTTTTTAAATGGATAGTTGAAGAGCAATAGACTCCGGATAGAAAATTGAAAAGATTGTTTGCAATAGTGTTAGGTTGCATTAGAAGTAAATTTAAGAACTAACTATGTTGAAAAAGACAAATAGTTATTATGTTTTATTTAGTTTCATAGAGTAATCTAGTCATTATGAATGGAATATTAAAGAATATATATAATTAAATTTATTAATATATATATTTGGTGTCTATATAATATGGAGCATATATATATATTAAGTGTAAAATTCATTATTGTATTTTATTTTAACGAGATGCATGCAATATATTATTGAATAGAGATTTAAAAATGGATTGATTAGTGTATATGGAAAATGGATAGAGAAACAATATGTTATTATATTAAAATGATTGAATGTTTTAAATAGAAAATTGAATTAGATGTAAGATTTGGTTAGGAAATGGAAAGAGTTTACTTGCATGGATTTGTGTCGATTTAAAAGTAAATTAAGAAGTTGTTTTATTGATGAGGCAATCAATTATGTTATTTATTAATTTCTATTTAGATTAATTGAATCATTGTGATTGGATTATGAAAGAGATATGGATTTAGTATATCCAAAAGTAGTATCTTCCTCATGATTATCTTAAAGGATTTAATTCTCTGTATTCAGTAAAGGGAAGTAAGTTTAATTGTTTTAGATTTTCAATAATGAAAAGGGAAATAGGGGTTATGATTATTTTAGATGATCTAGTTATCGTGTCTTTGACTTTGTCAACACTACCTATTGAATGAGTATGGATTTAGAAATCCAAATATTAGATTTGATTAATGACTTGAATGCTTTGGTTGCTATGTCGTCAAGTTGCATTGTTGGTTTTGGGATTTAGTGTTAGTCCTAAATTATAAGTCTTCTAGAAGAACTTAGAGGATAAGGGTTGTTGAATATTTATGCTATCCAGTTATTTTCCCTTGGGTAGTGCATGGCATCTTTTCAGTTTTACTCAATTTTCATGAACGGGGATATTTGCACCTCCTTGGTTTAGGAGCAGATTATGGGATCCGTGTCTCCTTGTATGGAGTGACCTTGTTATGTGGTTTCATACTATTGCCTCCTATGAAAGGAGTGGACTATGTGTTGTTGCCTCCAAGATGTTTGGAGTGAGTTCTTTTATTTGTTTCCTCCTGTGAAAGGAGTGGACTATGTGTTGTTGCTTCCAAGATATTTGGAGTGAGATCTTTTGTACCTCCTGTGAAAGGAGTGGACTATGTGATTGTTGCCTCCAAGATGTTTGGAGTGAGTTTCTATTATTTGTATCCTCTTGGTGTTGGAGTGGTTATGATGCCTAGTTTGTATGCACTTGTGTTTCCCTTGGTGATTGGTTGTGAGTGCGTTGTCCATTAGAAGAGTGGCTTTTGATAGGGGTCGGAGCCCAAAGTGGTAAACCAGGTAACTTTCAGAAGTGAGTTAATCAAATGATAATTAAATTAATGTACTTAGATGATTAGGATGTAGTTCACACTAATCAAGATAATTTAATCCTCACTCATAGACACAAGGGATTGTTTAGACTTGGGATGAGTGAGAAGGCCTGGAATGGCAAGATCAACTATCTTGTTCTTACGAGAGGTAGTTGATTCCGCATGAGTGAGTATGAGTGCTGAGATTCAGTTGAGGCCACCAGGATTACTTGTGCGGGAGCCTATGAAGAATGCCCAGAGGAGATCTCATGACAAACCTTGCGATGACACTCTATCTAGGACAACTATTGTTAATTATTTTGTGTGTATGGTTATTTGAACATACTTGATCTACTTTATGTCTGGAAGCAATGTGACCTATGTCAGTGATGTTGGAGTTGTACTTGTATTATACTTGATTTATACTTGTATTGTATTTGATTTGTACTTGTATTGTACTTAAGTTATACTTGATTCGTACTTGTATGGTGAATGAGTTGTATTTGTTAATTCATTTGGTTGGTTATAACAGTATGAGTCAGTTTGAGTTTGTCTTTGGTTAGAGGTAGTAGAATCTTTGTCCATGTTACTTTGTTACTATCTCCTAGCATGGGGGGTGGGCCTTCGGGTACCACATTGGTTGGGTGGAATATGCACCAAAACCGTTGGGTCCCCATCTATCTTCAGTACTTGGTGGTGAAACATTCAGATGGACAGCTCGCGGTTCTTGTTGTAATTACTTGCATTGTAATATTTTAACTTTTATACATTATTTTATCCCTCTTATGTTTATGAGGTGGAATTTTGTAATTGTAACTTTGAGTACTATTGCTTTATTATGGGAATGAGTGATGTAACTATTGGATTAAGATAATGATTATGAGATTGTATCTTGGTTGATTATCTTATTTTGTTTGTGGTATTCTTATGATGTATGAAGTTTATTTCATAAAGTTCATAAGGCTATGGTTTTATGTAATGTGTATGTGTGGGTTTAAGTAATCCTAACCTTGTAGCCTTAGAGGTTGTTGTTAATTAGTAAGTGAATGTGTATGTTAAATGCACTTTATAAAAAAAAAATTGGTTCGCTTATGATATTAATTGCAACTTCCTTTAAGGTTACTTGGTAGGGCATTACAAAGAATCATATAGTGGGTTGCTAGAAACAGCTGCACTACCTTAGCTACGTTGATCTACGATTTGTTGTTGCAAATTTCCACATAGACAGTTTCATGGCATATGTGCATCATTGCAAGTAAAACACCATAAATTGGCATCTTCGGCTAAATTGTTTTGTCCCACTACCAACTTCTTATTCAAACTAGGATGAACAGTTTGCATAGGAAGGGTTATCAAAACCATCTGGTTAGTTGGCTGAGCTGAGGTATTCCCACATGACCTATCCTACCACTGAGTTGATTGGTATGGACGTTTTCCGCTTGGTAATTCTAATATGCCGACTTTTGATAGTTGTATTGTTGGCGCTTCAAAGTGGTCAATTCATTAGTCATTGCTCGTATTTGTTCTCTCATCTCATTCATCTCGATAGCTATGGGATTAGGTATAGGATCTACCATCGGAGTTGTACTCGAAGCACTTCTGGGATAGACATACATAGATTGGGGGGAAGCCGTAAGAATGCTAGTCAAAGGGACTTCAGCCTTCATAGCATTGCACTTAGGAAATAATGGCATGATGGGTCTTGGTGCTAACTTTCCTGCAATGATCAAATTATTTTTTGTGGTGACAGCCAAGGCATAAGCATCGGGAAGAGTGTTTCTACCCAAAGTTTCTAACATCATGGAGATATCAACATTGATCGAATTTATATAGAACATGAACGTTAGATCCGTAGGTGGTTGGTTGCCAACGGGTACTCTCTGCCAGGTCGAATGGAACCTTGCATTGAAATCAGGTAGAGCTTCATGAGGTGCTCACTTTATGTTTTCCAGTTGATGGTACAACAAATATTTGTCACCAGCATTCAAGAAACATTCATAAAAAGGGGTTGCAAGCTGGTCCCAAGTAACAATAGTACCAGCTCCTAGGGTTCTGTACTAGTTCAGTGCCTTTCCTCAGAAGGAGGCGGCCAATAATCTTAGAGGAACATTTTCATTAGACACGTCATGTACTAGACATACATTTGCTACATCTTGCAGATGATTCGTTGGTGTCTTTGATTCATCCCCAGAATATTTAGGGATAGATTTTAGAGCAGAAGCAGGGATGGGGGCCCATACTGCAGAAGACACAAGTGCTACTAATGGACTGCTGGAGTCCTAGACTACATAATTTCTAGCAGCCATAGGCACTAAGGGAGCAAGCAACAAAGAAGGAGGAGATGAGGGAGGTGAAGGGCTACTTTGGTGACCTCTTAGATGTACAGAAATTAAAGGCGGTACAAGCTGGCTAGGGACTCTTGCAGTTTGTGACCTAGTTACAGGCTGATGGCTCATACACACTTATAAAAAATAAAGCAATTGTGAGTTCACGGTCCCACTGGGCATGCCAAAAAAAAAAATTTTGACACAATATTTTGCATGTAGCAGTAGTCTTATAGCGCTAGCTAAGTAACCTCTAAGATTTTACCGAAGTCGGCTCTTCATTTAGTGGGGGGAGTAAAAGGTAAGGAAGATAGCAGGAATGTAAAATTTACACTACAGGTAATGCGCCAAAGTCTTAGACAAATTTACCAGAGCACATTGCAAAATGCAAAGGCCCAAACCACTAGATTGCTATTAAATAAAACAATTTTCTCAAAAGCACTTGAACATAAGAATACCTTCTTATTTTGCATAACATAACTTTAGTATAACTTTTAGCTAACATAGAAGAGTTGAACTAAACATGGTCTGCATTTATTGAGTTATGAAAAATTACAGAAAGTTGAAGAATAGGCATTCATACAATCAAAGAAGATAGTGACACAAAATGATAGCCTCATTAAATACGTAAACAAACAGAAAGGCCAAAATTATTTGGCACAGTGTAGAGTCTTTTTATTTCAATAAAGCTATTACAAAGGCCTTCTTCCTAGTGCTCGAGATTTTTTTGGTAAACCTAATCAACCACAAATAAAAAAAACATGACTATATTTATCGGCCAGCCCACCGCCTGAAGATGCCCCAAGAGAAAAGAAAACCACGCACAATGATCGATGACCTAGATCATCTCGATCCACCATAGCAAACATCAATCGATCAGTAAAATGCCAACAAAGCCATGACATATAATGGAAAACCACGTAGTGGCAGAAGAGAACACATGGCACCATAGTGAGAAACGCAACAGTAGGAGAGCATAAAAAAGGTCCGGTGATATTTCCAAGGTAACTGGTGCAGAAACAAAATTGCCACGTGTTGCTCAGACGGAGTGCAATAGAAAGTTGAAAAGGTGTTGAGCAGAAAGCCTCGAGAGAGAGCCACATGGAGAGCTCTGATGAAAATAAAGAACGAGGTGGGCCCAACTTAGAAAACAACCAGAGTGAGCCACGCGGCATGCAGACAGAGATTGCCAAAAAGCAAAGCAAAGGAAAAGTGAAAAGCTTCATGAGGGAGCCACGTGGAGAGCTCCAAGGGTAATGAGCATTTGAAAAATAAGGCGTAGCCACAAAGGTAAATATAAAATTGCAAAGGCTTCAGCGGTTTTTTGTTGAACAGTCCCTAGATGGTTTTATCAAAAAATTCTTACACCACTATGCTTTGTGTCCAAACCCATTACACCTATAACATATAATAGAGTTGTCTAGACTAAACAAAGAAGAATTTATTTTAGGCACATTGTATGTACCTCACTTGACATTTCTCTCATGATTATGAGTTTTATTCATCCAAAAATTTCTTTCTCTATGTCCATAAGAATTAAAACAATAAAAATATCCATGAAATTGAGAGTGGTTATACCTGATAAATGAAGATTTTGATGGTATTTTTGTCCTCACCCATTTTTTTTCTATCTGAGAAGAAACAAATTGGTGACTAAGATCAACCTTCAATCTTGGTGTTTTCTTAGCTGTAAATGACTTTCCATCTACAGTAGAAAAAATTGTTTCATGTTTAGATTCTTCTATAGAGCCTTTTCCAACCTCATTTCCCACTCCTGTAGGATCGTTAAATTTATTTTGTCTTCCAATCATCTCATTCAATAAATTAGTATTGCAATCAAATTTATGATTTTTATCCAATTGAACCTTAATAGTTTCAAGATCTTTCCTTAATGCAGCTACTTCTCCTTCAAGTTTTAGACATTCAGTATTTTAACTTCCAAATCAGACCTTACAACATTTGCTATCCTTTTAAATTCTTCAATTTCAAATTTTTGACTGATAATCAAATCATCTTTAAGAGTTATCTCTTTTAACACAAAATCATTATATGAACATCTCTTAAATGAGGCAACCTCATTTTCCAGTTTATTGTATAATTCATTCTTGTCTTTTAACTTGGCTACTAATCCCTCTTCATTCTTTTTCTTATCAACCATTTGGGATTTCAAAAATTCAATATTATTTTTATCATCATTATGATCTTGTATTATAACTTTATTAACATTGAAATTTTCCTATAAGTGTACCTTAAGATCCTGATTTTATTTTCTAATCATCTTAAGCTCATCTAAGGTAGCAAGTAGTTCTGCCTCCAAACCAGATTCAAACTCATCACCTTCACAATCATTTTTGCCAAATTCTTGTTCAAAGTCACTTATAAGTGATCTTCTTCACCAAATACAAGATCATTTTTAGTATTAACAAGCAGTGGTAATTCTTGAGACAAAACTTCACTAGACTTAGCAAGGGTTGATTTATCAATTGTTTGCTTGACATAAGTAGCTTTCTTTTGATCTTTGTTCCTTTTGCACTTCGCCATGACAAATACTCCACGATACACCAAAAATAGAATTCCAAGACTAGAATCAATCCTACGTATGAAACCTAATGTAGGACCCTATGCTTTGATACCAATTGTTGGAAGTGGATTCACTCTGAGAGGGGGAGTGAGTTAGAGAGGAATAATATTAACTTTTAACTTTAAAGCATAATGAAACTTTTACTCATTTAACCCAAAGTGAAAAATTTGTTTAAGCAAGTGAACATTAACACTTTAGATCAGATTGACATGAGACTTGACTAACATTTACAACCCATATTAAAAGCATCATATGATATTGTTCAATTAAAAATTTATGAACAATCTTTCTATGCTTTATTAATAGAACTATAAAACTTCATAATATGCAACTTTGACTTTCTTTTGAAAATTTTTTGAGGATTCATATAATGAGTACAAAATGTAGAAGTTAGTTCACTTTATGAAAGAAATTTTGCATCAAATTTGCACAATCTAAATTTGCATGACAGACTTGAGAAACTATATTTTAAAAGTTTAAACAGCCTTAAAGTATCATAGCATTGACCAACTAAATGAGCACAATAACATAAATGATTGAAAGAAAGAGTATGAAATATAAACATAAATCACACAAATGAGACACACAAAAATTGTCGAGTGGAAAACCCTCATGGGGTAGAAAAACCAATCCTAAACTGCCTTACTGGCTCAATTTCAAAACCACTGCTTACAATGCCTAATAGGCTAATTTTTGAGCAACAACTCAACGAGCACCAACCCCTCATTTAGAGACACCAATCTCAAGGGGCACCAACCCCTTCTCTATTTTTAGTAAATCACACAATGATATAGAGGATCTCTATATTTCTCTCTTATCTGTCAATTGCTCGACAAATAATATCTAAAATCCTCAAAGTTCCAAAAATGAACTTTCAGAATTTCAGCCATTGTCAAGCCTTAATTTAGCTTGATTATCAACTCATATTTCAGATTTTCAATCTCAAAGCTCAACATTTTTCAATACAATCACTGTGATATACTCACACTAGTTTTTTCCTTTTTGTTTCATACTTTTCTCATTGTTCTTCTTCTTAGAAATTAACTCTCTCTTTATGTTTTTATACTATTTTCATAGATCTTCATAAAAAACCAATTAACCCCCATTTCTCTCTTTTTGTTTTTCCTTGAAATTAAAGCCCTAATCTCTCTATTTTCTTCTGATTACAAATTTCATCATTACATTCAAGGAAGGTTACAACAGTTTCTTTTTTTTCTATTTCAAAGAATAAAACAAAGATGATTATCAGGTTACCAAACTTCAATCAACCAACAATATCAGGTCTTGCAGCATCCATGTGTGAAAGATCAATATGCAAAAGTTATTTTTATAGGAATACTGAAGAATTATGCAAATATAGAAGAAAGACTGAAACCCATTCTCTCAAGAAGCTTGCACAATCAGTGCTAAAACCAAAACAACATAAGATCTAAATAAACCATACACCATAGCCACTGAAACTATTGCTATATTAAAGTAACTGACATCTCAATGTAGTGAAACCAAAATCATAAAATGATGCATTCAAGAACAGTTACCAATGACTCCAAGTGTGAAACTGAGAAGATTCTTCATGCTTCATGATTACCCACAACCCAAAAATACCATTCTTTAAATCTGATATGGTAACACTATTGAAATGTAATTCTAAGGATGCAAATCATTATAGTTCTGACTTAAAAAAATAAACCAAATCTTGAGCTTCCATGCAGAAGAAAACACTTATCCCTTATTAACCTTTCCAGTAAAGGTAATGGTTTTGCGAAGATAAATAGATGAATACTTGTGAAGACCATAAATGAATTTTCCATGAGCAATTTACCAGATCTATGAATTAACTGAGTAGCCCAAGCTCTTACCTGATGGTAGGATACTGACAGGTGAATCAACCATTTTGATGGTCTTCCAATATTTCCTATACATTGTCAAAGATCAGTAAACCAAAAACATGCATAGTGAAAAAACCGAGAGAGTGATTCCATGGCAGTGGCCAGACTAGGGTTCCAAACCCTTTGTGCAAGAGAAGCAAAAATATGACATAAACTTCCAAAACAATCAAATGAATTCCTTTACACAAAATGATAATCATTTTGAGTTTGAAAGGATAGTGATTTATAAATGAAAAAATCATTATACCATTTGACATTCGCTTCCTTACCACTCAACTGTGGGCTCCCTTTTGACTACCCGCGGTATAGCGGTAGCTTCCTTGGACTCCGCTAACCGCTTGCACCGTACTACTGCAGTTACCCTTCCTGACTACCCATGGTATAGTGGTAGCTACCTTGCATTCCACTAACTGCTTCCACCACACTACCACGGTTACCCTTTTGACTACCCAAGGTATAGCGGTAGTTCCCTTGCATGTCGCTAACTGCTTTCATCGCACTACCAAGGTAAGACCTTGATAATGTATGAACTCATAATGCCCTTTGAATTCCGCGGTCTTACCAAAGACTAAATTTATACCTTCTATCATCTTTTAAGCCTTGGAATTTTCCATCATTCACCTGAATGCAATATAATATGCATTCCTATAGTGTGAGAAACATATTTTCAATGCCAAAAGATATCCAAAAATATCAAAGCCAATTGCCACCTTGTTATATTCAATTCTATATAATGTGCCAATTCCAAATATTGTCCAATGACTTATGAGGTATAGTGAAGACTAATTTTGCATGTTAAATTCACAATGCCATTTTACATACCATAAAGAATTATCAGCAGATTAAGGAAACTCAATAGGGTTTTCTTAAAACATGAAAACCATCTGCATTTTATAACTCAATCACCAAGAAGCAGAGAGCTTTACCTGAACATGGGAGCATTAACTTGTAACCAAGACTGGTGCACATGAAACCAAATAACAAATGTGCCATAATAAGATCAAACTGTGAAATGCCTATGCACCAACCCAGGTCAGTTTTGACATCAAGGACAAATGCCACAGAAGAAGTCAACAGGAATATATTCAACCTATACGAAAATCCAAAACACAACTTTGGTACCAAAAATATCACTGCTACACACTATTTCCTCTCTTTATCAAATTTTCTCAAAAGAAGTTGGAAAACCAAGATCTAGAGACACATCATCATCATATTCAACACTTCCACAACCATAAATATAAGCTTATCAAAGCAACATTAGAGGTTGAAACAAATAGCTTTACTAATGACACCATAATGCAACTAGTCTAAGCACAAAATACACTCTTGCAACCATCTCACTCAAGTACATACATCAATGAAAACACAGGTTTGTTGACATCAACGACAACACCAACTACTCATACTTGCAACACTATCTACCCCAATACAACTATATCCCATAAAATTGACTCAATTTTTTGAATAATTTTTTAGAATTCACTATGCAGGAAGAGTGGGTTTCGATTAGATTGATCTTATTCCATGATTAATATATTTACCTATATTGACCTTACAAAATCATAAAAGATATAATGAAGGTAGTGACAAGCCTATGGGTAGAAGGATAATTACTACTAAAGCAAGTTATCCAAAATGTTGAGGTCATAGAGTTAATTGAATCAACCTACGATGGTATAATCCTTAATTTCAACAAGATAACCAATCCAATAGTCAATTATTGCACCATGGGAATCACCTACAAGGTTTACTACACAAACTAAGAGGACACAATTACCACCGCCACCATTCATGCAGCTTACTAAATGGTAACATAGGGGAAGGACATTGACATATGTGGTATCATATGTTAGGAGCTCATGGATAACATCTAATGCAAAAATCAATCACATTATCAATTTAGGTATGTGAATTTACTAATATACCTCACCTTCTATTTCATGCATGAGCTACCAACCTTTACAAGAAAAATTTAGGACAAAAATCAGCTAATTGCAGTCCAAATCCAAGACCATGTCAAAAAAATTTAGGATACATCTTATATTGCAACCTAATAGAGTTTATTCAAATATTTTTAGTGAGAGCTATAGGTGATGGACTGCATTTCTTGTGAGATGGTTTGTAAATATATAAAGGAAATTCTCTTCCTTGTTGATAAAGACTACACCTTTATGGAATCCATTGAACCTAGGACATGATGGATACCACAGATTCCCTAAAAAGTGATAGATATGGAGATTCCTCCACTCTCCTTAGCTTATCCAAGGACCTACAAGCTGAAAAATTTACCACCTCCCTATAGTACATGGAAAATAATTTGGAAAATAATTTTGTAGAGATCTTAGACAAGAACCATGAAAAATTACATGAAAATTGGAGGTCACCAAAGTACGATATGGAAGAAAAAAACCAAATATACTCTTAGGATATTTGGAAGGCTTTGGTATAGTCAATCCTCATGTAGAGCACATAAAAGGTAGAAGCACAAAACTATGAAAGAGGACACTCGCTACCAGACCTCTCCAAATGGAACAATTAGAAGAAGAAGAAATAGCTTCCCTCCTATAGATGAGTGTAGAGAAGAAACAAAAAAAAGGGAAGGAAAAGAACAATAAGAAGTATCTCCACATATAGTCGACGTATAATAAGAAGAACAAGTCACATAGGCAGAAAAATCCATTCCAAAAGTCCCACCACTGGTAGATGAATACCAACTATATAGTGGATTATTCTTAACATGGTAGTTTTGAACAAACTAATCACAAAAAGGGCCCTAATAAGGTATATGGTAGCATCAAACATAAATTTGGAAGATCTGATTGACTACTTTTTAGACTCCTTGACCACCACACTCAAGAAGATAAGGGAGGAAGTAGATAAAGAAGACGATAGGCTAAAAGAGTTTTCCATTAGGGAACTAGCCCCTAAAATTACACCTCCATAGAAATAGAGGATAACGAAGATACAAAATAAGAAGCTCTAGTATAAGTAGAGATTATACAAACTAATGATAGAAAAAATAGAGATTAATCAAATGGGTGAAGGATATATCCAAGAGTCCATAAATAAATAATATCAACAGTTGTGTGAGAAAGAAGATAAATATAAAGCAATTTCTTTAGAGCAAGAATAGTATCCTCATCCTCTATAGTTTAAAACACCTTCCTCCTTCGCAACCTCCTCTATCTAGTAAATTAAGAAATTTTTGGTGAAATAAAATAAAATCCAACTATTCCCATCTCCATATCTACTTAAGCTTCCATTGGTTGGATCATAGGTCGATATTCAAAGCATCTTGTCCCTACAAAAATTCCAACTAGGGGAAATTCTATAGCAGTTGGAAAGAGAAGATATATTGAAACATCATGTGGATAACTTTGATCTATTAGAGGAGATGGAAAAGGTTATCCAAAGAAAGTTCCCACAACTCCAAGGGGAATCATACCAACCCTTGTTAGTACAATTGAAATTTTTGACAAATGGGGTGATTAAGGATACCTAGCTATAGAAGAAGACAATGAGACAACAAATTATAGTAGAGAACTAGAAGTTAAAAATTGATGAGGAAAGAAATAAATGTGCTACCACACACTCTTCCGTAGATTCCTAGATCAACACATTCAAGAATATTGAAGTGAGTCTCAATGCCATTTAATAGTGAAATGGATTAGTTGGAATTTCAAATACTTTGAAGAGAAATATTTTAGAATTCCCTACAAGCTATACATGGTCAATATCGGATGCAAATAGATGCATTACATGACCAATTTCAATAGTTACAATATTAAAGAGATAAAAGAAAGAAAAAATTAAACAAAGTGAGGGAAGTAGTAACACCAATATTAGCACACATAATGGGGGTCCTCGAAGAAGCCCAATAACTAGCAAAAAATATTCAAAATCCCCAAATATTTTAGAGGGAGAGTGGTTTCTAATACGGATCCAAGTTGAGACCAAAAAACTGCAATTGGCCAAAATGTAGTGGGAGAAGACTTTTTATAAGCTCAATGAGATATACAAGGATATTATACCCATAGAGTAGACTTGAATTAAAAACAAGTCAAATTTTTGAAAGGGGGATGATGTTGATAGTAAAGAGTAATAGATCAAACACCACCAAAAAAATCCTGATACATCTTGTTGTAAAGAGATCACAAACCAAAATATTCAAGAGATACCATCCAGGGTAGAGGTAGGATAGATGAGTCACATTCCATCCCAAAGATATATGTATAAGAAAATATATGAGTAAAAAAGTTAGACATGGTATGTATGAGAATATATTGATGAGATTATGTTTATGGTAGTTTATGTATGAAAATATATGTAAGAAGAAGAGGGAAGAAGTATAGAGTATAGGGGAAGATATATGATAAATGTATATATGATGTAAAAGGAGATATAAGGAGATATGAATATACTCCATAAATATAAATAATATAATGATACCATAATTCTATCTACAATGTGTTTTTGGACATTTTTCTATCTAATATTTAAGTATTCCATCTTATTTCTTAATCAAACCTATAGACACTAAAAATTGTGCTAGGCCTACGACCCTTAACTTCTTCATAATTCATTCATCTTCATTTCTCAAAATTAAATAATGTTAATTATTTAATCATTTTCTAAATTCACATGTCCTATATTAATTAATTCATTCCCATCTTTATTATTCTATAACTTTTTCAACTATAATTTAATCTCTAAATTTCGAATGTTGAATTAAATAACCATTTAATTCATTAAAAAAATTATTCCTGGAATATTCTTCTATAATTAGATAATCGCTTAGTCATTTAATTAGTCATTTACCACTTAAGTTGAGATTTAATTAAATTAGTCAGTTATCTAGTTTAATTTATTTTGCGTGAAAACTATTCTTAATTAAAGAAATTTTGTATTTAATTCATTCATTCATGCATTCAAACACACCATTTATTCTTTATCTTTTACATGCAATCATTATTCTTTTGAATTTTGAGTAGTCTCAACTAAAGATTAAATTATTGTTTGATTTAATCTCCATTAGTTATTCTTTTTCACTTTCATTATTACTAACACTAAATCTCTATCACATGAAATTCATTAATCTCAATCGTCGATATTTCTTTGAATATGAGTCGATCATTCAAAAATAAATTTTCTATAAATTGGCTTGACCTTCGTCATTATTCCTCCTCCCAAAATATTTATACTTTTAGGAAGCGACTTTAAGAATCTTCGATATTTTGCTAAATCATTATCAATAGGCCATATTTGCATACTTAAGAGAGAACCAAAGGGAAATTATTATACAACAGAAAATGGAGAAGTGCAATAAAGATGATTCATGGAATGGATGAAGAATTTGGTGAGATTATTCCTTTGTTCTTTTATTTATGCTTTTGATTCCATTGTTCTTTGTTGTTAGCATAGGTTAGATTTGAGTTTATTGCATTATTTTGGCTTAACCTTTTCTTCTATTTTTCCTTAGTGTTACATTGGTGAACCTAACATGAAAAAGACACCGTCTTAAAAAAAAAAATTATTGAATTTTGTAACCTAAAGGTATGATGAAACCCTTTTGTTGCACAAAATGATACAATTGATATTATGAGCTGCATATAAATTTTCACAATGCATCTGTGCCTTTGAATGATGCATTTGACTAGCAAATAATTTTCTAAAATTTTGTGTTTCAATTTTTTATTTGCAACTTTATTATGACTAATTTTGAGTTTGCAGTGTGTGTTCTTGAGGAGTTAACGTAGTGTTTGTAGGATGTTTCATAGAAAATTATTCAAACCCTTTTGCAAAATGATTGACGAAGAAAAAGAAAGAATAAAATACTAATGATTTGTTTTTTCAAAGATAATTTTGAAAAATATTAATGATTTGTTTTGCAGAACCTAAATCAAAGATAATTTTAAAACAAAATGTTTGAGTAGATTAGAAATTTTTCATTTGGGCTTAAAATTAATCACTTTCTTTTGTGTTTGGTGTGTTTGAAAGTTTGTTAGATTAGAATGTGTTTTGATAACAAAATTATCCTCTCTCCTTGCACATTCGTGTGATCCTGGGTGTAAGAGAAACTGTTATTGACTCTAGAAACTTGGGCATGCTTTGGTGGTAAAAATTAGTCACCCCAAAGTGACTCAAAACCAACGATGAGCTAAAGCCAAGATACTCCTGACCAGTATACAAATTTTGAATGATGAGGAAAGCTCAACGTTAATAGGTGCAGATGTGTTATAAATAAATTTTTATCTTGCCTCATGTATAGCCACCTAAACGGGTTCCCTTACTAAAAAGATAAATTGTTTATGGATTAACTAAAAAACCCCTACTTGTTGGTGCAAGAGGCCAGACATCTTAAGCCATCTCACATTCATACGGTTCTTAGTAGGGATGAAATTTTTTCCATGGGAGTTTCATGGGAACTAAAACTTGGCTAACTTGAGAAGTGTGTGTCATGGAGGGGAGCCAGTGTGATCAAGCTTCTAGTCTTCTTCTTTGAATAAACGTATCTAGGGAAACCCAAGTGATAATTGAGAAAGTATTGTCACTGCCAACCTTAGGATTGTACTTACTTTTTGGAATTATACATGTTCATGATTATCAAACCAAAAACACTTTTTTTTCTTTTTTTGATTGTCTATATTTGCCAAAATTTGATCATGAACAAAGTTAGTCAAAACTACAATTAACCAGAAAACTGCAACTATCAAACTGAATCACATCTATTAATCAGAAAACCACAACTGTCAAATTGAGTCACATCTATTAACCAAAAACTTACAACTTTGAAACTAAGTCTAATCTATCATATACTAGAAAATCAAGTCATGTATGTTTAACAATCAGTCACATTTTCCATAGTTAGTCACATCTATCAGTTTGAAAAATGCATGTCATAGTAAGTCACATCTTTTTAATAGTTAGCCACATCTAATCTGGTGAGTCACATTTTATTGTCATAAACCTAAGACATATTTTACCAGAAAACTCCATATGACACTTAGAACTACATCAGTTAAATACTACGACGAATTTGTCAACCTGAACCGCATTTTCCTGATAACTAGAAAACTAGAACTCACTATCATAGTCTGAAACCAAATAGTCATACCAATCTTTGATTTCTCTTTTGACAATGATCCTTGGACAGAAAACTAGAAATTTTTCTCATACTTTGAATAATTGCATCCCTTAGGTATCATTTAGCTTTAGTGATAGGCATCCTAGTTAAACAATTTAGTTGCATCTTAGGAAAATTACCTTGTAGATCTTAGAATAGGTTAACTTTCCACACTTCGAGAAAAACCTTTCTTCAATGAGAATTTCCATTGAACCTAGTAACTTTTCAACATATCTTTTGTCCTACACATAAATCCTTCTAGCTCATCAATCTAGTTTGGGAGTTCACCTCATCTTTTGGTCCTAGTCCTACATAGGTTCCTTGAAAACGTTAAATTGTAGCCTTGGTTAAACTATAGGTGGTAGGTAACCTCCTTTTAAAATCATCCATAATTGATTACCTTATAATTTTTCTTATACTTTTTCATACTTAGACATTGCCATCCTAACATAACATAATTTTAGGCATTCCTTATTTTCCAGAAAATACCAAAAGAATAGTAGCATTCATTCATTATATCTAAAAAATATTTAAAACATCGACTATATCATATCATTCCTAGACATAGTGTTGCATCACCCCATTGTGAGCAACATATTTCATGGTAAAAACAAGGTCTAAAAAAAAATAAAGAGAATTGGTTGATCCACTGGACTTCATTTATCCCTTCTTGAACATACCATCAAGGACAACAAGACCTCACAAAGCCTTGCTCAACAAAATTATCACTAGAGACACACATGGATAGATTTTTGTAGAAGACATAGACCCCGCTATCCAAGATCCTAAATTTGCATCTTTTGTAGATGAATGTATGGAAAATGATCCTCAAAGATACCTAGCAAATTTGTTAGTATAAGGTGCCACGTTACCTCTAGGATTTGACATCCACACTTTGAAAACTTCATCCACTCAAGGGACACAATCAATGATATCAAGTATCAATATTCCTTAGATTATTGTAGCTATACCATCTAGAATATCTACTCAAATTACTACAAAAGTACACACAACACCATTTGGTATGACACAAGGCCTTAATTTCACTGCAAGAGCATCATCATAAAATCCATTTGGCACTAATACTAGAGGGAAAAGTTCCAAAATTGGCATAAAAATTACATATTCTATACCACAAATCAACACAGATACTACCATTCCACAAATAGGGGTGATAAAAATAGGACATATACCTACACCGAATCAGAACTCATCACAAAATATTGCATTTCATAACACTTACATTGATCCTAACAATGCAACCAACATGTCTCTGACATAGGTAGATGTTTTTCAAACTCAAATGGAATCCCTCCAACAAAAAATGGACATGTCAATGCCAGGAAAACAAACCATTTCAACACAAGATTTATGTCCATGTCCCTTTGACAAAGCACTATACATGAAACCCTTCCCACACAGATATATTATACCAAATTTTCTTAAGTATAATGGGAAGAAAAATCCTCTGGGACATATAAAATAATTTTCCACAACATGCATGGACATCTTATATGACCCTACATACCTTATGAGACATTTTCTACAAACCCTTGTTGGGATAGCATTAGAATTGTTCTCTAAACTTTCATACAACATTAAATCATGGGGTGAATTGGCTGAAAAATTTGTGGAAATTTTTTCTTTTAACATTGAGAATGAAATCATGATAGGTACCTTATGTCACACTACACAAGAAGAAGGAGAAAAATTCATAACCTTCTTTGAGAGATGGATTTTAGCTAGTCGATGCCCTGTTGAGATACTAGAGAAACAAAAGGTCACAATATTCCTTTAAAATCTTAATCCAAAACTGAGAAGTGACTTAAGGGTACATTGTTGTACTTATTTTATAGAATGAGTGCAAAAAACCATTATACTTGAGAAATCCCTCATTAAAAAATGTGAAATTAAGATTCCAAGCAGGAATCCAATTGTTCAACACCAAAACGCCATGAACGATAGAAACAAATTTTGGTCTAGAAACAAAAATGTAACTAATGATGGTATTGTTGATGCTAAGACCTTACACTCATGACCAATCATTATGCTTAGACGGCACAACCCCTCTCATGACATATCCAATAGTTCTGATCAAATTTCCAACTTTTTCCAAAATATGCAACAACAACGACCATAGAGGAGGTTTCAAAAATGCAAGTTTACCCCCTTAGGGGAACCAATAGAGTCAGTCTTCAAAGAGCTAATAAAACATAAACTCATATAGCCTCAAGAACCAAAATAGTATGATCCTGGATAGTTTAAACCCTCTTGGTTGGATTATAATAATTTTTTTGATTACCATCAAACTAAGGGACACAATCTACAACAATGTCAACAACTAAAGAACATCATCTAGTATTTTGTTGAAAACAAAACTATAAAATTCAATGGGCAAAAACATACCACAAATAATGAACACAAGGTCTTCATAGATACATTACATGACCATGGGAAAGGAAAATCCTCCAGTTCATGAAATAAGTCTAATGCCTCAGCTAAATATTTCAATACAAAGTATGACTATAACCAAGGTACAACCATGCATCATATTTGACCTGCTAATGAAAGCGTCAATACCACTACCTTAAATAAGGGTCCTAAATGTGTTGTCAATACACAAAAAAATAATATAACCTTCCCAAGTCCTTCAGCACAAAAACAACCAGAGTCATCCAAGCCTAAGTATAATTTACTTGACCAATTGGGGAAGACCCCAACACAAATATCCATCTTGGGACTATTGACCATATCATCCAACCATCGATCCATATTAGAAAAATCTTTGAAAAGCATCACTATCCCTACCAGCTTATATATCAATCATTTCCACAAGATGGTAGGATACTTAACCAGTTCTCATCACGCTACCTTTTCTCAATAATATTACACAACTCAGAAGAAAAACCATAATGATGCATTACACCTTGAAGTTCTTGTTCATAAAAAAAATTCAGACGAATCTTGGTAGATGAAGGAGCAAGGTTGAATCTTTGCACCTTGAAATTGGTCAAGGCATTAGGTTTCTCAAAAGCATGCGTAGACACTACTAAGAGAATAGTCGTCAAGGCATATGATGACAAGGAAAGATCATCTAAAGGAGTCATAATGCTCCCTATTAGAATTGGCCTCACGATTATGGACACTAGTTTCCAAGTCTTGGATATCATTCTTCCCTATAATTTATTACTAGGTAAACCATGGATACATGCAATAAAGGCCACACATTCCACTTACCATAAATATTTTGAATTCCCATATAATGGCACCAAGATCACGATAGATGGTGATATTGATCCTTTTCAATCTTGCACTAGCCTACATGGAATACCAGAAAGACAAGTGTATGTTAATTAAGAGGCTTCATCCTCCACCTTATCCTATTACATTGATCCATCCACTCTCTCCAATTCAATTGCATCCCAAACACCATATTCCACTCCTAAGGTCGAGATCCAAGACAAGGGTTGTGGAGATTATCACATGAAATCATCCTATTTTTTCATCTAGTTGGTTCCTCCTAAGTCATACATTTTACCCACAACAAATAGGAGACAATCCATTGTAACAATACATGTCCCTCCTACAATAACTTTCATAAAATGGGGGTGTTGTGCAGTTTTTTGCACACACGCCCCACTAAAAGTAGGGACCCTCATTTCCACTTTTGGGTGTCTTGGCCTTTCTATTTTGGAGTTTTTATTGCCTAGAAACATGCTTTGATGTTCATCCTACCGGTTGGAATGGCTCGTTTATGAATTATATTGAAAACCTTAAGTTCTGGGTGCATTTCAGGTTTTTCTCCGTGTTCGAGAAAATCCACCCTAACCAGACTTTCCTGGTTTTCATTTGGTGCTTGATTGTAGCTGCTTTTTCTCAAGTCCAAGGAAATCTATCGAGTCCATATTTCACCGAAGTTCATTGCTCTATCAGATTCCTAGATTTTGGTCTTGGTCATCTTGTCGATCGCATCAATGGTGATTGTGTGACTTTTGAGGCAATGTTATATTGAGTTTTGGGAATTACTTTTCTATTTTAGTTTGATTATTTACTTTCTATTTGGGTGTGGAGTGTTGGATCTTGAGGTGTGTTGCTAGATTGTGCATTTGGAAGTGATTTCGAGTGCTGCATTTGAATTTCTTGAGCTCAAAGTTTTGTTGTTATCCTTGGTTTCAGTTCCTTCTATTCTCATGGTATATGGATATCCTCTCACTCTTTTTGGTTTGAATTTCTTTGCTTCATGCGCTTTCATGTCACTCATTGCTACGTTCTTTCTTGAGTATGTTTATTTCTTGGGCATTTTGGGTTCCATTTTTTGCCAATCTTTTTGAATGTTTGTCTTGGGTGTTGGCTTTGGACTGGTCTTTTGTTGCTATTTTTGGTGCTTTCTTGTATTTACCATGAATTTCATATCCTTCTTTGTAAGAAAGTTGTGTCTGAGCTTTTTCTTGCTTTCACGATGGAGGTTTTGGGGTTTTGACCTAGGGCATAGCCAATCCCTCTTAATTTTCTAAGAGGTGATTTTTACATTTGTGGTTGATCCATTCGAGGCTTAGGTCAAGTCAGTGTCGAAATCCAGGTTTTAGTCCATGTCCATTCAATATATGTAGATGAGGATGAGAGTAATGGGTGTGCAGGTTTTCAATGTTTCGCGAAATTCCGTCTATGTTGGATTTCCCTCGGTTTTCTTGTTTCCTCTCTATTTGCTTCCAATTCAGACTTTTGCTTGCCTCACAGAATTCTACTTCCTCCGCATTTTCCCAGTGTCCATTTCTGATTCATTCTACCGATTTCGGGCTTTCATGATAAATTTTATTTTATTCCACTGAAATTCGTGCCATCGGGATTTTCTCGGATGTTCTACGCTTCCTTCTTTTTTATGGGTAGTTGAAAATGTTGTTGTTTTAAGGGATATCTGTCCAAGGAGGATTTTTTTGAAGTTTTGTGGGAATGATGAATTTGATATTTGTATGAGGGTTTGATTGATGATTATGTTTTCAAATGATTAAAAGAACTTATTCTAAGTAGTTTCTAGTTAATCCTTTATTTATTCATTGGTTGAAATGATTATGTGGGGTTTGTATCCTTGTTTCGTTGGATTGCGCCTGGTCTGGATTCCGCAAAGGGGGCTAAATCCCAAACTTTAGAATATGGTTATTTGACACTTGTTGTTTATATTGGATCTCATTTTGGTTGTCTTTACTTGCTTGCAGGCAAGATCAGGATAAGATGTTGCTCCGCATGGCGAGGGAAAGGCCACTAATCCAAGTGCAGAAGGTTCTGCTATCTCTGAGGTAGAAAAGGTAAAGATGGACATAAAGAGTAAGATTCCTGAGAGTATATTGACTTCTGTCTGGTCAGGAATTACTGATACCAATGTGGGTATGTGGGACTATGAGGAGTTCAAGGCTGAAATGGTAGCACATAACCTCCCTTTGTTGGCTAGAAGAACTTTGGAGTCTAGGTTAGCACATGTAGCAGGTTTCCCCTCCATAGTGCAATGCTATGAGTTGGTTCTTGAATGTGCCAAGGACTACTACAGGGGAACACGAAGGATAATTGGTCCCCAAGGGAGGATTATTGCAAACTTCAACCCTGTATCTATTGCTAGAACCTTTGATATACCTGATAGGTCACATGTGGTGGCTTTTGATATAAATGTAGCCAAGAAGTACTATGAAGACAATGTGGTTAAGTCCCAACAGGTGATCAATTATTTGTTGGAGAAGCCTAAGTCTCACTTCTCCAAGTAGTTATTCATGCTTAAATTCAAGAAGGAATTCTATAATTCCATCACTCTTCTTAGAAAATTGGAAGTGCTGAAGAGTGCAGGGTTATTCGAGAGCTCGATGTTGAATGTTATTTCTCAGATGGACAGGGTATAGACTACCACTGGGCAGGTGCCATAAGTGTAGTGATCCATGAGTAGATGTGTAATGTCTTGCAAACCAATACTTTCGTCATGACCTCCTACCTGGTGTTTGCATTGGCAAGATTTCACCCATACAAGGGGTTGAGCACTAGAGGTACATTTGGGTAGGATGCAATCTATGAGGTGTATCCACAACTTCACCTAGGAGGAGGAAGCTATAGAAGGGTGAATGATTCTTTTACTATGTGTATTATCAAGTTGCTATAGGGTGCAAAGCATGTGAGAATTTTAGACAAGTCCAAGGAATTGATAAGGAGATATGGAGCATGGTTCATTTAGTTTCCTACTTTCTCCTACATTAGGATTGATGGGTTTCAAAGGGTTCCTTATAGACTCCCAAGGTACCCAACATACCATATCATACTGTTGGAAGTCACTAGGCAGATTTGTGAGTTCAATGTAATTATGGAAGAAGACAAACATAAAACAAGGTTTGGGAATGACTTCCCCTTGAAGATAGGCACAAATGAGGTTTGTCCATCCATCCAGTCAGCCCATGCTTCTGAGGAAGAGATGAGTAATTTTGGTCTCTCTTTCCATTCTAAGAGGGCAAGGTTTGATATTACTGGAGAGGCACAAAATAAGGCTAGTACGGAGTAAAAACACATAGACAACATTGAAGATTATTGGGATAACCTTGGTGATGAGTTTGATGTGAGCAAGAAGAAATTATCCATGTTGCTAGTTGACCTAGTAAGGTTATATAACATAAAGGCCATCCATGACTAAGTGGAAGAGGATGGAAATCTGATTTAGGGTCATATCTTCAAGGTTGTGAAGGACAAACCGGTTGGAGAGATTGACTGGTTGGAGGAAGAAAAGACAGAGTTAGAGAAAATCATGACTCCCATGATTAAGTATACCAAAATGTGGCTTCAGCACAAAATGATAGAGTTAGAAAGTGAAGGTGTCCAGTGCACCTATGATTTGATGGGAGACTTGGAGTCTCATTCTGCTTATGAGGAATATTATGAACAAGATCCTAAGGGTAAGGCTAAGGTAGACTCTCCCTTCAAGATTAATGTTAGGGGTGTTCAAACTGAAAATGCACGAGATGTGGGTAAACAAAGAAAGCCTATTACTAAGAAGAGAAGGCATGTTTCAAGGAGAGAGACTGAGATGGATAAATAAGAAAAGGAAGAAGTGGTTGTTATTGTTCCCTTCAAAAAGACAAGAAAACTTGTGAGGCTTTCACAAAAACAGGAGGAGACTCCCAAGACTGATAAGGAAGTTGAGCCACCTATGGTGGAGGTAGAAAGTTCAAGGGAAAGAACACATGTATACATGAGGAGGTAAATGAATCCTTCCCCAAAGGATGCTACTTCAAAGGAGGATGTTCCTATGAGTGCTCCTATCATTGAATTGGAGAGAATTCCCCCTCCTCAAGACACTGGCAGTGTGCTAGAAGAGCCAAAGAAAGATGAAGATCCTAAGGACTTGGGTGGAGAAGAGTTGTACGAAGGAGACCTCTACAATACAGAGGTAGAAATTGACAAGGTAATCCAGTCTCCCTTGGTGGCCTATGTGGATTCACCTACATAAGAGTAATTGGGAAAATCCCCTCAATAGGAGGAGATACTAGCTAAGATCCCTTCATCGACACAAATTATTGTAGAGGAGTAGTCTCTAGAAAAAGAGGATCTAACTAAGGAGATCCCTAGTATGCCAAGTATTGAGAAAGATGTACCTAATATCTAGCAGGAGCATGATAAACAAGATAAAGTGCAAACCGAGTCCATTGTTCTAGGCTAGTTGGATAGAGAATTAAAAAGTAAATTGGTAATAGTGGAGGACACTCCTAATTGGGATGACCTAATAGCTAACATTGGGAAAGGAAAGACTAAGAAGAAAGCCTAGGTTACTCCAAGATTGAACAAGATGGGTCAGGCAACATATTCACTCACATTTCTACCCCTAGTCCAGACAAAGATAGGGATAATGTGACTGCAAAAGACTATCATGTGTAGACCATTGATTTGGGGCATGCTTCTATGGAACAAGATATTGAGGAGTAAGAGGGATCCAGTGCTATAATTGTAGGTAGATTGAAGAAGGAGGTACAAACCAAGTATGAGTTGGAAAGGGAAAATGATAAATTTAAGAGGTACTTGTAGGAATTGATGAAACCCTTGCAATCTATTCTATCTTCCTCCTCTGTTGTAGGTTTCTTGCCTCAAGAGACAATCTTAGAACTTGAGAAGATTAAAGGCACTACACATGCCACAGTTGGTTGGTTGCAGGGAGTCCAAACCAAAGGAGATGGTGCCATCAAGGATATCTTGTCAACTACAAGGGATTCCATGACGTTAGTGTATTGGTTGAAGATTGTACTGGCCCAAGACAAAGAGGACATTGATCTCCTATTGCAGAAAACCCAAACAATCATGTAATATACAAAAGATAAACTAGTAAAGAATGAGATTCTTCCTTTCCCAAGGGTTTCTGAGCCTTGGAAATGGTTTGAGATCTTGTAGATGAGGCAAAGAGCCTTGAAGAAGATTCACAAACAAGGGAAGTAGATTGAGGAAACTTTGATTGGCATTCATGATAAGTGCATCTCATTCTTTGAAATCATGAGAGGGAGGTAGAATTTCGATCCAAATCATCTCAATTTGGAACAACTTAGGAGATGGTCGAGATATGTTTACTCTCCAGTCAATGAAGTTCCAATCATTGAACATCAACTAGATGATGTTGCAATGTATATTGCAGTTATTGATAGGTATTTAACAAATAGGGATGATTGGGATGGCACAGTAAGGGAGGAAAGATATGACATCAAGTATATTGAAAAAAGAGTTAGGTTTTTTCTTATGCCACCTATTGCTGAAATGGACAAAGTATTGCTAGTAATGCATGGTGAAGTGGAGCATGCCAAAGACAAGGATGGGAAGGTGTTATATAGGCTACATCAAGGTTTGTGCTTCCCATTTTTCACATGCATTGGGCCAATTTTTGAAACCCTAGGCCGACTTGGATGAAATTGGTGCAAACTGCACATTTCATGTTGTATTCAAATATCTTTTGAGGCCGACCTATTTTATGACATTATTATTGTAAAAATCCTATTTGGGATGACCTATCCTAGGGGCTCTCTTTAAATTGGGCATGTGGCCTCATTTTTAGGATATACACACATATATAGAATATAATATAGAGGAATAAAAAGAGAATATAGAGTAGAGATTTCATATTTGAGCGAATTAGGGTTACCATCAAGAAAGTATTGTAATAGAAGACTAGAATTGTTGCCATTTTGGATAATTTAATATAAGAAAGGATAATGTGATTTGGTATCTCTCTTGTTTTGAGTTTATCTAGCATGGTTCTTGTTGTTCTATCTTTAAAATTGCTTTAGTTCATTGTTGTATAGTTTTCTGATGTTTAGGGTTTCATGTTTGAAATGTTTGTAGTGATCTCTAGTCCATACTTTTTGTAGTTAGTTGATTGTTAGATGCTTTGCAAAGTTAGCCTGGACTTAAAATTATGCTTAGTTCAATTATGAGGGTTTTCTCATTTTGATTGCAATAGGATTGTTTTGAATGAGTGTTTATGATTTGAAAATATTTAAATACCTTAGAAGATTGCACTATTTATGTGAGATTTCAGATTTATCTAGGTCAAACATAAAGTAGTTTATGAGAGATTGGTCCATTTTGAGCATCTTATCTTATGTGTTGTTGATCTTAGGGTTAGAATCAGTCTTATAATTATCTCTATAACCTTTATCTTTTGTTATTTTATTTATTATCTAAGTTAAATTTAGGGTTTGAAGTATCAATTAATTGTTAGATCTAATAAGTTCAAGGTCCCTTTGTGAATGCCAACATTTTGACATTATCTCTGAGTTGTTTTATTTGCATTGTCAAGACCTAACATTAGAGACCTTGGGGTTATCTCTTTGTTCATAGATACTTACCTTTCAAGAGAGATAGGATATCATTTTCTATCTGAGTTGTTGCTATGTAGAAAACACCATCAACAGATTGGCGCTCGAAGGAGGGCCTTGGATAAGCAAGCTAGAGAATTTTCTAAATGCCATCTCTCTTGAAAGGCTTAGTAGAAAAACTAGATCTACTCCAGGAGAGGAGGAATTTCAAGAATTGCAAGCCCCTACTAGGTCAAGGAGGACTAGAGGAGGGGAAGAATCATCATCCACTCAGCCACTTCCATCATCTCCATCATCCTCATCCTCATCTGACTATGAAGGAATTCTTGTTCCACATCCACAACCAGTCATAAATCAGCCATTACCACCCCCACCTCCACCAATGGATTTCCTTGCTAATAATCCATCCTCATTAATATTTAATAATTACAATGTCATGCCCAAGAATCTTGAGCATTTTTTTTCTAAGTTTCATACTCATGACCCCAATAGGACAGCAGAGGAGCATATCCGTATTTTTCAGACCTGTCTGAGGGATAGAGGAATTAACCATGAACATGTTGCAAGCAGACTTTTCCCTTATTCCCTTGGGGAAGAGACCTTTTATTGGTATAATCATGTACCTATTTTTTCCATCCATAATTGGACTAAACTAGAAACCACATTTCTACATAATTTCAAGATTTTCATTACTGCTAATGAGCTATACTTGCAATTTACTAGGGTAAAAAGAGAGATTAATGAGACCATAGGATCATTCAATGATAGGTTCCATTGAGCATATACTAGACTCCAGACACCTTATGTTGGAAACAAAAAAACCACCCTAGAGGTTTACCTTGAAGCCTTGGATAGCCTTACAACCACCTTCCTTAAGAAAAGGACCAATCCTTTGAATAATCTACTCACTACATATGCACAGGCTATGAAGGTTAGCATAGATTTGAGGCAACATTTATAAAGACCTCTACCTTCCTTGGGACCTATTGCTCACACTAGAAAAGTCCAAGCTCTCAACCAAGCTTTGACCAATCATGCTCCCATAATGAATCCAATACCTTCATTTCCTTTGGTCCCTTATCTAGGTCCTCCATTAAATCAAGCTCAGCCTATGACCTCTTATCCTTAGCAAAGAGCTAATCAACCCCTTCATCAACAACAAGTTAGTTTTCCTACATATTTACAAAATTTAGAGGTTTTGAATCAGGTTATTGGTTCTAGAGGAATACGTGGATACCCTTCTGGTAATGCAAATTTGGCACCACCTAATGGTCTATATAAGGAGAGGCTAGATGAGTTATCCAGAAAAGTGAAAAAGCTAAATATGGAGGTGACTTATTTGAGAAATTAGAATAGCCAGCTTCAAGTTGCTCAGAAGAATATACAATCTATTTATGGCAGGGAGAACAAGAACTTTGATAGAGGACAATATTTTGACACGAATCAAAATTATGACAAAGGGAAAGGCTCTAGTCAAAATTTTAACAAAAGACAAGGCTCTGGCCAGAATTTTGATAGAAATCAACAAGGTGGACAAGGATTTGATAGAGGGCAACCACCTAGGTAGAATAGATCATGGAATACTGGGCCTAATAATGGAGGGATTCCTACTTCATTGGATCAGCCTTCTACTCAGGAGAAGCCTCCAAATGTGATAGAGGCAACTTTCTCTGGATGGTGCAGGCTCCATAAGACCAACCAATGGGTAAAAGCACAATGTTGTGTCACACTTTATAAAGGAAACAACCAATGTTGATCCAACTTTTAAACTTGAATCACTAAAAAGTAGCATATATGTTTTGAATTTTTAAATGATGCAAACTAGTAAAATATGTATTTTTGAGTATATTTTATGTTTCTATTTTATAAGAAATTAAATAATTATTTTAAACTAGTTTTTCCTAAATTAACACTATAATTTAGTTGCTGATAAAATGCTGAAAAATGAAGTTACACGGGATGTCAAAATTTTTATAGTAAATTTTATTTTTTTTCTTTCAAATTATTTGTGTGTATTTATAACTTGAAACTTTAGTGCATGGATATAATTTTTTCCAATTTTGATAAATATACATTTGTATATAAGTATTAAAATGTGCGTGAATAAAAAATAATTGTTTCCATCGAATGCCAACATTCATATTAAATATTTATCTAAAATGGACAAAAAATTATACCATCCTGAAATAGATTCTTTTATCTAGTGCATCATATTTTTTTCAATTTTTTTTAATAAGTTTTAGTATTTTTCCTTGGCATGGTAATCAACCTAATTTTTTTTGCTGATAACCTACTTTTAGTATAAATATAAATATAAATAATAATAATAATTAAACTATTAAAATAAATATATTTTTGAAAACTACACTTATGGATCTACAAAAGGGTATTTTTACATTTAAAAAAAAATGTTATTTACATGAGGAGGAGTTATTAAAACTTCAAATTTTTCAAATAATTTTTTTTTTTTGGTAAATTGGACTCAAAGTGGTGCTCCATATATTTTTAGCCAACAATTTTAGTTGAATAAATTGTGGAAGTATCTAACTTAACTAGAATGAATCTTACTAGGTCATATGTTTGACCAAAATTAATTTTTAATTAGAAATAATTAAATTTAGCTGTGTTGATATGTTGGATGAAAGTGTGACACAACTTTGTGGTTTTACCCAAACATTTTGAGTTAGATTGCACTGAGTTTCATACTGCTTCTTTCATTTTCCAGTATGAAGTTGAGAACAATTCTAGTAGTCAGGAAATTGTGCCCTCAAATCCCTATGATTCTCCAGTACTGGTACTTGATCACGCACCATTCCCAAAAGGTAAGGAAAATGAACCAGAAGAGGAGTCCAGTGACCAGGAGAATGAGGCAGAGAAAGTGTTGAATGAAGATGAGATCTCCCAAGTTTTTAGTAAGGAAAATGAGAATAATAATGGTCCTTTAGATGAGGAGGAAGTTAGCATTGATGAATTTCAAATGTTTTGGCAACTAGCAAAGAAATACGATTTGAGGAGTAGACCTAACAAGAGCCCACACGCTTGATGTCCTTTCACTACTTCTATCCCTCCTAAATAATTTACTATTCCACTAGATCCACAAGCTAGTAATAATCCACCTTATCCTCATGTGCCAACACAGTACTTGTCAAAGGGAAACAACATTGAAGTTTCAAAGGACAAATAGACTAGTAGCTGGAAGGAAACCAAGGCTGATATGAATGTGGAGAAATTGGGCGAGTATGTGACTAAGGAATTGAAGAAAGTAGAGGTAATTCTTTACACTTTTGAGTTATTAATAGTTTCTACTATTAGAAATGCAGTTTTGGGGTCATTCGATTTGAATATAGTACCATAGGGGGTAACTACCAATGAGGTTGTTACTAGGTCTTCTAATTCACAGACACCTAGAAGTCAAGTCCCACCCGTAGACAAAGGGGGAGATAAAAATAAGGGTAAAGTTGCACAAGTTGACACTCAGTTGATTCTGTTTCAAGCCAAAATGGAGACCCCTCCTTTCTTGATTTTTGTTTGTATCTTTAGAAAGAATCTGCATAATTGTCTTCTAGATTCAAGAGCATCTAAAAATGTTATTCCTTTTTCTATTTGCAAAGCATTAGGTATTACCCCTATATCCTCTCAAAGCAGATTACTCAATTAGAAAAAACAAAGGTAAGTGTAGTAGGAGAACTGAACATGATTCCCACATAGTTGGCATCAGATCATATGGTGCAGCAGGTGATCAACATCTAGGTTGTTGACATTCCTGATACTTATGGTTTGATTATGGGTCAAGATTTCACTAAGGTGTTGAATGGATATACATTCACAGACCATTGTCACATGTGGTTACCATGGAAAGGAGTTCCAAATCAGATTAGAATTGAAAGAGAACCCCGAATGAAGTATGTAATTATTGAGTATCAGAATATTTTGAATGAGGTGTTGGTGTATGAGGTTAGCATGGGAAATTATGTGTTGGCTGTATCAACCTCAGAAAATGAAGAGGTCTTTACGTTATAGGACCCCTTAGAAGAATTTGTACCAGAGATCAGTGGTTATGTAACATTGATTGAATAGATAAATGAAACCAATGGCCAAGAGGATAAACAACTTAGTTTATTGGATAACTTTCAGGAATTTATCCAGAAATTAATGGAGAATCAGATTTAGCTAAAAGGGAGTGTGAATTTTGAAGAAATCTTGCTCCCCAATTGGTGCATAGTCCATGATGCCCCTCACTCTGAGCTGGAATGTGACTTATGTCAGATTGTTGTGGAGAAGATATAGAAATGCATTAATCCACTCCCAACTATTGGACTTAATATATATGAGTTAGATGAAGATATGGGTAAGAGCCCAATGCTCCCTGAGAAGCCCCCTATTTGCAGTAAAGAGAAAGATAAGTTAAGGCCACCAGAGCCTAATGGTTTTTGGACATTGAGATTTGATGGATCTAAATCTAGGTAGGGTGATGGTGTAGGATTTGATTTGATTAGTCCTAAAGGTAAGAATTATTTTTCTACTCACAAAATCCAATTTCAATATACTAATAATGTTGTTGAATATGAGGCGTTGATTCATGGGTTGTTAATGGCATCAAGGAAGAAATTTAAGATATTACAAGTTTTTGGAGACTCTAAATTAGTAATCAAATAGATAAGGAAATGGTATTCATGCCGTGATAAGAGAATGACCAATTAAAAGCATAGGCTATGGGATCTCATTGAGGGATTCGATGCTTTAAATATCCAGTTGATCCCTCGAAGCAGAAATCAAGTTGTTGACTCTCTAGCATGAGTTGCTAGTGCATTGCAACCTTTATCACTTTCAGGATTGAAGAATTTTATAGTTGAACTCACCCCAGTACCTTCAATACCTGACAACATTACTAATTTCTAGGTATTTGAAGATGATAAGCATATTTTTATTTTATTACAAGTTGTGATGTGTTTGCTTCACAAGTCATTGATGAGGTAGAGCCTCAAGAAGTAGAAATAGACTTGGGAGGAATAATTAATCTAAAGACCAACAATATTCCAAGAGGTATGGTATAGCTTGAACAAATATTTTATTTAGATAAGATAAGAGATCAGGAACAACAAGTTAAAAGGGAGTCTCTCAGTAGTTAGTGTGAAACATATAATATGGGGACATTAGATGATATGAAGATTTTTTTTATTGGTAAGGTGTCTACTCCGGAAGAAAGACAAGGGATCAATGATTCCTTGCACACGTATCATGATGTGATAGCCTATAGTTATGAAGATATAAAAACATATGATACTTCAATCATTACACACCATTCATTTGAAGTCCAATGTCAAACCATTTAGATAGAGACAAAGGCCAATAAATGCTCTGTTGGAACCCATTATCCAGAAGGAAGTGTAGAAGTTGCTTTCAACATGAATTATATTTCCAGTAAGACACTCTACTAGGGTTGCAAATCTGGTTTGATTAAGGAAAAAGAATGGAGAAATCAAATTGTGTGTGGATTTTAGAAATATGAATAGAGCATCAAAAAAGGATGACTATCTAGTTCCCTCATTAGATGAAGTACTTCAGATCGTTAATGGATCCCAAATTTTTTCTTTCTTGGATGGGTATTCTGGATACAACCAAGTTATGGTGCAATATGAGGATAGGCACAAGATTAACTTCACTATGAAATGGGGAACATTTGCTTATAGAAGGATGCCATTTGGGTTGATCAATGTTGCAGCTACATTCCAGAGAGCTATGGACATTTATTTTAAGGACATAATTGGTAAGTGCATCATTATTTATATGGATAACTTGATAGTTATTTCTAAGAAACGAGGTGATCATATAACAGATTTATGCAAATTATTCCAAAGTTGCAGAGAAGCTGGTATTTCACTTAATACAAGGAAGTGCATTTTTGGAGTCACAAAAGGAAAATTACTAGGACATATTATATCATATTTGGGTATTGCTATTGATCCCGAACGAATACAAGCTATCCGAAAGATTCAACCTCCTACAAGTAAGAAAGAGATGAAGTCATTCTTTTGAAAGGTTAACTTTTTTAGAAAATTTATCACTGGATTTGCAGAGATAGTGAAGCCACTAAATGCTATGTTGAAACAAGAAGCAAAAGTAGGGTGGAATGCAAAAGCTAAGGAGGCATTTACAGAAATCAAGAAATCTATTGCTGAGGCACTAGTATTGGTGAGTCTAGATAATGCTAAGAACTTTTACATATATTCATTCACTTCTGATCACTCTTGTGCTGGAATGTTAACCCAAAAGTTTGATCAAGGTGATGAGCATCCCATAGAATTTATGAGTACTCCTTTAAATGATGTAGAATTAAGGTATCACAATATGGAAAAGAAGGCCTATGCTTTGGTTAGAGCAGTGAAAAATTCTAGACACTATATTTTAAGGAATAAGGTTTTTGCCATAGTGCCTGATCCTATAATGAAGTTGTTGTTAATGCAGAATGAGTTAGGTGAACAAAGAGCCAAGTGGGTGACTATGTTTCAAGAATATAATATCGAGATTCAAGCTATGAAATTAGTAAGAGGGCAGGGACTCACAAAGACAATGGCTGAGATAGGTCCGGACCTCACGACTCAACACTATCATCTTCAAGAGGTATCTTGAGGAGATTGGTATGATGAATTTATTTTTTATTTATTGAATCAGAAATATTTGGATCACCTTAGTACAATTCAGAGGTGATCTTTGCATTTGAAGAGTGGAATTTTTATGATGAAAGGAGCTATCCTATATAAGAAAAATCATGAGGGTGTATACCTAAGATGTTTGGGGAAGGAAGAAGCCACCAGAGTGATTATTGAATTTCATGAAAGATATGGTATAGCCCATGGTTCTGCATCATCTACTACCCATTAGATCCCAAGGGTAGGTTATTATTGGCCTACTTTGTTCAAGGATGCACACCAAAATGTGAGGAATTTTCACATATGTCAAACTACAGAAAGTAAGGAAAAACATGTAGCTCTTCCACTTCAGTTGGCCGTAGAGGTAAAACCATTTGCCTAGTGGGGAATGGACTTCATAGGTCCAATTAATCCTCCATCTTTTGTAGGCCACAGGTATATTCTCACCATAACTGATTATTTTACTAAGTGGACAGAGGCTCTTGCTTGTAAAAAATGTACTTCAGATGTGGTAATCAATTTTCTTGAGGAAGGTACTATTAAACATTTTTGTTGTCCACTGTCTCTAGTTTGTGCTAATGGTCTTGCATTTGCATCACTAAAATTTTCTAATTGGGAATTTGATAATGGAATTGTTATTAAATTTTCATCCAATTACTACCCTCAGGGTAATGGTTTAGTTGAATCTTCCAATAAGAACCTACTGACAATTATCCATAAGTTGCTAGAACAAAATCCTAAGGATTGGCACACCCAACTTCGATTTTCTCTCTGGGCTGATCGTACTAGACAAAAGACATCCATAGGGACCTCTCCTTATCACCTAGTGTATGGTTTGGAACCTGTGTTTCACATCCAATTGAAGATCCCTACCCTACAGTTTATTAATGAATACTCCAATGAGGAAGATAAACGTGAAGCCTATTTGGCTGAGTTGTTACACCTTGAAGAGAAAAGAGATGAAGCCCTAGAAAAATTTGCTAAACATCAGGGTGTAGTGAAAATATGGTTTGATAGGAGAGCTAAATTGAGAGCCTTTAGAATCTCTAACTTGGTTGTCTACTAGGATAAATCCCATGACCATAAGGGATAACATGGTAAATTTGATAAAATTTGGCTTGGTTTTTATCAAATTTCAGAAATTCTGGGAGATAATGCTTTTCGCTTGAAAACCCTCACTAGTGAGGATATCCCACTTCTTATCAATGGCTAGTATCTAAAGCATTACTTCTAATCTTCAGTTGTTTGCAGCTCATCCTTGTACATAGATAGTGTAGGTTTTCTTTCTACTTTGCTTTTCTTTTTTTCTTTGGTTAGTGTAGGTTTTCTTTGGTTGGTTTTTTTCTTTCCATTTTGTTTTCTGCTTTTGGTTGCTTGCTTTATTGGGGCTGTTGCATCTGTATGATAGGCTATTCGCTTGGGATTGTTCTGGAATTTTTTTTAACAAATTTCTATCAATTTTTCAGAGTCAAGTGGTGGAATTCCTTTATCTAATTTCCCTTGTGCTTATAATTAGATTCACTTGTTTTGGATAAACTTTGGAATATATTTGGGTCTCACACTTTCACATTAAAAAAAAATATATCTGGAATTGCATAGGGTTCCTATGTATTCTGGCTTGGTGAAAAATCTTATATTTTGCTTCAGTGCTGCTGTGTTCTTCATCCCTAAGTGTGAGCTTCATTACTTGCAAAGGTGAAAGAAAGGTTCTATAAAATGTTAAAAGAAAAAAGAGAAAAGGAAAATATTGAAAATCTAAATAACCTTCACCTTATTAGGGGTATTCGAGTATCTCTACCAGGGATATAGATGCGTGGCTAGCCGTAGAGCTATGCTTCATAGGGTCATAATGATAACCTCACCGGGGCTATGGATTCTTGACTGAAAACAAGACTCTATCCAAGTTTCTTTTGAAGTTAGAACCTTTATGTAGCCTAGTTAGATTTTCTCTAGTTCTCATTGCACCTAATGAATAGGAAATAAATACAAAATACACACACTTGGACCCTGGTATAGGAAAAAGTCTTCTTTCTTGTGGTTTCTGAAACTTTGTTCATAGGTATCCTAATGTGAGGATTGAAACCAACGATTCTGGGTTCTTGATTCAAGTTTGTTCTTCAAATGCTTTGGAGCATTTCCCCAGTGGAGTCACCATTTGTTGTACAGTTTTTGCATACATGTCCCACTGAAATTAGGAACCCTCATTTTCTTTTTTGGGTGTCTTGGCCTTTATATTTTGCAATTTTTCTTTCTTGGGAATGTGCTTTGATGTTCCATTGCCGGTTGGAATGGCCTGTTTATGAATTATACTGAAAACCTTAAGTTCTAGGTGCATTTCAGGTTTTTTGCTGTGTTTTGGAAAATCCGCCCTGGTTGGACTTTCCCAATTTTCATTTGGTTCTCGCTTGTGGCTGATTTTTCTCAAGTCCGAGGAAATCCGTCAAGTCCAAATTTCACTGAAGTTCATTGCTCTGTCAGATTCCCGGATTCCCAGATTTTGGTCTTGGTTTAGTTGTCGATCGCATTAATGGTGATTACGTCAATTTTGGGGCAATGTTATATTGAGTTTCGGGAAGTAGTTTTCCATTTGAGTTTGATTATTTACTTGCTATTTGGGTGTGGAGTGTTGGATCTTGAAGCGTGTTGTTGTATTGTGCATTTGGAAGTGATTTCGAGTGAGGCATTCGAATTTCTTGAGCTTTATTCGTATTCTACTCATGCTCAAAGGTTTGTTGGCATCTTTGGTTTTAGTTCCTTCTATTCTCATTATATGTGGATATCCTCCCTCTCTTTTTTGTTTGAATTGCTTTGCTTCATGTCACTCATTGCTACATTCTTGCTTGAATATGTGTATTTCCTAGGCATTTCAAGGTTCCATGTTTTCCCAATCTTTTTAGAATTTTTGTCTTGGGTGTTGGCTTTGGGTTGGTCTTTCGTTGCTATTTTCGGTGCTTTCTTTCATTTACCATGAATTTCATATCCTTCTTTGCAAGCAAGTTGTGTGTGAGATTTTTCGTGATTTCATGGCAGAGATTTTTGGGGCTTTGACCTAGGGTATATCTAATCCCTCTTAATTTGCTAAAAAGTGAGTTTTACATTCGTGGTTGATCCATTGGAGGCTTAGGTCAAGTTAGTGTCGAGCTCTAGGTTTTAGTCTATGTCCATTCAATCTATTTAGGTTAGGATGAGAGGAATGGGCATGCGGGTTTTCAATATTCTGTGGAATTCCGTCTCTGTTAGATTTCCTTGGGTTTTCTTGTTTCCTCTCTATTTGCTTCCAATCTAAACTTTTGCTTGCCTCACAGAATTCCGCTTCCTCTAGATTTTCCCCGTGTTTTTTTCTGGGTTGTTCAAACGATTTCAAGCTTTCATGATAAATTTTCTTTGATTTTGCTGAAATCCGTGTAGTTGGGATTTTCACAAATGTTCTATGCTTCCTTCTTTTTCTTGGGTAGTTGAAACTGTCACTGTTTTCAAGGATATTTGTCCAAGGAGGATTTTTCCAAAGTTTTGTGGGAATGAGGCATTTGATAGTTTTATAAGGGTTTTCTCAATGATTATGTTTCCAAATTATTAACTGAACTTATTCTAATTAGTTTCAAGTTATTCCTTTATTTATTGATCGATTGAAATGATTATGTGGGGTTTGTATGCTTGTTTCATTGGATTGCACCTGGTCCATATTTCTTGGGAATTCCTCTCCAATCTGCATTTTGCGAAGGGGGCTAAATCCCAAACTTTGGAATATGGATTTCCAACACTTGTTTTTTATCTTGGATCTCATTTTGGTTGTCTTTACTTGTTTGTAGGCATGATCAGGACAAGATGTTGTTGGGCATGACAAGTGAAAGGCCACTAATCCAAGTGCAGAAGGTTCTGCTATCTTCGAGGCTAAAAAGGTAAAGATGGACATAAAGAGTAAGATTCTTGAGAGAAGATTAACTTTCGTCTGGTCAAGAATTATTGATACCATTGTGGGTATGTGGGACTATGAGTTCAAGGCTGAAATGGTAGCACAAAAACTCCCTTTATTGTCTAGAATAACTTTGGAGTCTGGGTTAGCACATGTAATAGGTTTCCCCTCCATAGTGCAATTCTATGAATTGGTTCTTGAATGTGCCAGGAACTATGACAAGGGAACATGGAGGATAATTGGTCCCTAGGGGAGGATTGTTGCAAACTTCGACCTTGTGTCTATTTCTAGAACCTTTGATATACCTAATAGGTCACATGTGGTGACTTTTGATATAGATGTAGCCAAGAAGTACTACACAGAGAATGTGGTTAAGTCCTAGAAGGTGATCAATTCTTGGTTGGAGAAGCCTATGTCTCACTTCTCCAAGCTGCCCAAGTAGCTATTCAAGCTTAAACTCAAGAAGGAATACTATAATGCCATCACTCTTCTTAGTAGATTGGTAGGGCTTAAGAGTGTAGAGATATTCGAGAGCTTGATGTTCAATGTTATTGCTCAGATGGAGAAAGGTATATACTACCACTGGGTAGGTTCCATAAGTGCAATGATCCATGAGCAGATATGCAATGTCTTAAAAACCAAGACTTTGACCATGACCTCCTACCTGGCGTATGCATTGGCAAGATTTCACCCATGCAAGGGGTTGAGAACTAGAGGTACATTTGGGTAAGATGCAACCTATTTGGTGTATCCATAGCTTCACCTGGGAGGAGGAAGCTATAGAAGGGTGCATGATGCTTTTACTATGTGCATTATCAGGTTGTTGGAGGGTGCAAAGTATGTGAGAATTTTAGACAAGGCCAAGGAATTGATAAGGAGATATGGAGCATGGTTCATTCAACTCCCTAATTTCTCCTACATTAGGATTGATGGTTCTCAAAGAGCTCCTTAGAGAATCCCAATGTACCCAACATACCATATCCTACTATTGGAATCACTAGGCAGATTTGAGACTTCGATGTAATTGTGAAAGGAGACAAACATAAAATAGGGTTTGGGAATGACTTCCCCTTGAAGATAGGCACAAATGAGGTCTTCCCTTCCATCTAGTCAGCTCATGCTTCTGAGGAAGAGATGAGTACTTTTGATATATCTCTCCATTCTAAGAGGGAAAGGTTTGATATTACTGGGGAGCCACAAAAGAAGGCCAGTAGGGAGTACAACCACAAAGAAAACATTAAAGATTATTGGGCTAACCTTGGTGATGAGTTTGATGTGAGGAAGAAGAAATTCTCCATGTTGCCAGTTGACCTAGTAAGTTTATATAAAATAAAGGCCATCCCTGACCAAGTGGAAGAGGATGGAAATCTGATTTAGGGTCATATCTTTGAGGCTGTAAAGGACAAACCGGTTGGAGAGATTGACTGGTTGGAGGAAGAAAAGATAGAGTTAGAGTAGATCATGAATCCCGTGATTAAGTAAACCAAAATGTGGCTAAAGCACAAAATGTTGGATTTAGAAATTGAAGGTGTCCAGTGCACCTATGATTTTATGGGAGACTTGGAGTCTCATTATGCTTTTGAGGAATCTCATGAACAAGATACTAAGGGTAAGGCTAAGGGATACTCTCCCTTCAAGATTAAAGTTAGGGATGTTCAAACTGAAAAGGCAGTAGATGTGGGTAAACAAAGAAATCATGTTGCCAAGAAGAGAAGGCATGTTTCAAGGAGAGAGGTTGAGAATGATAAAGAAGAAAAGGAAGAAGTGGATGTTACTATTCCCTTGACAAAGAGAAGAAAACTTTTGAGGTTGTCATAGAAATAGGAGGAGGCTCCCAAGACTGATAAGGAAAATGAGCCACCTCTGGTGGAGCTAGAAAGTTCAGGGGAAAGAACACAGGTATACATGAGGAGGTCAAGGAATCCTTCCCCAAAGGATGCTACAACAAAGGAGGATGTTCCTATGACTGCTCCTATAATTGAATAGGAGAGAATTTCCCCTCCTCAAGACACTGGTGGTATGCTAGAAGAGCCAAAGAAAGATGAAGATCCTAAGGAATTGGGTGGAGAAGAGTTGCAGGAAGGAGACCTCTACAATGTAAAGGTAGAAATCGATAAGCCAATCTAGTCTCCCTTTGTGGCCTATGCAGATTCACCCGCAGAAGAGCAATTGGGAAAATTCCCTCAACAAGAGGAGATACCAGCTAAGATCCCTTCATTGACACAGGTTATTGTAGAGGAGAAGTCTCTAGATAAAGAGGATATGACTAAGGAGATCCCTAGTATGCCAAGTACTGAGAAATATGTACCTAATGTCCAGTAGGAGTAGGATAAACAAGATAAAGTACAAACTGACTCTAATGTTCGAGGCTGGTTGGATAGAGAATTAAAGAGTAAATTTGTAATAGTGGAGGGCACTCCTCCTAATTGGGATGACGTAATGGCTAACATTGGGAAAGGAAAGACTAAGAAGAAAGCTTGGGTTGTGTCCAGGATTGAATGAGATGGGTCAAGCAACAGAGTGGCTCACATTTCTACCCTTTCTCTAGACAAAGATAGGGATAATGTGACTACAAAGGACTATCATGTGCAGACCATTGATTTGGGGTATGCTTCTATGGAACAAGATATTGAGGAGTATGAGGGCTCCAGTGTTGTAATTGTAGGTAGATTGAAGAAGGAGATACAAACTAGGTATGAGTTGGAAAGGGAAAATGCGAAATTGAAGAGGTACTCATAGGAGTTGATGAAACCCTTGCAGTCCATTGGCTCTTCTTCCTCTGTTGCAGGTTTCTTGCCTCACGAAATAGTCTTCGAACTTGAGAAGATGAAAGGTACTACACATGCCACAGTTGGTTTGTTGCAAGGACTTCAGACCAAAGGAGATGGTGCCATCAAGGATATCTTGTTGACTCTAGGGGATGCCATGAGGTTAGTGGATTGGCTAAAGACTATGATGGCCCACGACAAAGAGGACATTGATCTCTTGTTGTAGAAAACTAGAACAATCATGTAATATACAGAAGATAGACTGGTAAAGAATGGATTCTTCCATTCCCAAGGTTTTTTGAGCCTTTGTAATGGTTTGAGATATTTCAGATGAGGCAAAGATCCTTGAAGAAGATTCACAAAAAAGGGAAGCAGATTGAGGAAACTTTGACTGACATTCATGATAAGTGCATCTCATTCTTTGAAATCATGACAGGGAGGAAGAAGTTCAGTCCAAAGCATCTCAATTTGGAACAACTTAGGAAATGGTGGAGAGATGTTTACTCTCCAATCAATGAAGGTCTAGTCATTGAACATCAGCTAGATGATGCTGCAACGTATATTGCAGTTATTGATAGGTATTTAACAAATAGGGCTGATTGGGATGGCACAGTAAGGCAGGCAAGAGATGACATCAAGTCTCTTTTAAGAAGAGTTAGGGTTTTGCCTATGCCACCTATTGCTGAAATGTACAAAGTATTGCTAGTAGTGCATGGTGAAGTGGAGCATGCCAAAGACAAGGATGGGAAGTAGTTATATAGGTCTACATCAAATTTTGTGCTTCCCATTATCCACATGCATTGGGCTGACTTGGATGGAATTGGTGCAAACTACACATTTCATGTTGTATTCGAATATCTTTTGAGGCCAACCTATTTTATGGAAATATTATTCTAAAAATCCTATTTTTGGCCGATCTATCCTAGGGGTTCTATATAAATTGGCACGTGGCCTCATTTGTAGGATTTACACATAGATATAGAATAGAATATAGAGGAATAGAAAGAGCATATAGAGTAGAGATTTCATATTTGAGAAAATTAGGGTTACCTTCAAGCAAGTATTGTAACAAAAGACTGGAATTGTTGCCATTTTGAATAATTTAATAAAACAAAGGATATTGTGATTTGGTATCTCTCTTGTGTTGAGTTTATCTAGCATGGTTATTTTCTATCTTTAAAATTGTGTAAGTTCATTGTGAGATAGTTTGGTGATGCTTAGGGTTTCATGTTTGAAATTTTTGTAGTGATCTCTTGTCCATACTTTTTGTAGTTAGCTGCTTTGCAAAGTTAGTCTGGACATAAAATTGTGCTTAGTTCAATTATGAGGGTTTTTTCATTTTGATTACAATAGGATTTTTTTGAATGAATGCTTATGATTTGAAAATATTTAAATACCTTAGAATATTGCACTATTTCTATGAGATTGTAGATTTATCTAGGTCAAACAGAAAGTAGTTTATGAGAGATTGATCCATTTTGAGCATCTTATCTTCTACATTGTTGATCTTAGGGTTATAATTAGTCTTGGAATTATCTCTGAAACCTTTAACTTTTGTTATTTTCTTTATTATCTGAGTTAAATTTAGGGTTCAAAGTATCAATTAATTGTTAGATTTGATAAGTTCAATGTCCATTATTTTCTTGTAATAAGGTCCCTTTGTGATTACCAACATTTTCTCATTATCTCTAAGTTGTTTTATTTTCATTGTCAAGACCTGACATTAGATACCTTGGGGTTATCTCTTTGTTCATAGAGATTTACCGTTCAAGAGAGATAGGATATCATATTTTGTCTAAGTTGTTGTGCAGAAAACACCATCAACAAGGGGGAGTTAAGTAAAGAAGCTATGGATCAAGAAGATGTGACCTCTTGGTTATATAAGGAAGATAATGAAGAACCTCCTCTGTTTATTCAAATACCTAAAGATCAATATGGAAAAGGATTCATGATAATGCAAAGTAAATGATATGATAGACATAGTGGGTTAGGACTACATTAGAGTGGAAGGACTGAACCAATCATTGTCTCTCAATGACTAAAAGGCCTAGGGCTAGGGTTTCAATTGGTTAATATTGGCATTCTTAGTACCTTGGTACCATCACAAGAGGAAGTAATTTCTTATAAAGACATCGAGATATCCAACAAACCATCTAACCCATTCTATTATGGATCCACTGACTAAAATGGATATGATTGGGATTCTCTTTCCTCCACCAACATAATGGACCTAGATAAATTATTTGGGGAACTTGACCAAATCCTAAATCCCTCACCAAACTCAACTAATTCTTGTCCTCGAGCATCCTTGAAAAAATAAGAATGGCTCAAGGTTTACTATTGGGAAACCCTTGATCTTGCCTCGTGGGAGCCTAACAAACTCGCTTCTGATGACCTAACCCTTAGAATGGGCCCACCTCTAAGTCTACATGTCCCTAGGAAAAAGAACAAGAAGGAATTGGTAAGAAAATTCTATGACCATGTCAATAGTTCTATCATCGCCCTTTCAACCTCCACCTTTGATAATTTTTATGATGACATGCCCCTCGTATATCCACAACTGATATATTGGGATCAACAATACACCCCCATCTTAGACATATTTGAGAATGATGAAGCAATAGTTGAGTTCATGGGACTGCAAGACAACATACCTAGTGGTGACCATAAGGCTAGATTTACCATAGACTTGGATAACATGGCATATTTTGGGGATTTTGTTCACCCCTCCAGTCGCAAAAGTGAAAATGAAAAGAAAAACAATAAAAATAATGTAAATGATGAGTCCCTAGGTGAAAACCAGAAGGCACCTTTGGACAATGAAAAAGTAAAAATAAAGGATGCATCCATGGGAGAAAACCTCTATGAGGCACCCAAGGATGGATGGTTGAACATTCTACCAATTGCTAAGGAAAAATCACCAATGTTAGCAGAGGAATCTATAGAGATCAACATAAACACTGAAGATATCATTGGGTAATTTATTTTGTAGCATCTTTGATAGAGACAAAGCAACCAAAGTTTTGTGACTTCTTTACAAAAAGATAGATAAACTTTGCATGGTCATATGCTAACATGCCTAGACTAGATCATGATTTTATATTACATCATTTTTCATTACAACCAGTTGTTAAGCTCATGAAGTAGAAGTTAAGGAAAATGCACTAACAAATTGCTTTATTGGTCAAAGCTAAGCTGAAGAAACTGTTGGGTGTCGGATTTATCAGACCTGTAGACTATGGAGAATGGATTTATAATCTCATGTTAGTAATGAAACCATCTAGGGGCATCCAGATTTGTATATAATTTAGAGATATAAAAAAAATCATGTCTCGAGGATAACTTTCCTTTGCCAAACATTGACATGATGGTAGACTTAAGAGCATGATATAATATGTTATCCCTCATGGATGGTTTCTTGGGCTAAAATCAAATCAGAATTGCACCTAAGGACCAATACAAGACAACTTCTACATGTCCATGGGGAACATATTATTGGAATTTTATGCCTTTTGGGCTCAAAAATGCTAGAGCTACATAAAAATGTTTTATGGCAGCTATCTTCCATGATCTTGTACACATTCTCATGGAAGACTATGTGGATGACCTAATAGCTAAATCATTGAAAAGGGCTAATCATTTAGAAGTCCTAGATAAGATCTTTCAAAGACAAGAAGAATACAAAGTAAAGCTAAATCCAAAAATATGTGTCTTTGGTGTTCAATGAGGAAAAATTCTAGGATACATCATTTCTAGACAAGGCATTGAAGTAGACACAACAAAAGTAAAATCTATAATGGAAATTCCTCCACCAGCCAACATAAGCCATCTAAGAACACTATAAAGAATATTGTGGTCTATCAAATGATTCATAGTGCAGTTAGTAGATAAGATACATCCATTCCAACACTTACTCAAAAAAGGGGTACCATTTGTGTGGACAAAAACATGTCAAGAATCTTTTCAAAAGATCAAGGATTACCTACTTACACCACTAGTGTTAATGCCACCTACATATACATGACCTTTGATACTCTATATTTTAGCAACCCAATCACCACTAGGAGCCTTAATTGCACAAAATGATGATGAAGGTCATGAAAGAGTAGTGTACTATATTATTCATACTTTGGTGGGATATGAGCTAAACTATATAGTCACATAGAATGTGCTTGTCTTGCAGTAGTTCTTGCTACACAAAAACTTAGGCACTACATGTTAAACCAAAAAACCATGTTGGTCGCCAAGATAGATTCTTTGAAATATCTACTCAGTAAAGCAGTAATAATAGGGTGACTGGCCAAATGGGTAATGATACTCAATGAATATGACATCTAGTATGTAGAAAGAAAATCTATAAAAGGACAAGTCATTGTTGATCAGCTCACAACCGAACCAATTAAGGTAGAGTTTCCTCTAGTTGTAGATTTTCTTGATGAGTTCATCTTCACCATTGACAAAAGAACCACATGGAAGTTATACTTTGATGGGTCCCACAAAAATCATGGTTCAAGAGAAGGCATATTGTTTATCACACCACAAGGTGACACAATTCCTAATTCATTCAAAATTACTTTCCCATACACAAAAAAAATAGTAGAATATGAGGTCCTTGTGACAAGATTACGAATGGAAATCAAATGGAATATTAAACATTTAAAATTTTATGGAGACTCTCAACTAGTAGTCTGACAAGTCAATGATGAATATGAAACTAAAGATGAGAAACCTGCCCCATACAAGTGAGTGGAAGATAAATTTAAGCAATATTTTGATAACATCAACTTTCATCAAATACCCTGCATTCATAACTGGGCAACAAATTCTATGGCAACCATTGGTTCATTATTGGATATACCAAGTAACATGCCTAAATTCGAGTTTTTGGTAGAATATATTCTAGTCCCTACCTTTGACATCCCTGATTGTGTGATGGTATGTTAGCTTATTGGTCCAATTTCCCCATGGTACAAAGACATATATGACTATCTTCGTTCCCAAATCCTACCCTTAGACATTTCGAACAACCAATGTAGGACATTTATTTGTAAATATTCCATGTATACCATCATCAGAGATACCCTTTATAGATGTGCCCTAGATAATACCTTGTTGAGATGTCTCGATGCTCAAGAAGAACAAAAAACTTATGAGCGGTACACAAGGGTATATGTGGATCTTATTCTAGTGGTCCTACCTTAGCTAAGAAGATAATGAGACTAGGCTATTATTGCCCTACCATGGAAAAAGATGCATATGTATTTTTCAAGAAATGTTGACAATGCAAGGTACATAGAGACTTGATACATGCACCAACACAAGAGCTCCATTTGATAACTTCACCATGGCCCTTTACCTAATGGGGACTTGATCTCATAGGTAAGATACATCCTACACCTTACAATGGCCATAAGTTCATCATAACTACAATTTAATACTTCACCAAGTAGATCAAGGATAGTTCTATGACCTACATTATCGACACATAAATTTCCAAGTTTATACTTAATTACATCATCTGTCGATATGGTGTTCCTCAATCCAAAATTATGGACAATGGATTCCCATTGAAAAATCAATAATTCTTCCATCTCTGTGAAGAATTTCATATCCAACACCACTTTTCCACTCCCTATTATCGACAAGGTAACATCCAAGTTGAGGCATCTAACAAAAAATCATAAGAATCCTCAAAAAGACTATCAATGATGTTGGTCATGACTGGAATTTATAGCTTAATCTTTCCCTATGGGATTACCACACAAGCATCTAAACTCCCATAGGTGCCACTCCATACTCCTTGGTATTCAGTTCTGAAGCCATCTTACCTATTAAGGTCAAAATTCCTTTCCTAAGGGTATCTTTGAAAAGGAATATTTATGATGAAGAGAGTCGCGTGTTAAGACTGCATGAGCTAGAATTCCTAGATGAAAAAAGACAAAACCATCCTCGTCACAAATATAACAGGAAAGTTCTAGATCGACACTTTGACATTGGCGACCTGGTCTTAATGGAAAATCCAAAGAATCAAGTATAAAGAGAAAAACTAGGAAATTTTGAACCAAAATGGTTAGGGCCTTACATTGTTACATAAGCCTTTAGATCAAGAGTGTATCAAATATCCACCCCTAAAGGAGAAACACTATCATCGCCAATCAACAACCTTCACTTGAAGAGGTTCTATGCATATCTTCTAAGAGCCTTGTCTTAATCAGGTAAAAATACAAAAATAAAAAATAAAAAAATAAAAGAATTGTTACCTTGTTGAAAACTAGACAAACACGTGTCTTTGTAACACCAATTTTTTTTGAAAAAATCAACAAAATAGTAAAGATACATAATTCATCCAATAGTGAAAACCACTTCGGTGGCGCTTTGGATAAGTACCATGGTGAAAAATTGGCAAAAAGGCACCATGTATAGTCAACTTTGCTCCTTTGTCTACCATTATTCCAATATAATTTTCCTATCATTACACCCATAATAAATGGTTGGCCTTTCCTTAACATGGAACGGTAGACATCAAGTCCACTCCGTATCCCCATTCCATCCTATTGATCTTATACCCGACTAGGGGAAAAAACTCAACCTACATCATTTGGACCCTGCGCTTACTATTACAACATCATAAAATGTCCTAAAAAAATCCAAAAACACATCATAAAATGTCTTGAAAAAATCCAAAAAAACATCATAAAATATCTTGAAAAAAATCCAAAAAAAATCATAAAAACTCCAAAAAGGCAAAAAAGAACACATGTCAAAAATCCCAAAAATAGAGTTAGAGTCAATTGTTTCAAGTCAATCATAGATATTGTCTAACTACATTGCCTTTATGACTGGACGTAGGTGAGGCCATCACTTGATGCACCCGTGAGGCATTAGGTTTGTCTTTCTAGGTTTGTCACATATCACACACATAAAATCATGACTCATTCTTTGTACATCAAAGTCATTGGTCATGTCAAACTATGAGGTCTTTGTGTGTCTAACATAGGCAAGGCCATCAATCGATGAGCCCCCGAGGCCACACTAGGTCAATCCATTAGGGTTCATCCCATTCACTATCACACACTTCAATCCTATAAATCAATCTTTTGTTTAGAATAGAATCATTACTCATTCCTTTGTCTATAAGACAAAGTCATTAGTTGTGTCAAACTATGAGGTCTCTGCATAGGCGAGGCCATGAATCGATGAGCCCCTGAGGCCGCACTAGGTGAATCCTTTAGGGTACATCATGTCAATAAACATAAGTAATACACTATCATTACACACAAACAATAGTCAAAACATCAAGAAAAGTCATGCTTCAACAAGACTAAAAAGTCAACAATATCATCAAGTCAACCTAAAAATTTTCTAAAACAATCAACTTTTGTCTTATACATGATGTGTCCTTCTTGGTAATAGACAATATCATTTAATCAAACATTATTAGTGTCTTATATGATATGTGTCTTATATGATATGTGTCTTTCTGAAACTAGGCTTCATCATTGCCTTAGATAGGTGGTCACATGATTGAAACAAGACTCAATGTCTTATACGATATGTGTCTTTCCTACAATCGGGCTTCATCAAACAAACAAACAAACAAAAAATAAATCAAATTGTGGCAAATACTTTTACTCATTGTTGACTTTATGGCTTGTTTTGTCTTATATTTTTTTTTGGCTTTGTCTTTGAGTCCGGTTACTAGCTTTCTCGAGGATGTCCCATGAAGGATTTAGAGAAGCAAGGATGTCTTAGGACTCTTTTCTATGACTGTTGTTTGTCGACTGTCTTTTAATTGTGTTTTCAAGTCAGGTTACTAGCTTCCTTGAGGATGTCCCATGAAGGATTTAGAGGAGCAATAATGTCTCATGACTTTGTCTTTTTATTTGATTGTTGTCTATGGTTTATCTTGACAAAAAGACTGGGGAAATCTTGCCCTTAGTATGAGATAGGACACTACTTGTCTACAACTTTTTGTTTATAGAAAGTAGATGACTTTATACACCTTGGTCTATCTCATATCATGGTGTTTATTATCCATTTATGTCATTTAATTCCCAATGATGATTCATGTAGGACCTATTATGTATTTGGAAAAGTATTGAAGATTTTGATATTCTTTTAACATCCATGTCTTTCATGCTAACATCCATGTCTTTTATGCTATTACTCATCTTTTTTTCACTCTAACATTTCTTCTTTTTTGCATCTTCACCACCCTTATTTATATTCCTCTACCCTTTTTTCCTTCATCTTCTAGTTCGCTCATCCATATCGAGAGCATACTCATGTTCTTCAAACCCGTCTATCCTCTCGAGGGGGCATACCACTACCTCCTCATCATTCTCCCTTTCATTGGGGCATATTTTTGATAAATTTTCTTTGACACAATGTGATAAACTACATCATATCAAAGAGGAGCAAACTGTAGACACTAAAATTTTTCCTAGGCCTATGACCCAAGTAACATCTTCATAATTTGTTCATCTTCATTTCTCATTATTAAATAAAGTTAATTATTTAATCATTTTGTAAATTCATATGTCCTTTATTAATTAAATAAATTTAATTATTTAATCAATTCATTCCCATATTTATTTCCCTTTGATTAATTAAATAAATATTATTTATTTAGTTATGTTGCTAATTAAACCTATTTTCTTTCTAAAATTAAATAAATGTTTATTTATTTAATTTCCTATGTAACTTTCCACTATAATTAAATAATTGTTTTAATTATTTAATTATTTGTTGGTTTTTTCTCCGTTTAATCAAATAAATATTTTTTTATTCAATTTAATCCAATATCCTTGAATTTTAAATTAAATAATTTTTTAATTCAAAATGATGATTCCTCCTTATCACAATCTTCTATAATTAAAAAATATTTTTATTATTTAATTAGTCACTAATCACTTAAGTTTGGATAAGATTTGATTTTATCTAACAAACAATTATATCTATGTCAATTTTATCTTCTACATGAAATCCTCTATTAATTAAATAACTTTAATTATTTAATTAATTCATTCTTGTATTTACTCTTTCTTGATTAATTAATTAAATATTATTTATTTAATCATGTCACTAAATAAATATATGCTCTCTCTAAAATTAAATAAACTATTATTTAATTTAATCGTATGACACTTTAAACTATAATTAAATAATCATCTAAAATTATTTAATTATTCTATAACTTTTTCTCCAATCAATTAAATAAATCTTTATTTATTTAATTTAATCTCAAAATTTTGAATGTTGAATTAAATAGCCATTTAAATCATAAAAATAATTATTCCTAGCATATTCTTGTATAATTAGATATTCTCTTAGTTATCTAATTAGTCATTTACTACTTAAGTTGATATTTAATTCAATCAATTAGTTATCTCCTGATTTAATATCTGATTATTTTTTACAAACAAGCCATCTCATTTAATCAGTTAGTTATCTAGTTTTAATTCTTATGTGTGCAAAATATCATTAACTTAAAAACATTAATTAATTAATTCATTCATTTGTGCATTCGAACACAATGTTTATTCTTTATCTTTTACATGCAATTGTTATTCTTCTAAATTTTGAACAATCTCGACTAAAGATTAAATTAGTATTTAATTTAATCTCCATCAGTTATGATTTTCACTCGCATTATTACTAACACTAAATCTCTATCGCATGTGATTCATTAATCTCAATCATCGATCTATCTTTGAATCTAAGTCGATCATTCGAAAAATATTTTTTTATAAATTGGCTTGACCTTGGTCATTATTCCTCCTCCCAAAATCTTTATACTTTTAGGAAGCAACTTTAAGAATCTTCAATATTTTGCTAAATCATTATCAAGAGGCCATATTTGCATACTTAAGAGAAAATTTGAGGGCAATTATTATACAACAACAAAATGAAGAAGTGAAATAAAGGTGATTCATGGAATGGATGAAGAATTTGGTGAGATTATTCCTTTGTTGTCTTATTTATACTTTTTGATTCCAATGTTCTTTATTGTTAGCATAGGTTAGATTTGAGTTTATTGCATTAGTTTGGCTTAACCTTTACTTCTATTTTTTTCCTTAGTGTTACAAAACCATTACTCCCTTTATATGACTAAGTATGGGGTATAAACTATAGAACTTATAAATTAAATAGGGATCAAAACTCTAGTCCATGTTTCCTCATTTTTATTGCTAAAAGTGGGATAGTGAATAGAATGGATTGAGAAAATTGTGATGGATCTAGGATGTTTATGTTTGTAAGCATGTTAGATGAAAAAAATGTTAATGACTTGGGATGGAATGTTGATTGAAATCAATTGGGTGGTATGTTCACATGCCTATATTTGATGCTTTTGATGCATATGGAATGGTTTTAGGTACACAATATGTGATGTTTTGTGAAGAAAATGGGTTGTTTATATAGTTTGATGTGATGGGTTGTGAATTAAGAGGATTGTTGATGTTATGATTTGATATGAGAGGCTATGAAAAAAAGAGGGTGTTGGTGTTATGAGGTATGGATGAAGAAATATGAATGTTTAGGATGGATTTTTTTGTGTGTTTAAATGCAGTGAGTGTTTGATAAAGTGAATTTATGTATTATTTAAAAAATGGTATTGAATCCTAAACCACCAAAAAGATATGGTGCTAAAAGGGAAAGAGGATTCCCCAAATAGACCCCTAAGTTTTTTCACCTAGGAGCTTGGATGGAAGAATGACTCTATTTCACCTAATAATATGATTTTTTGGTGAATTCATTCAAAGGATTAGGGGGCTTGAATAAGTGAGGTGTGTGATTTGAACGCAATAAACTTAAAGAAAAATCTAATCATTTATGTAGAACCTATAGAATGCAACTATGCTAGAAAACACATTGTGATATGTAAATGACCTGAGAAATATACATTAAACTAAAACAAAAGGTTAGAGATGAAAGGGGTGTGCACCTGGAAACTTGTAGAGGTTGGAAATGCTATTGATGCTAGAATTTAAGCCTACTGGGACATTTACACGATTTTGGGCGACCTAGTCCTTTTTCTGGAAAACTACACCGGAGTCTTTTTCGGCCAAAAGGGTATCCAGATCTACCAAAATCTCTGAAAAATATGTTTAGAGAGACTAGGTCACCTTTGTTGGTGACTTAGTCCTCTCCTGAATTTTTGAAGATTAGGAAGTGGCATCTGAAGCTCTCAATCTATGATTTTTGCTCTCTAGGTATCAGGTCCCAAAAGTGAATATTTTGATCTATGAGTGTCCTCCAAGCTTCAACTAGGGTTTCTTCAACCTTGAAGATATTTGGAAAGTTCTTGAATTATTTTCCACCTTAGTTCTTTGTGAAACCTACAAACAAGACCTACAAATTACATAAAGAAGTAAAATTTGTTGATTGATAGGGATTAGGGGTTTTCCTTAGTCAAACCCCTTTCGAGTAATAAAAAAAAAAGAGAAATGATGTAATGAAGCATGAAACATGGAATGATGAATTTTACCTTGCTTTGATGATAGATATTGAGTTGCAAAAATGGAGGATTCATCCCTTTGGATGCTTCTTGAGAAAGATGTCTTGTTGGCTTAGAATACTCAAACCCTAGCTTGATTGAGAGGAGAGTGAATGAATAATGAATTAGGAGCCCCAAAATTGAGGGTAAAACCCTTATTTATACAATTTTTACCGTAATTTTCCCAAAATGACACCATATAGGCCGACCTTAGGGATTTAGAGAAAAAATCTCAAAATAAATCTAAGTTTATTTTAAATTTTAAGCCACATGGGACTAGGTCACCCAAGGTGGTGACCTAGTCCACCCGGGAATTTTCCATTGGTTTTTGGGGATTGAAGTGTGATTTTTTTTTTGGGGGGGATTGTCTTACAAAACAATCTAAAGTAAGGTATGTATTTCCATTAAGGGGTCATTATAGCATAAGAAATGGCTGATTTGGTGATGAAAAGCCTAGGAAATTGTGAAAATGTTTTTAAACACCTTACAAAACTTTGGCACAAGGCTTGGAAAAGGGGTAAAAGAGGCTGAAAAAGGTCCAAAATCCATAGGCAAGGGTCTAAATGAGTGAAAAGTGTCAAAGGTTGCACTTTTTGGTGACAAAAATCCAAGTCATGAGAAGGTATTGATGGCTAAATTGATATGTTTTTCATTGAAGCTTTATGCATAGATTCATTAATAGATTGAGCTATGTTTATGCTTGCATTAGATGAAATATGGGATGTCATATTTATAAGAGATTATTCCAGAAGTGTGGCGATATCAAAATTAAAAGGATATTTAGCATTGTTATGTGAAGGTGTAAGGAAACATGTATTTGAGTCCATGGCAATGAGAGCATCCAATGCTCTTGCTACTGTGGGATCTTCTTGAATTTATAGTAGTTTATCTTATTTCAATTTAATATATGCATGTGTGATGTCTTCTATAATAATTTTTGTAGCTTAATATTGTGGTGTTTGGTACTCACTATGGTTGAATAATTGATAAGGAATTTCAAGCTCAGATTCCATAACACCCATTGATGTGGTAATGTTTGAACCACTTGAGTTATAATCCATGAGTTTCTTGTTATTAGACATTGTAATATGCATACAAATTTGTGTACATTCTAAGGTAATTATGTAAAATACAGGTTAGGTGATGTGATGTGAATTTTTTTTCTAATTGGACTATATGAAAGATTCATTTGGTTGATTAGGAAAAAATGGTGTGTTGAAGTTGATTAATGTAAGATAAAACCTCAATATGTCAAAGTAATATTAGATCTTCATTTTGGATGTGCAAAGGATGAATTTTACTTGTACTAGAATAATGAGTTGAAGAAAAAAACATGATAGTTAGTTCACTAATATAGTAGAAGCCAAGAATCCTAAGGGAATTTTCCCATAAATGAACTAATTCTAACTCAAACATATAATTGAAATAGGAAAATTTCTAAGAAAAAAATCTAAATTATAGGTAAAATATAGAAGATATAGATGAGATTATGGCTATTTCAAGTGTTGATTGTTTAATCTATTTGATTTTGATGATGATGATGTTTGTCCAAAGATAGGGTACTACCTCTAAAGTCCAAAATGAATGATATGAAAGTGAATGTGGATTTTTGTTTGTTGTTAGATAATGGATGGTGACTATAGGTCAAGTATGTTACAAATCTCAGATCCTAGGTATGATTGGTCAATAATTTTAGAAACTAAAATTTTGGGGTTTTTAGAAAATTTAAACATAGTAAAAAATGTCACTGTATGGCTCAGATGTGAAATTGGGGGTAATATATGCATCAATAAATGATTCAAATATGTCAAATAAATCTCAAATATGACACAGTAGATTTCATATGAATCACTCTATCATAAAAAAAGTCAAGTTGTCAAAATAGGTTTAATAGGTCTCAGATCGAATGTGATAAAGTACTATTAGATGGTAAATTTATAGATCAAATGAATCAATGTATAGTCAAATATGACTCAAAATAGTCAAATTCATGACAAGATAATAAATAATTCCAAAATTTAATCAAAAGTGCAATAGGACAATAATAAGTGCCACTATATCTATTAGATGTTCCATAGTAGTAATCAAATACATAATTTTGTCTAAGTGATGCACAAACATAATGTTAGGGTCTTCAAGAGTGCAACAATAAGTCTAGATGCATGGTTTAAAATTTAGATGCACAATTCTATGTAATTGTTGATAAAATTTATAAGTTTTTGACTAATTTGACAAGTTTTTGGACTGATTTTTTACAAGTTTTTAGAATTATTTTTTATAAGATTTTTGGCAAGAGATAAAAATAGAAAGTAAGATAGAAACTAACTCCAAGGTATAATTTTGAATGTTATTTTAATGGTCTTTACAAGAAAACATGTCAAAAAACACAACCTAACTATTCATTTAAGGGGTGTCTCTCTAGTGTGGTCCTAATGATAAAATATTGTAGGATTGCACATGCATGTTTCACTTTCAAGAGGAAATATCTAGGGATATAGTCATGCACAAGGGCTCATATTCCTCCTTCCCTTAAATTTTTTGACACCTTCAAAGAAATTATATCTCTCATCAAGATGGTACATATTGAGTAACTTTAGGCATGATATTATACCTTGCACCACAACTAGATTAATGAACATTAGTATTAGGTCTATAAAAACAAGGTTTATAGTGGTTCTAAGAATAGTGATCCTATCTGATAGTGCCCAAGATTAGGGTGCTCCCCTTCTCTCCCCACCAAAAAATCCCCTTCAAATCAAAGGTCTTGTAGCTTGGATTGAATGACATTAGCCACACTTTACAATACAACTTTCACTCTCCCCCCTTTATATATCCTGCTACTAAACATGGTTTGCATCACCCTTGGGGTGATAAAATACAAAATCATGCTTCCTAATATATAATAAGAAGAATATACTAGCATTTATAATTCATAGGCTTGCATGAAGTGCAAGAGAAGAGCTTACTTTAGTAATACTCCTTGGGTGTACTTGACAAAATGTGAATAAAGAGTGCTTTTGATTTATAGGCTCACACTAGTTGCAAGGAGAGAGAATACACACTATATGTTCACCAAAAAAACATATAAATAAATTAACTAAATCCCAAATAAAGTGTGCAACTATTATAAAAATCAAAGCAATTGAAATTTCTTGCACCAAATTCAGTAGTAATCTATTTTTACTAGTATTCTTTGAGTGATTTCCAAGCTGCATAGATTTATTAATTCCAAAAACTCAAGAAAATTCTAGGGTAAGAAAAATCAAAATCAATGAATCAAATACATCACTATGAGATTCAAAATCACCAAAAAAAATGAAAATAAATACTTTAACTATCATATTCACTACTATATGAATCAAATGCATCATTTTACATATCATAAGTGTTGAAACACTATCAAATGCACCACTTTGTGAACAATGAAAGTACACATAGAAAATGCATAGAGATTATATGCACACAAGTAAGTATCAAATATGTCAAAGTATCGTCAAAAGTGCAAATTTGATGTCAAAAGTGTTGTTTCTCTACAAAAGCATTATTCTAGGTTCAATTGCATTGTTTTGTACCTATGACCTAAAAACTTCAAGAAATTGAATTTAATGTTAAATCAACGATGTGGGTCCCACCAAGTGTGCCGAAATGTGAATATATTGAATTATGATCAAATAAATATAATATATGGAAATGAATCAATATCAAAAGCCAATTCAAACATCAAAATACCCAATATCAAGAAGCATGTGCATAATGAAAACATGAAATAAAATAACATAAAAATGAAACTAATATAGTTTACCTCCACCAAAATGTCTAGGCTTATTCCATTGTAGATTGTGATTATGCTAATTTCAATGTATGTGGATTTCTCAAATACTTTAGCATAACCTAGATAGAAAAATAAAAAGACAAGTATCGATGCAAGATTTTCCAGATTCATGGAGTGAAATGGAAAAATGATGAATGTTTTATATCTTCTAGATATACTAGATCAATGGTTTAGGATGTGATGTGAGATTAATGGATGATAATTTTTGAGAGATCATGATGAAAATGCACCTAACATATGGAAGGATGAAGGGTTGTGATGAGGTGTTTGGTGGTTGCATGGATGGATGAAGTGGAGTGAGTGAGGGTGAATTGAGGTTGATTTTTTAGTTCACTCACTAAATTTAGATATGGTTACTAAATTTATAGTTGGAGGAACAAAATTAGAGTGATCTAATTAAGAAATAAATAAAATAATGAATTTATTTATTTTTAGAGGAATGTGCAAAGTCGAACTAAATGAATTAAATAATTTATTTAATTTTTGATGAATAATTAACTCATTAAATAATTAAAAATTATTTAATTATGTGGATAGAAGAATAATGCATGATTTAATTAAATAATTTAAAAAATCATTTAATTAAAGTGGATGAGAAAAATTAGAAAGTAATGAAATAATTAAAAGTTATTTAATTAAAGTGATTGGAGGGAAATGATTAATTAATAAAATCATCAAAAATCATTTAATTAAATTTGATAAGTGAAAATAGTGAAATAATTAAAAAAGTAGAAATTATTTAATTAAAGAAGGAAAACTGTTAGATTAAATAGTAAATTAAAAATATTTAATTAGTAGTGATGAAGGGGTTTATGAGTGACGATGACATGAAATGATGTTGCACTTAGAAGGAATGTGTTAGACATAGGCGTGGATACTCAATTCACTATCATAACATTAGCATTCTTTGGATATAAAATTGACAGATCTTGGGTACACAATATATGCTTGATTAATTTGATTAATGATGTGAGATGATTTTGATTTATAGGTTTGAGGGAGGATTATATGAAGTGATAGGATTCAATTTGAAACTTAAGATCCAATAAATTACTTTGGGGACCTATGAGGATATGTGGTATACATAAAAGAGTTGCACATTATTTTAATTTTAATTAAAATACTTATAATTTTTTAACTCAATCTAATTGGGGAGTTAATAGATCCAATTAATTAGTCAAATTTTTGCATGGAGTAGTTAACTACATAAGAGAATTGGATTAATTAATTAATTTCACGGATGACTAAAGTTGGTTTGATTGATGAGTGAGACTAGAAGTGAGTCTGAGTGGACTGATTAGACTTAGTAGTCAACTAGGTGAGTTAGAACTACTTAAAAAATGTGATGTAGATTAATATAAAATTAATTTATTAATGGATAATGTGTGGATAGTTATAAATAAATAATTTATTAAATAGATGATTAGATTAATTAATTAATTGTATTCAATTAATTAATTAGTCAAAATCCACTTTTTTCATCCATGCATTAGGAGTCTTAGGTGACATGGTCATCATGTGTGTGTCCTAAGAGATGACATGATGAATCAATTGACAATGATATGATGATCAAGTGATTAGTGAATAATGTTTTAGGAGATAAATAAACAACATGGTCCTAGGGGATGAATGAATTACTCAATTGATTATGTGATAGCATGATTAGATGGATGATAAAGGGATGTAGTGAATGATTAAATGTTGTAGGATATGGTTAGATCAATCTAGTGATATAATTTAAATTAATGAATCAAGTATTGATTGGATGAAATTAGTGATGCAAATGAAGATGAATTTTCTAGGTGACTACACCTCCAAAACCTCAAAAATGGTAGAAATATTTTTATCTTCAAAACATGTCAATTTTTTATAGAAAACTATATACTTTTGGGTCTTATGGATCTAATGTTGAGGTTTATTTTGGCCCAATAGGTCATATATTAAAATTTCCATTCATAAACTTAACAAGATGAGAACGCTTAAAATCAAATTTTCCTATAAATAAAAACTCAGAAATCTAAAACATGTAAAATTTGGAAACACGTCTAAATATTTAAAATTTATTTAATTATTTTCTTGTATGACCAATTATTCAAATATGAACAATATCCACTCAATAAAGGCTTGAAAATGCTATAAATATGCCTCCTAAAACCTAAAAACAAGGCATTGATACTAAATGAAAGGAAAATATAGGCCAACTATAAAATTTCCACATAACTCTTATGAGAGAAATAAATTTAAAATAAATATTTAGAATCACATGGTGATACCATGATATAACAAAAGATGTACTTGGAGAAAACCTTTGAAGGGAAAATAAAATCTCTAAAGGTTCCCTCACAACTAAATCTCAAGAATAAGATTACAATACACTTACATAGCCTTTGTACAAAGCCTCTAAAGTGTTAAAAAAATTGCACTTTTATATGTGAATGAAAAAAAAAGGAAACATGTGGACACACATCCAAATCTACGCTTCCTATAATCACATTTATAACTTGCAAGAGATGCTTAATTCAACTACTAGAAAACAAGCTAGAGGAACCACAAGACAACCTCAACAACCAATAATTTAATTCCTTTATTAATACAATATTTTACCAAACCACTAAGTGGAATTACATAAACTATCTTCCTTAAAACAATGACCCTAAAATTAAAAAATTATCCTAAGTGACTCAAATTTACAATATTTCTCCCAATGTGACACCCACATTAAATTATTTAGTCCAATATCCCATACAACATACAAGTGTCCCCAAGAACTCCTATCCTATATGATATCTAAATTTATTGATGAAAAATAAATAAATATTTATTTTACAATTTTAACATTATGATTATCGTCAATTGTATAAAATGCATCTTTCGTATAAAAAATAAAACATTAAAAAATTCTATATTACATAAAATTAATCTTTAATATATTATGTCATTCATGGTTTATAAAAAAAATATCCTTGAATGTGGCACCACCTTCCTCTAAGAAAAAATTAGCACATAAAAATGTGGTGCCATATATCTATACTTATATCCAACATTTCACATTTACATAAGTGCAGTTTCTTAAAAATTTGTAATGACACCTCTCTTAGTACCTTTTAAAATATTGTATGGGGGGAATTTTAATTTTCCTATGATAAAAAATCCCTACACTTATTGGTGGGTCTACTCATACATAGTAATTTTTATTTTTTATTATAAAATTATTTTTTATATTTTATGTCAAATGGAATAAATGTCTAGAAATGAGTAAATTTGAGCATAAAAAATATATATTATATGACTATAAATCTAAATTATACTTGTTCATATATATGAAAATGAAAGTTTGAGATTCAAACACAAAATAAATGGGTAAGTGCAAAAAGATAGTTCCCAAAGAGGGGGCTTAAGTAGCCACTTTTTTTTCTGAAATCAGGAAGTACTGACCTTGGATGTGAAATTGAGGATAGTTACAATCAAAATTTTGAGATGGAGCAAAAATAAGGATTGAATTGCTTCGAGTCTAATTTATAAAGTACTAATTTATTTTGAAAATGGTTGAGATTAAGGGGTTCATAAGAGGGACATGCATAAATTGGTGTTGTTTTTGTCAGAAAAACATAACATAGAAACTCATGTATGTCCCTAGGGCGGTGAAATTTTTTATAGTATTTTAAAAATAACTCTTGTTAGAAATTAGCTAACAATATGTAGTTGATGCACAATTTTTCTGATAATTTTTTAATGAATATTTGATTTTTTACTAATTTTCTAAGTAGACACTTCCTAAAAAATAGAATTTTGGTCGTGCTACGCCTACAAATTTTGGAAACTAATTGAAATTATTATTATTTTTTAATTTTAGAATGGAGTATAGTTTCTAAAAATGTAATTTATTTGAAATTTTTATGAATGGTTAATTTATAATGAAAAAATCACCAAACACTACTTTTGCCAAAAGAGAGACACACAAACAAAAGAAATTATAGATGAAAAGCTTAACATTGTTAGAAAGTGAAAACAATTACATCATTGTATAGATAAGAGAGAACTTAACACTACCCAGGTGTTTGATTTGTTTGACATTGAAACACATGCAATCCTGATGGTGAGCATGTACCCGATTATGTGAAATATTGTAGAATTTAGAAAAACACATCTCTGATCATTGGGAATGCTCTCCAAGCCTTTGGGTTCATATTCCAAGGAAAATACCAAGCCCAAGGCCTCGGAATTCCCAAAGCAATATATAATGCACTTGTGTTATAACACACACACATTATATCTTAGTTTTGAAATGGCTTTGGCATTTTGTGAATGCATTGACAAAACACAAGCATGTTATAATGTGCCTGCGTTTTGATCTAGATCTAATTTATTTTTCTTCTCTTTTTTTTTCTTCTCATTATCTTTGAGGGAAACTATATCCATGTTTAATTTCTTATACTTTAAGTTATATTTCATATATATAGTTTCAAGATGTTTGAGAGTGGTTTCAGATCTCTGGGAGTTATAATACAAATTCTAGTATTTGGAAGATCTCACAAATTTTAGACTTAATCAAATTTCAATAATCAAGAGGTAAAATTTTACTAATCAGTAAGTTGTATTATTTATCTCTCTATCTCACTCATTTTTATCCCTTACACTCTAGACCTCTCTCTCACTATCTCCATCCCTTTATCTCTCTCTCTCTCTCTCTCTCTCTCTCTCTCTCTCTCTCTCTCTCTCTCTCTCTCTACCTCTACCTCCACTCCCTCCATCACTCCCTACCAATCTCTTTATTTCTCTCTACCTCACCTCTCTCTCACCTCCCTCCCTCTCCCTTCATACTTCTCTCTCGCTCTCTTCTTCCCTATCTACTATCTCCCAATCCCTCTCTCTACCTACCTCTATATCCATCAAACCTTACCACTCTCTCTCTACACCTCTCTATCTTACCTTTCTCTCCCTCCCTCCCTCATTCCCTCTCTACTTCTCTCTATCTCTCCTCTCTCTCTACCTCTCATTCCATCTATTTTTATCTTTATCTCCCCTAGCCCTCTCTCTCTCTCACTAGATGTTCCCCTCCCTAACTTTTCCCCTATCTACTCTCTATCTATCCTCTCCCTCCCTCTACCTCTCTCTCTCACTCCTCCCTAACCCTCTTTCTCTCTCATTCTCTCCTCTCTATCTCACCATTCTCTCTTTCCCTCTCCATAACTCTCTTCTTCTCTATATGTCATGATTCTCTCTCTACTTATCTTTATATCACCTGTCCCTCTTTACCTCTCCCTTCCTCCCCTCTCTCGGCCACCCTCCCTCCTTCCCTCTATCTATATCTCTCTACTTCTCTATATCTCACCTATATACCTCTACCCACATATCCCTCTATCACTCCCTACCACACTATCTTGATTTCTCTTTATCCCACACCTCTTTCACCTCCCTCACTCTCCCTCCATATCTCTCCCTCCATTATCCCTTCCTTATCTACTCTTTATCTCTCATGTCTCTCTACCTATCCTTCCCTCTCTACTTATATTTATCTCCTCTTTCCCTCCCAACCTGTCTCTTTCTCCCCAATCCCTCCCTCACCCTATTTCTCTCTCCCCCTATGAGGTTTGAGGGTGTAAGGTTTATTGTTTAAGGTATAGGATTGAGGTTATAGTGTTAAGTGTATAGGGAATAGGGATTGGGGTTTAGGATATTAGTTATAAAGTTGAGGGTATATATTATAGGTATGAGGGATGATGTTTTATGGTTTAGGGTTTGAGGGATAGTTTTTAGGGTTGAGGGTATAAGGTTAAGTGTATAGGGTATATGTATTATGGTTTAGGATATTGGGTATATAGTTGAGGGTATATAGTTGAGGATATTAGGTTTAGGGTTGATGGTTTAGGGTTTAGGATTTGTGTATAGGTTTGAGGGTTGAGGGTTGAGGTATAATGTTCAGGTTTGAGAGTACGATTTTAAGTGTATAGGGTATAAGGATTAGGGTTTAGGGTGTATGGTTAAGGGTATAAGTCATAGGGTTAAGGCTTGAGAGTGTAGCATTTTCCTTTTAATTATAGGATTGAAGGATAATGTTTATGGTTTATGATATATTGTTGAGGGTGTAGGGTATAGAGATGAGGCTTGGTGTAGGGTTTAGGATTTAAGGTATAGGGTTAAAGGTTGAGGGTATAGGGCTAAGAGTATAGGGTATAGGGATTAAGGTTTATAATAATGGGTATATGTTTGAGGGTATTGGGTTTAGGATTGAGGTTTAGGGTTTAGGGTTTAGTGTAGAAGGTTAAATGTAGGGTTTAGGGCTTAAGTATAGGGTTGAGGGATAATGTTCAGGACTTAGGTTATAAGGTTGATGGTATAGGGTATAGGGATAAGGGTTGAAGGTTAGGGTTTAGGGTTTAAGGTATGAGAGTTGAGGTATAGTTTTGAAGGTTGGGGGTGTATGGTTAGGTGTATAGGATATAGGGTTTAGGGTTTAGGATATTGGGTATAGGGTTGAGGGTATTGGGTTTAGGGTTGAGGATTTAGAGTTCAAGGTTTAGGTTACAAGTTTTGATGTAGGATTTAGCATTTAATTATAGGGTTAAGGGTTCAGGGATAATGCTTATGGTTTAGGGTATAGGGGATGAGGGTTGAGGGTGTAGGGTTTATGGTTTAAGGTATAGGGTTGAAGGTATAAGGTTAATTTTATTAGGTATACGGATTAGGGTTTAGGATATTAGGTATAGGGTTGATGGTATTGGGTTGAAGGTTTAAGGTTAAGTTAATAGGGTATAGGGATTAGAGTTTAGGGGAGAGAGAGATGGAGAGAGAGAGAGACTTGAGAGAGGGTGAGGGGGTGTGAGAGAGATACATGAGAGTGATAGAGTATTCTCTAGTTAGGGTGGGAGGGAAAGACTTGAGAGAGGGGGAGGGAGTGGGAGGGAGAGACCTAAGAGAAGGGGAGAGAGATATATGGCCCCCATTTCTTGGACTTTTTTTTTCAAATAGGCCACTACATTACCAATTTCATCAAATTGACAAGATAGTAGGTGCACTAGGTTTCCAATTGGGTTAAATTGGAAATGTAGTGGCTTGTTTGAAAAAATGGGTCCAAGAAATGGGGTCTCCTAGTGATGTGAACTCTCTACCCAAGTAAACTCTCTACCCTAATCCCTCAAACCTCAATCCTTAATCCCTCAACCCTTAAACCCTTAGCCCTCTACCATCTACCCTCAACCCCTATACCATCTACCCTATACATTGGAACCTAAACCATGATCCCTTAACCCTATACTCTCAATCCTCTACCATCAACCTTAAACCCTCAACCCTCAACCCTTAAACCCTCTACACTTTAACCTATACATTAAACCCTCAAACCTCCATCTCAACCTTCAAACCTATATAATGGACACTCGACCCTAATCCCTCAACCCTATACCCTCAACCCTCTACCCTCAACCCTCAACCCTTAAACCATAAAACCTTAGACCCTCTACCCTATACATTAAACCCTTAACCCTCAATTCACATCCCTTAATCCCTCAACCCTCAAACCTTAAACCCTTAACCCTCAACCCTATACATTGGACTGTCAACCCTAATCCTTCAATCATATACCCTCAAACCTATACCCTAAACCCTAAACCCTAAAACCTAAACCCTTAATACCTCAACCCTTAATCCCTCAACCCTTAAACCCTCAACCCTTAAACCCTAATCCCTCAAACCCTATACCCTCTAACTTATACATTGGACCCTCAACCTTATACCCTCAATCATCTACCCTCAACCTTTAACCCTCAACCCTCAACCCTGAAACCCTTAACCCTCATCCTCTATACCATCTACCCTATACATTGGAAACTCAACCTAATCCTTCAACCATATACCCTCAAACCTATACCCTCAACCCTCAACCCTCAACCCTCAACCCTAAACCCTAAACCCTCAACCCTAAACCCTTAAACCTTATAGCCTCTATCCTCAACACAATACCATCTACCCTCAACCCTAATCCCTCAACCATATACCCTCAACCCAATACCCTAAATCATCAACCCTATAGGTCCTCAATCATAATCCCTCAACCCCTATCCCTTTCTCTCTATATATACATCTCACCTCTCTCTCCATCCCTCTCTCCTACCCTCTCTAATTGTCTCTATCTACCCTCTCCATCTTTCTATATACCTCTTGCTCAATCAATCCCTACAGCTCTCTCCCACTCCCTCTATCTATCTCTCTATCAACATCTCACTACCTTTCCATCACTCCCTCTCTCTCCCACTCCCTCTTAGGGTTTAGGGATTAGGGTAGAGAGTTTTCTTGGGTTTAAGGGTTTAAGGGTTGAGGGATTAGGGTTGAGGGTAGAGGGTATTTGGTTAAGGGTAGAAACCCAATACCCTCTACCCTCTACCCTAATCCCTCAACCCTATACCCTCAACCAAATAATCTAAATAATCAAACCTATAGGTCCTCCAACCTAATCCCTCAAACCATATCCCTTTCTCTCTATTTATACATATCACCTCTCTCTCACTCCCTCTCTCCTACCCTCTCTAATTGTCTCTATCTACCCTCTCCCTCTTTATATGTACCTCTTTCTCAATCAATACCTACCACTCTCTCTTGCTCCCTCTTTTTATCTATGCTTACCTCCCTCCCATTGGCTCTCCATCACTTGACCTATTCGAAAAAATGGGTGCAAGAAATGGGGTATCTTGGTTATTTACATCACTAGGAGACCCCATTTCTTGGACTTGTTGTTTCAACCAAGCCACTACATTGAAAATTTAGTGAAATTGGCAACCTAAATTTCCCTATTTGAAAAAATGGGTCAAATAAATGAAGTCTCTTGATGATTTACATCATCACGAGACCCCATTTTTTCAGACATACCACTATATTTCCAATTTCACTAAATTGGCAAGCTAGGGTAGAGTGTTTAAGGGTTTAAGGGTTAAGGGGAGAGGGGAGAGGGACAAGGGTAGATGGGAGAGAGATAGGAGTAAGTGAAAGAGAGACTTCAAAGAGGGAAAGGGGGTAGTAGAGAGAGACTTGATAGAAAGAGAGAGAGGGAGGTTGTGGGAGAGAGATAGAGGGTAGAGGGTTTATGGGTTTAAGGGTTAAGGGTAAACGATAGATGGTTAAGGGTAGAGGGGAGAGAGATAGGAGTGAGTGAGAGAGAGACTTGAGAGGGGGAGAGGAGGTAATATGAAGGGACTTGAGAGAGATAGAAGGTAGAGGGTTAAGAGTAGAGGGTAGATAGTTTAAGGGTTAAGGGTTATGGGTTTAGGGTTAAGGGTAGAGGGGAGAGAGATAAAGGGAGTGAGTGAGAGATAGATAGAGAGATGAGAGATGGATAGGGGGTGGGAGGTAGATACTTGAGAGAGAGATATATATAGATAGAGAGAGGGAGTGAGTGGGAGAGAGGTAAAGGGTAGAGGGTTAAGAGTGGAGGGTAGAGGGCCCACTAGCTTGCCAATTTGATGAAATTGGCAATCTAACTTGGCCTGTTTGAAAAAATGGGGTCTCCTAGTGATATACATCACAAGGGGACCCCATTTCTTGGACCCATGTTTTCAAGAAAGCCACTACATTGCCAATTTCACTGAATTGGCAAGTTAGTGGGCCTACTAGCTTACCAATTCGGTGAACTTGGAAACCTAACTTTTCCTATTTGAAAAAATTACATCACCAGGAGACCCCATTTATTGGAACCTTTTTTACAAAAAGGCCACTAAATTTCCAATTTCACCGAAGTGGTAAGCCAATGGGCCCACTAGCTTGGAAATTTAGTGAAATTGGTAACCTAACTTGCTTGTTTGAAAAAATAGTTCAAGGAAATGGGGTCTCCCAGTGATGTGAATCATCGGGACACCTCATTTCTTGGACACATTTTTTCAAACAGGCTACTACATTACTAATTTCAATGAATTGGAAAGCTAGGGTAGAGGGTTTAAGGGTTAAGGGTAGAGGGTAGATGGTTAAGTGTAGAGGGGAGAGAGATAGAAAGAGTGAGTGAAAGAGAGAGAGACTTGAAATAGGGAGAGGGAGAGGGAGAGGGGTTATGAGGGAGATACTTGAGAGAAAGAGAGAGATGGAGGGAGTGGGAGAGAGATAAAGGGTAGAGGGTAGAGGGTTTAAGGGTTTAGGGTTGAGGGTAGATGCTTAAGGGTAGAGAGGAGAGAGATAGGAGTGAGTGAGAGAGAGACACTTGATAGAGGGAGACGGGGTAGGAGGGAGAGACTTGAGAGAGATAGAGGATAGAGGGTTTAGAGTTTAAGGGTGTTGAAAATGAAGGTAAAACTATAATAAAAATGTAGCTCAAAATTTGTAAATCCTATGTAATTGTAGATTCAATTTTAGTATTCTTTGTCACAATATCTTGTGTATGATTAATCTTGAATTACATCAATTTTAGTGTTGTAGAAAGTAGATAGAAGATTGTAGAAGAAATAAAAATTAGAATAGAAAGGACACAATATGTACGCGGAGAAACCCTTTCAGGAAAAAAATCCACTAGAATTGGTCTTGCTTGTATTATTTAACCTTTGAGAATATAAAAATAACACTGATTCAATTCTCCTTGATATGCTTCCTTTGTTCTTCAGCAAATATTCTTCACAACCTACAATATTTCCTCACAAAACTCTCTCGTACAATTCTGCAATAATAGACAATATTCTTGCATAGAAACTCATAAGAGCTATCAAATATATAATCACAAAACCACTTGAGAAAATCCATGCCTAGGGTTTCCAAGTTGAGTTCTCATATGCATGCACAAGTCAAACAAGATTCTCCATCAAAGTTGGTGCCCAACACTAAAGTGTTAACCTCTTAGTTTTTAAAAATATCTCATTCAAGCTTATCCTCAAAGTAGGCACCCAAACTAGGCCCCACTTATTTAAGCATTGAAAATATTTTTTCCATGCAATAGTTGTAACTCAAAGATGCCAACTTGGGCACCCAAGGTGGGCCCAAGTTAATCTTTGTTAACCAAAACATATTTGTCACTGATTCATGCAAAACAATGTGTGAATGATCCTTCATCTGTTAATTGAGTGTATCCACCTATTATCTATCCATGAAACTCAAGTCACTAAAGTTAACTAACATGCATTTGAAGATAAATGAACTAAACCTCATAAATACCAATCCCTATTTTATAGGAACTCAACATGCATAAGTAAAAATACTTATTTTGTAGGAACCTAGGATGCATTTATGAAGTGTACTCAATTCACCAACCAACTAACTGAACCAAGGTGGATTCCACCTCCCATGTGGGTGCCCATGTGCTCATATTTTGTAAGATCTCTCCCAAGGCATCCCCACATGCTCCTATTATTTAGGAATAACTACAAATGTCAAATTAAATTTTTATTTCATTCCAAATTAATCTCTTCCTAATCCTAGTGTTGTGCAACACATTTCATGAACTTAGGAGATACATGAAATATGTTTAGAATGCAATTAAATGGCATCATATTCCAAAAATTCTCCCACTTGACATTGCATATTGAAATTATTCTATAAATGGAAACATTTTTATAAATAAAGTATAGGACTCAAGGTCAATGACCTTCCTGCACCAAGAGAAATTTTCTGTAGGAACCAGTTTCATAAGATAATCTGTAGCATTGACCGAAGTGTCAAATTTCTCAATCAATACCTTCCCACTCTTAATAATTTCTTGCACAAAGTGATACTACACATCAAAATTCTTAGTACAAGCATGATATAGGATTTTGGCTAAACAAATAGCACTTTGACTATCACATTCAAGTTTAATTTGCTTACAATTAAAACCAATACCTTTCCCAAGTATTTGTAACTAGTCTACCTCTTTGGAGGCCTATGTAGCAGCCATGTACTCTAAGTCTGTGGTGGAAAAATCAACCATGGGCATCCTCTTACTCATCCAACTAACTGTAGCTCCAAACAAAGTAAACACATAACCACTTGTTGACCTCTGACTATCCAAGTCTCCTTCCCAATATGAATCAACAAAACCCTATATGTCCAATGATGTATGCATAATATCAATATCATTAGCACCATGATAAACCAAATAGTAATTAGAAGAACCTAAATATTGAAATACCCTCTTAACATAAGTCCAATGTTATTTACTAGGGTTAGACATTAACCTACTTAGAATTCCCACTACTTGGGCTATATCTAGTCTTGTATAGACCATTGCATACGTAAAACTACCAATTGCACTAGCATAAGGAATCTCAGACATTTCCTCATAATCAAAATCAGATTTACGACTCATGTATAAACTTAAATTCATGCCAACTAGTAAAGAGATATTAATTGGTTTAATACCATGCATGTTAAACCATTTCAAAATAGTATCAACATAGTTTCTTTGACTTAAGCAAAGCTTTATGTTACCTCTATCTCTATTGATCTCCATACCAAAGATAATTTTTTAGCCCCTAGATCTTTCATCTCAAATGTGTTAGAGAGTTATTCTTTCAATTCTTTGATCATTACCCTATCGTCACCAATAAACAACATGTTATCAACATACAAGATAATAATAATTAAAAGTTGACCATCAATTATTTTTATGTAAACACAATGATCTTCCTCACTCCTAACATAACCAATTTTTAATACAAAAGCATCAAACTTATGGTACCACATTCTCGGTGACTGTTTCAATCCATATAAAGATATCTTTAACCTATAGACCAATTCTTCTATTCCTTTTACAACTAAACCATCAAGTTACCTCATATAAATCTCCTCATCAAGATCCCCATGTAAGAAAGTAGTTTTCACATCAATTTTCTCTATCTCAAAATCAAAAGAAGTACATAAATAGATAAAAGGAATCTAATAGAAGTTAATTTAGCAATAGGAGAGAAGATTTAATTAAATTCAACTCCCTCTCTCTGGGAATAGCCCCTTCCTACTAATCTATCCTTGTACCTTTCAAGATTACCATCTGGACCAATTTTATTTTTCAAGATCCATTTACAACCAATGGCCTTTCTTCCTTTGGAAAAACTCTCAAGATCCCATGTGTCACAAGTATCCAAAGAAACTATTTTTTCATGCATAGCTTGTGTCCAAATCTTGTTCTAATCCGAAGACATAGCTTCCTTGTAAGATCTAGGTTCATCATTAGTACTCAACAAAGTAAATATACAATGGAAATTGGGTGGGCTATACCTGTCAACAAGATTCTATTGTCTTGTGGATCTTCTCAATGGGGTTCTACCTCTTCCTCAATATTCTCATCATGAGCATCTATCTTAGAACTCTATGAACTCTCCTCATCCAGTTGTTCTTCAAAATGTGCATCTTCTTGCTTCTTATTATTTTCCTCAAAATTCACTATTCGAGAAGTATCCTTCTTCTTTGGTTTTTCTTCTCCTGAATAAGCTCTAAATTGCCTAAAAATCACATCTCTTACAAAGTAATTTTTTCAGGTTAGAAGATTCCAAATATTGCAACCTTTTACATTTTCACCATAGCCTATGAATATGCATTTGTGTTCTTTTGGATCCAACTTAGATTGTTTTTCTTTAGGCATGTGAACAAAAGACTCACAACCAAACATCCTTAAATGTGAAACACTAGGCTTCCTACCTAACCACATTTTATAATGGGTTTTATCTTCAATAGATAAACTAGGAGATATTTTGATTAAATAACAAGAAGTGCATATAGCCTCAACCCAAAGGTACCAATCTAGCTTAGCACTACTTAACATGATCCTAGCTCTTTCCATTAAGGTTCGATTCATCCTCTCTGCTACTCTATTTTGTCATTGTGTATATGGAGTATTTTTCTATCTCATAATTCCTGCATGCTTACAATAATCATCAAATTCCATAGTTAAATATTCAACACCATTATCTGATATCAACACGTTTATCTTACGATCTAATTGTTCTCAACTAAAGCCTTAAATTCTTTAAACTTATTAAACACTTCAGATTTTCTATGCATAAAATAGATCCAAGTGTATCTTGAGACATCAATAAAAGTGACATAATATATAGATTTTCCAATAGAGTCAATATCCACAGGACCCAAAACATTTGAGTGAATAATCTCTAATAATCTTTTAGCTTTAATTTTTCCTTTAGGAAAAGAAGATCTAGATTGCTTTCCAAACATATAATGCTCACAAAAATCATTTTTTCCAATATTAGAACCAAGAATACCATCAACCAATTTCTTATTAAGAATGGTCCTAAGACCTTTTTCACCTATGTGGCCTAATCTATGGTGCCACAACATACATGTATTTTCAGGTTTAGTTACATTTACTAATTTATTCAAATTGGAGGTGTTTAGATTAAACAAAGTCCCAATTTGAGATCCTTTAGCAACCACCATATTCCCTTTCACTAATTTGCAACCACTTTTTATCAAATGTCACATGCATTCCAAAATCATTGAACTTAGATACAAAAAGTAGATTTCTATAAATTCTTGGAATATGTAAAACATCATTAAGGGTATTAACCCTACCATCACTGAAACACAAATTTACCTCTCCTTTTCCCACAATCCTTGTTGTGCTATTATCTCTAAAGAAGAAATTTCCTCCATCATATTTAGTATACTTTGAGAAATACTCCTTGTTAGGAGTCATATGATAGGAGCACCCTAAATCAATAAGCTAAGATTCATCAATAACAGTTTTACAGGAAATAATAAATTCATCATTACCATCATCTGAGGACTTCTCAGTAGAAGCATCAAAAATATTTTTTATTTCTCTTACAATCCTTCTTTATGTGTCTTGGTTTACCATAGTTCCAACACTTTACTCTTACTAGGAATTTTAGACCGTCCCTTGGACTTACCTTTTCCTTAGGCCTACCTCTTACAAAAAAAGAATCTTGGGATCCTATTTTAGACTTCCTCCTCATCTCCTCGAATCAGAGAGTAGGAATTATATTTTCCATCATTAGATGTGCACCACTATCACTAATAGCAATGATTATATTTTCCCAAGATTTTGGTAAAGAACAAAGTAACAAAATGCATTTATCTTCATCTTCTAGCTTTACATATACAAATTCTAGCTAACTCATAATCAAATTTAAAGAATTTAAATGATGTGCAACAGAATCACCATCTTTCATCTTTAAAGAATATAATTGTCTTTTCAAATAAAACCTATTAGTAAGGCTTTTAGTTTGATAGATATCACCTATCCTCTTTCCTTCTTACCAAGCTTAGCCCAATCCTCATCTAACATCGATGTAGGTGTATTTGTCTTATTACCTACAAAAAACCATTGACCTCTCTCTTCAAGGAGATCTTACATTGTTAGTTTCCATATCTCATATCCAGATCCATTGAACCTTTCAATATCTAAACGAGAAGTAGAACCCATTGCAACACACTATTTTTTTTTAAATCAACAATTGACACAATATTAAAAGCTCCCACTATAGCCAAAAAACCTTCAAACTTTTAAGAGAGAGTCATCCCAAACTCTACCCAACCATTAGCTCTGATACCAAATGTTGAAAATCAAGGTAGAACTATAGTAAAAATGTAGCTTAAAATTCATAAATACTGTGTAATTGTAGATTCAATTTTAGTATTCTTTGTCACAATCTCTTGTGTATGATTAATCTTGAATTAGATCAATTTTAATTTTGTAGAAAGTAGATGGAAGATTGTAGAAGAAATATAAGACATAATAGAAAGGACACAATATGTAGTGGAGAAACCCTTTCGGGAGAAAAATCCACTAGAATTGGTCTCGCTTGTATTATTTAACCTTTGATAAGATTAAATTAACACTAATTCAATTCTCTTTAATATGCTTCCTTTGTTCTTCAACAAATCTTCTTCACAACTTGCAATATTTCCTCACAAAATTCCCATACAATTGATGCAATAATAGACAATATTCTTACTTAAAAACTCATAATATTTATCAAATATACAATCACAAAACCTCTTGATAAAATCCATGCCTAAGTTTTCCAAGTTGAGTTCTCATATGCATGCAAAATTTAAACAAGAGTCTCCCTCAAATTTGGAACCTAACACTGAAGTGTTAACCTCGTAGTTGTCAAAAATATCTCATTCAAGATCATCCTCAAAGTGGGATCCCAAACTAGGTCCCACTTAACTAAGAATTTCAAATATCCTTTCCATGCAATAGTTGTAACTTAAATATTCCAACTTGGGCACCTAAGGTGGGCCCACGTTAATCTTTGTTAACTGAAACATACTTGTCACCAATTCATGCAAAACACTATGCATGAAAGATCTTCCATATATTAACTAAATGTATCCAACTATTATTTATCCATGAAACTAAATTCATTGAAGTTAACTAACATGCAACTAAAGATAATGAAACTAAACTAAACTAAACTAAACTAAACCTCGTAAACATCAATCCTTATTTAATAGGAACTCAACATTCATAAATAAAAATCCCTATTTTGTAGGAACCTAGGATGCATTTCTGAAGTGTACTCAATTCACCAACCAGTTAATTGAACTAAGGTGGATCACACCTCCCATGTGGGTTCCCATGTGCTCCTATTTTTTAGGAGCCCACCCAAGGCATCCCCACATGCTCCTAATATTTAGGAATAACTTAAAATGTCAAATTAAATGTTTATTTCATTCCAAATTAATCTCTTCCTAATCTTATTGTTGTGCGACACATTCCAAGGACTTAGGAGAGACATAAAATATGTTTAGAATGCAATTAAATGGCATCCTATTCCCAACAAAGGGTTTAGTGCTTAAGGGTTAAGGGTTTAGAGTTTAGGGTTAAGGGTAGAGGGGTGAGAGATAGAGGGAGTGAGTGAGAGAGACCTAAGAGAGGGAGAGGTGGTGGGAGGTAGATAATTGAGAGAGATAGAGATAGAGACAAAGACAGAGGGAGTGAGTGGGAGAGAGATAGAGGGTAGAGGGTAGAAGGCCTGCTAGCTTTCCAATTCGATGAAATTGGCAACCTAACATAGCTTGTTTGAACAAATGGGTCTAAGAAATGGGGTCTCTTGGTGATATAGATCATCGAGAGACCCCATTTCTTGGACCCATTTTTTTAAACAAGCCACTACATTGCCAATTTCACTAAATTGGCATGTCAGTGGGCCCACTAGCTTGCCAATTCAGTGAAATTAGCAACCTAACTTGCCCTGTTTGAAAAAATGGGTCCAAGAAATGGGTTCTCCTGGTGATGTAAATCATCAAGAGATCCCATTTCTTGGACCAATTTTTCAAATAGGCCACTACACTTCCAATTTTGACCAAAATGGCAAGCCAGTAGGCCCACTAGCTTGGCAATTCAGTGAAATTATCAATCTAACTTGCTTGGTTGAAAAAATGGGATCTCCCGATGATGTAAATCACTAGGAGACCCCATTTCTTGGATCCATTTTTTCAAATAGGCTACTACATTCCTAGCTTCACCAAATTGACAAACTAGGGTAGAGGGTGTAAGGTTTTAAGGGTTACAGGTAGAGGGTAGAGAGTTAAGGGTAGAGGGGAGAGAGATATGAGTGAGTGAGTTAGAGAGAGAGAGACTTGAGAGAGGGTGAGGGGTTAGGAGGGAGATACTTGAGAGAAAGAGAGAGAGGGAGGGAGTGGGAGAGAGATAGAGGGTAGAGGGTATAGGTTCTAAGGGTTTAAGGGTTAAGGGTAGAGGGTAGATAGTTAAGGATAGAGGGGAGAGAAAATTGAGAGAGGGAGAGGGGGTAGGAGGGAGAGACTTGATTGTAATATAGGGTAGAGGCTTAAGAGTATAGGGTTTGAGGGTTTTGGGTTTAAGGGTTTAGTGCTTAAGGGTTAAGGGTTAAGGGTTTATGGTTAAGCATAGAGAAGATAGAGATAGAGGGAGTAAGTGAGAGAGAGAGCGGCTTGACAAAGGGAGAGGGAGTGGGAGGTAGATACTTGATATAAAGAGAGAGAGAGGGAGTGAGTGGGAGAGATAGATGGTAGAGGGCCCATTAGCCTGCCAATTTAGTGAAATTTTCAATCTAACTCGGCCTTTTTTAAAAAGTGTGTCCAAGAAATGGGGTCTCCCAGTGATTTACATCATCGAGAGACCCCATTTTTTTAAACAAGCCACTACATTTCCAATTTCATAAAATTGAAAAAGCTAGGGTAGAGGGTTTAAGGGTTCAAGGTAGAGGGTAAAGGGTTAAGGGTAGAAGGGAGAGAGATAGGAATGAGTGAGAGAAAGAGAGAGACTTGAGAGAGGGAAAGAGGGTAAGAGGGAGAGACTTGAAGAGAGAGAGAGGGAGGGAGTAGGAGAGAGATAGAGGGTATAAGGTAGAGGGTTTAAGGGTAGAGGGTTTAAGGGTAGACGGGAGAGAGCTATAAGGTGTGAGTGAGTGAGAGAGAGATATAAAATTGAGAGAGGGACAGGGGGTAGGATTGAGATAATTGAGAGAGAGAGTGAGGGAGTGGGAGAGAGATAAAGGGTAGAGGGTAGAGGGTTTAAGGGTAGAGGGGAGAGAGATAGGAGTGAGTGAGTGAGAGAGATAGATAGAGTTGAGAAATGGAGAGTGGGTAAGAGGGAGAGACCTGAGAGAGAGAGGGGTGTGAGGGAGATACCCTAGAGATAGAGACATAGAGAGAGAGGGAGGTTTTTGTAGTTAGGGTGGGAGGGAGAGACCTGAGAGAGGGAGAGGGGGTGGGAGGGAGAGACCTGGGAGAGAGGGAGAGAGGGAGAGGGGAGAGGAGTGTGTGCCTATAGCTAGTGGGAGGAGACTCTGAGAAGAGGGGAGGGGTGGATGGAGAGACTCTGAGAGAGAGAGAGCATCTACCTAGGGTGTGAGAGAGGAGAACTAGAGAGGGGGTGGGAGGGATAGAGATAAAAAATAGGTAGAGATGGAGAGAGAGGAAAAGAGAGAGATTTATATAGTTAGGGTGGGAGTGAGAGACTTAAGAGAGGGTGAGAGGGCAGGAGAGGGAGACTAGAGAGAGAGAGAGAGATTTCTCTAGTTAGGGTCAGAGGGAGAGACCTAAGACATGGAGAGGGGGTGGGAGGGAGAGATAGGGAGAGGGATAGATAGGGAGTGGGAGAGAGAGATATATAGAGATATAGAGATGGAGAGAGAGTGATAATGAGGAGGTGTGAAGGAGAGACTAGACATAAAGAGTGAGTGTGTGTGTGTGTTCTGTAGTTAGCATGGGAGGGATTGACTTGAGAGAGGGGGAGGGGGTGGGAGGGAGAGAATTGAGAGAGAGAGGGGGCAGGTAGGAGGGAGATACTTGAGAGGATGGGAGGGGTTGGGAGGGATAGAATTGAGAGAGAGGGAGGGGGTGGGAGGGACAAAACTGAGAGAGAGGGAGAGAGAGGGAGAGAGAGGGAGAGACTTCTCTAGTTAGGGTGGGAGGGAGATACTTAGGAGAGGGAGAGATAGACGTTTGAGAGAGAGAGTTCTCTAGTTAGAGTGGGAGGGAGAGATTTGAGTGAGGGAGAGGGGGTGGCAAAGGGAGAGGGGGTGGCAAAGAGATACCTTAGATATAGGGGCTAAGAGGAAGAGAGAGATTCTCTGGTTAGGGTGGTAGGGAGAGACTTGAGAGAGGGAGAGGCAGTGAGAGGGAGTGGGAGAGAGAGAGAGATAGAGAGAGGGGGGTGAAGGAGATACCTTAGAGAGAGACAAGGAGAGTGTGTGTGTTCTCTAGTTAGGGTGGGAGGGAGAGACCTGAGAAGAGGGGAATGGGTGAGAGGGAGAGATGAGAGAGAGAGAGAGACTGTGTGTGTGTTCTCTCACTAGGGTGGGAGGGAGAGGCCTAATATAGGGAGAGGGGGCCTAAGAGTGAGAGAACTGAGAGAGAGAGATAGAGGGAGTGAGAGATATACCTAATAGAGAGAGACATAGAGGGAGAGATATATAACTAAGAGAGAGAGGGGGTGTGAGGGATAGAAGGAGGGATAGACCTGAGAGAGAGGGGAAGAGAGAGTGGGTTATACCTAAATCCTAAGCCATAAACCAAAAATCCTAAACCCTAAATACTAAACACTAAACCATAAAGCCTAAAGCCTAAATACTAAACCATAAACCATAAACCATAAACCATAAAGCCTAAACCAAAGAGAGAGATATGGGGGAGGGAGATAGTGTATGAGAGAGAGAAACACTAAGGGAATGAGGAAGGTTGGGATATTAAGATAGAGGTAGAGAGGGAGGGAGAGTGAGAGGGAATGAGGGAGGGAGAGATAGAGATGGAGAGAGGTAAAGATAAGTATATGGGGAAGGAGAGATAGAGAGGGGGGAGGAGGGAGGGATAGAGAGAAAAAGAGAGGAGAGGAGGGAGGGAGATAGGGAGAGAGAAGTGTGATAAAGATATTGAGAGAGAGAGGAGGGAAGGAGGAAGGTTGAGAGATTGAGAGAGAGAGGAGAGAGGGTAAGAGATAGGCAAAGAGGGATAGGTTAGATATTGAGAAGTAGAGAGGGAAGGTGGTTGGGATGAAGGTAGAGAGAGAGAGGAGGAGGGAGGGAGGGAGAGAGGTAGAGAGGGATATGTTATATAGAGTGAAGTAGAGAGGGAAGTTGGGTTGGAGAAAGGAAGAGAGAGATGGGGGCAGATAGAGAAAATCAGAGAGGGAAGGAGGAAAGGAGGGAGGGATGGAGGGGGAGAGAGGTTAGATAGATATAAGTGTAGAGGGAATGAGAGAGTGTGAGAGAGAGATCTAGAGTAGAAGGGATAAAAAATGAGTGAGATAGAGAAAGAAAGATGATAAAAATTGATGATTACTAAAATTTGACCTCCTGATTACTAAAATTTGACATGTTGATTACTGAAATTTGACTAAGTCTAGATCTTCCAAAAATTAGAATTTGCATTATAACTCCTAGAGATCCGAAACCACTCTCAAACATCCTAAAACTATATACATGAAATATAACTTAAAGTATAAGAAAGTAAATGTCCATATGTAAATGTCAACTTATACTTTCCTTGAATGATAACAAGAAGAAAGAGACAAGAAAAAGAGAAGATTTTTTTTCAATGTAGACCAAAACATGAGCGTGTTATAATGTGCTCACGTTATGGCTTGGTAATGACCAATCCTGGGTAAAAGCATAAACCTGTGTCACACTTTTTAAAGGAATCAGCTAACAACAAAAAAAATTCTGAACTTCGGCCACATAAAAGTAGTCTTTATGTTTTGAATTTCAAAATGGAGTAAACTAATGAAATGTAGAAATTTTGATGAAGATTAAACCTATAATTTTTTAAATTTAAAAAAAAATCATTTTCTTTATGCTTTTTTCAATTTAAGGACAAATTTTGGAATGCTGAAAATTTCAAAAAATAGTGACTTCATGGGCCATCAAGAAACAAACTGAAAAAAACATTATTTTTCTCTAAACTTTTTTTCCCTAAATAGTTAACTTCAATATCTACTGCATTATTTTTTTTTTCAAATTTTGATGTATATTTTGCTCGTAATAACGTTTTAAAGTTAAACATGTTAGAATTTGACAGTTTTCATGGGTCGTCAACTATTTCCAAATTTTTTAATCATTTTCACAAAAAAGATTATACCTTTTTGAAGAAGACTCTCTCCTCTACTACACCATATAAGTTTTAAAAATATTTAATATGTTTTACTATATTTTTGTAAATTTCTAATCAACCTTTTTTTCCATTTTAACAATCTACTTTCGTTATTTTAAAAATAACATATATTAAAACTAATCAAAATATTAAAAAAATTATATATTTGGATTCACCACTCCGAGCTATACAAAAGGGGTTTTTTTTTTTTGCAAAATAATAATTTTGAGAGGAGAAACACTCTGCCAAAGTTTAATGTTATAGAAAATTCTGAAAAAGGGTGAGTTGGCTACCATGTAGGATGCCACCTAGACATGTCCGGTCGAGTGTGTTTCGATCGAAATGGTTTCGGCTGAAACAGACTCAACCGATACCCTATCAGCCGAAAATATTTCGGTCTATTAGTGATTCGACCGACATCAGGCAATATAAAATATATTTTATTTTTGTTTAGATTTTTCAACTCAAGTAATTCAATAAAATATATTTCGACCAAAGAGAAAGAAGAGTGATCTTGACTAAGGAAAGCTTATTGATTTAACCAAAACCCAATTGATCGATATACTATTGTCCAAAAACTGTTGACTAAAGAAATCTTATTTCGACAAAATAATGTTTATTTCAACAAGTTAGAAGATTTATTCCAACAAAAGATGGTTTATTCTGGTCCAAAAGAAGGTTTATTTTGACAAAAGACAATGTATTTAAACAATATGAGAGCTATATTCGAAAGTACATTGAATTTGAACTTATTTAATTGATTATGTTTTTTATTTTCATTAATGCATTTGAATATTTTTTCACTATTTATATTCTTAGATTTCATTATTATTGATCACCAATTAGATATATGTTATTCCATTTCTTTTCTAAGTCTTAGATATTTAAATGCAATATTAATCAAGTACATGTTTCATTGAAAGATCATGTGTGTATAAATTAATATGCAGGTGAATTCAAATTTGAGTGCAATTTGTGATGGCGTGTAAAAGGAATAGATCAAGGAAGTATGATCGAACACGAACAAGACAGAGGAAGAGAAGAGTGGGTGAAGGAAAATCTCATGAAGAACAATCCATGGAAAATATCGATGGTGAAGGTGATGTAAAGGTACAAGAACAAACTGAACCTAATAATAGTTTTTTTTTGGACAATGGTATGGAAAAATTTTCATTTGAAGATATGTTATCTGAAAGTACATTAGAATTACACTCAAAAAGAATATGGGATGATTTTTTTGAAGAAAAATATCTAATCGAAAGAGCACAGTTAGTTGCAAAGTTATTTAGACGAAAAGAAATGACCCCTATTTTGGAGTTGTTAGGGATTGATAATAGGAAAACTTCATTAGATTTAAAACACACAATTGTTGAGAACTTGCAAGAAGCATTAGAATGTATTGACAAAAGAGTCGATCTAGTGATTTAATTGTTGCATGTAGAGCGTTGATGACTGTAATTTCTAGTAAGAAATTATCACATAGAAGACAAGTTCAAGCAATTTTTGAATTACTAAATGTTTCTAGGAGAACTATTCAAAGGTATATTGAAAAGAGAAATCAAATAGATGAAAAAATTGAGAAAAATTGGGTAAATATTTTTAGGGTTCCCCGAAAAGATAGAATTTCAGAAGATGTAAAGAAACAGGCGGTTGAATATTGAACTACTCACTCTCGTGTTTCATCCAATAGAAGGGATACTATATAAATAATAAGTGACGATGGTACAAAAATTTCTCATCCAAAACATTTTATAGATACAACACAAAGTGCACTTTTTGAAGAATTCAAACAAGATTTTTCAAATGTAAAGATTTGTCAAAGGATGTTTGAGACACTATGACCATCATTTTTACGTATAAATAAAGTACGTGAAATTTTTTTTTGTCGAGATCATGTTGAATTTTATTTACATCTACAATCATATAGAAAATCTATGACAACAATTGATCAAAATTTAGCTATCCCTGGAAGTACAACACAATTTGTGAAGTCTCTTGTATGCAAAAAATCAGAAGATTCAAAAGAATTCAATGTTCAGTGTATAAAAAATGTATGTAATGATTATGGAGATTTGAAGAATCTTTCACATGCTGACAATAATGAAATGCAAGTTGTTTGGAAGAGATATGAATATGAGACATACTTAATGAATTCAGGATTTGAGGCCAAAAAAATTGTTCTCAAAGAGAGTGGATTGCCTTACAATGAATTCATGAGTAAATTTTGCAATATCATATATCCACATATCCAACATTGTCATGGTGCAAGATGGAAAGCTAAACAATTTCATGATTCAAAGAATTGTTTTCCACCAGGTTGTATTCTCTCTATTGTAGATTTTTCTAAGAACTATACATTTAGTCCTCAAATTGAGATTCAAATTCAATATTATCATTCAAAGAAAGTTGCAATATTTGTGCAAGTTTTCTATAGGCATGCCGAATTAGAGGTCGATGGAATACAAAGTAGAAAATATGGTCGAATTATCATCAAAGAGGTTCACTTTTATATCAGTGATGATACAAATCATGATAGAAGCTATGTAGCTCATTGTTTCAAAATGTTTATTGAAGACCTGAGATGACGTGGAATAAATCAAGAACAAAACTGGATATGGTCTGATGGATGTGCTGGTAAGTGTACATGTTATTTTTTTTAAAATTATTTATTTATATTTACTTTTAATTTTGAGACTTAAATCAAGTCTAATTTCAAGTTATATATATATATATATATATAGAGTTAATTTTTTGACTTGAGCTAATTTGGTTTTAGTGTACAATTATCTGTAACTTTGTGTATGAAAATTTAAGTCTTCAAAAGCTTTTTTTTGGTTAAGCCATCAACATGCTAGACGCAACACCAATTTTTTGTGGAATTTTTATGAGAGTGGACATGGAAAAGGAGAGCACAATGGAGCAAGAGCAAGTGTGAAGTGTGCACTTCGTCAACATGAACTTGCTAGTATCGTTCACCATATATATATATGGAACATGTAGATATATTCTTGAAAAGATTATCTATATATATTTAAATTAAATTAAAAATTATTTTAAGTTCTTTGAAAGTAATAGGTGGAAAATTGTGCCAACACATGTGTACTTGCAGGTAATGCCATATGGAATGCAAATGAAATTTTTGAATGGTGTAAAAGTTATTTTTCCTCTCACAACTCAACATACAACACACGTTATTTTTGGGAAGTTATAGGTACATCTAGTCAAAATTTGTTAAAAAATCAAGAGTTTCAAAGTTCAAGTGTACATGATTTTTAATTGAATTTTCAAATTTGAATTTACAGATATTGATCGATCAAATCCTTATAACTGTCAAGCAATTCATGGTATTAGATTTCTACATCAAATCATGACAACGGGAAGTAGTAAGCCTTATGTAATTAATGTGAGAGAAAAATCATTTTTTTTGGATGATTGGATTGAGAACAATTCAAATATTGTTCAATGTGAGAATATTAGAGATGGGTATGTTTCACAATGGGAAATGAAACAATTAATATCAATGCCTCCTTTTGTTTTAGATGACAATGTCGATTTCTACAATCCTCTTTATTCAGCTGATTATGAACGTGTATCTGATTTAGTTGTTACAGGTATGGAAATTGATCTTAATTTAGTTAAATTTGATTTAAATATATTCCATGTTTAAGTAAGTTTTAAGTGCATGTTTTTAATTTAGTTAAAATTGATTAAAAAAATATGGTGTGTATAGGAGATATTTTTGTTGTTGTTGTAGATCCTGATAATGCGGAAGGTGTAGATTAATATCTACTAAGATGTACGCAACCAAAAATCAAATTGGTGGAATCGATGATAGATGGTGAGGGACAAGAGTATCCCATTGGATCAGTCGTTATTGAAGGCACATATTATCAACAAATAAAGACAGATAAAAATGGTATTTATTTTGTTGATTATATGCCAGGACAAAAGGTTCTATATTATAGTCACCTAGTTATAGCAACAAAAATAAATTTAGAAACTTTACCTAAAAAAGGACGTGCCAAAAAAAAGTAGAGGTTGCCTATTGAAGATCATGAAAAAAATTTAGAGATAATTAAAGATAGAGAAGATCCAAATTTTATGTACCAAGAGCTTTAAGTTGTTTTTTGGATACACACATGTGTACATACTCAAAAAATTTATAGATCGAGCTAGATCTATATATATAATTTATAAATTGATTGGAACATGTGGCATGATTTAGAATGGTTTTTTTCAAAGGCTTGGTAAGAAATTTTTGAAATTTAATGACCTTGTTCACCTTCAAATTTTCAAGATCATCCATTTTCATATCCTAGTATGCATGTCACATCCTAGAAAATTATTATTTTCATCCTAAGAATCCCCCTTCATCCTAATCATGCATTAAAGATTGCATGTTCTATCTAATAATCACCATTCTAATTCTAATCACATGTGAACTCATGTATAACCATGAACTCATTCTAATACTAATATGAATAATCACCATTCTAATAGGAAATTATGCGAGCATCTATAGAGAAAAGGTCATGAGTATATATACATAAGAGAGGAGAAAAAGAGAACTAATATAAATAACTCTAACCACCAAAAATAGGTGTTAATTAGACTAATGGAAGATGCTATCCATCCTCATAAAGGATCTTATCCTAACAACATAAAAAATCCTAAAAAATATATATACGAAAAATGCAATAACCCTAATAAAAGAAAATATAAACCTACAAGTTAACAAATGAGATCATAAAAGTTCACATAGAAAAGAGTCAGTGAAAAAGTAAAGAATGAATTCAATTTTTCTTAAGGTTTAGAATTATTTTGATAAATTATTATAAAATTTATGTATGATTATCCTTTAAATCCTTTAAGGATTAGTTCATCCTAAGCTTTGTAGAGATTGAAGTCTAAAGGATATTTAAAGTTACTCTTGTTAATTAGCCCAAATAACATGTTTCATTATTAGGCACACATAATCTAAATAAGACTCATAAACCTACGACAAGTTTTTAATATTTTATCTAGAATCACAATAAACATTTCCAACAATAATAGAACCTTTCCTAAGTGATCATTTTTTGCTAAATTGAAGCATGAAAAACTTTATTTACACCCTTTAAATTTTTAGTTAAAAAGAATAATCCAAATTTGTTTTAATAGAGGATTTTAATATCATCCAAGAGATCTTATTGTTGGCACAAAATGGTAATTTATCTAGCCACTTAGACTTTAGGACCTATTCACACCTTATTCTTAATCTTAGGGTTTTTTTTAATCTCAATTCATAGGATTAAGACACTTGGCACTATTGTGTGAGCCTTATGGATTTTTCCTTTGTTAATTGTGATGTGGAAAAAGTGATCCTAGACCTAGTCAATATTTCTTCACATCGACATTAGAAGCCAAGTTGGCAAGGTGACAAGATTGGTTAATAACCTAAAAGGAGATCCAATCTACCTAGGACACTACCTTAATGTTAGAAATAATAGAAAAGGTATAGTCTAGATTTTTCACTAGATATTTCCATTTGATAGTTAATCTTATTCATTTAATTGATTTACCTATTTTTTACCCCTCTCTTAAATTACAAGTTCAATGCTTGTGTAAGAAGGATTTGGAGTGCAACATGTCTACCTGAATTATTTTATCCTAACATGGTTTGTAGAAGATCTAGTATTATTTGTGTAAAGGTTACATTTCTATTTTTAGATGAAGTATATTAGTGATACATGTTATAACTTACAATTTAATTTTTATGATTTCTTTTATTTAGTTTTGAATCTCTATAAAATAGTTGCTCATTCCAGACTATTATGATGTAAGATAGAGAACATTAAAAATCAATAAAAAGTAAATAGTGACCTAGATTCTATCTTTAGCAAAGTGCCTAAAGTTTGTAATATGGTATTTATATAGCTATAAGATCATTTTGATCTAAATATTTGATATGATTAGCTAGAGATTGTACCATACAATTTTATATATCACATGATAATTGAATACAAATTATGTACATCATAGTTATACATGATCTAACTTAGTCAAGTTTAAGTAGGTAACTTGTCAATATAGATATGTGTAACACTTGTGTGAACAAACCATAATTTAAATTTAAATTTAAACCTGTACAAACTTGCTAAATAAATAAATCCATGTAATAATTTGCACGATGTAAATAGATGTTTAACAAGTGTTTCAAAACCATAATAATGCACAATAACAAATCTACAAACAAGCCATAAAACATGTACAAACATGTGTGAATGTGATCTATAAATCATAACAAGTGTACAAATATATACCATAATTCATAAAAATATATACATAATGTTATGTATGTACATAAATCATAAAAAGTGTCTAGATAACATAATAATCTGATCTCAAAGAGAGGGAAATCTATTGTGAATAGAATCATCAGATCTATGGCTCGATCTCTCACTTGATCTATGTCCCGATCTCTTGCTCGATCCATGGCCCGATCTCTCACTCGATCCATGGCCCGATCTCTCACTCGATCCATGGACTAATCCCTCTCCTAATCCAAGATGTGTGGATCCATGTCTTGATCCAAGCTCTCTGGATGCGTGTCCTGAGCCTCATCCCAAAACCTACATGTGTTTAATTACATGCACATGAAATTATCTAAACTTGTATATACATGTGTACAAACTTTCAACGTGTTCAAACTTACAAATCGAGTACAATTACATTTTTTAAATTATATTTAAAATTATTTAAATGTACCTTAGGTATGTGTTGCATGGGACCACGATCATGTGTGGATCCATGTCCTAATCAAAGCTCTTTGGATGCGTGTCCTGAGACTCATCCCAAAACTTGCATGTGTTCAATTTAGTGCACATGAAATTATCTAAACTTGTATGCACATGTACAAAATTTCAACATGTTCAAACTTACAAATCGAGTACTATTAAATTTTAAATTATATATAAAATTATTTAAATGTACCTCAGGTATGTGCTACATGGGACCATGATCATGTGTGGATCCATGTCCCAATCCAAGCTCTCTGGATGCATGTCCCGAGTCTCATCCCAAAACCTCCATGTGTTCAAGTACATGCACATGAAATTATCAAAACTTGTATGTACATACATACAAACTTTCAACATGTTCAAACTTACAAATTGAGTACAATTAAATATTAAATTATATAAAATAATTAAAATATACCTCAGGTATGTGTTGCATGGGACCACAATCATGTGTGGATCCATGTCCCAATCCAAGCTCTCTGGATGCATTTCCTAAGCCCTCCATGTGTTCAAGTACGTGCACACATGTATGAAATTTTAAAATTTAATTTAATTTAAGTGTGTGTACATATACAACTTACATATATCTATATGTTTAAAAAATTATATAAATGTACCTCATTTGTGTGTTGTATGGGATTTCCATCATGTGCCAAATTTCCAAACTCTAACAAATCACCATACTTCTTAAAAAATTTCACTTGTACTTGTCAATTTCAATCAAGAGTTAAACATGTTAAACATGTATTGTACATATTTTTTTAGAACACAATTAAATGTATATATATATACTGTAAATTATTCAAGTACCTGACATGCCTTATTGAGGGCTCTACCAATGTCACTAAGCTCATTAGAATGCAAGGACATCGCAGGGGGATTTGTAGCATGTACAGTATTAGTGCCAAAAAGAAGCTGAGTATATGCACCATGGACAACATCAGTTGCCATAGTAACCTGAGAAACATGATTTGTAACATCTTGATAACTTGAACAAGCTAAAGGATCGATAGGCTGCTCTGGAATATCCCCTGAAGTTGCCACCATGTGGCTTGAATGTGTACTAGGATATCACTCTCTAATAAATTCCTGTACATGGTTGAGAGAGATCCCATGGTCCTCGTTGATGATCTGATATGATGCTAGTAAATCTTAAACTGAGACTCTATACACATTACACAAAGTCATGTGGTTCATATGCTCGATATTTGAAGGAGTAGGTAGATCGGCACAAATAAATGGATCGTAAGATGTTGATGTAGCCTTTGTGGGAGGAAGGCTGATCCATGGGCATAATAAGTATCTACCAACTCGATCAAATAAAATCTGATCAATCTATGTCATAATAGAGGCAATGTTATCAATAATCTGGGATCAAGTAAAGCATGCTACTGACTTCCCTACTGTTGGTGATTCCACACATTTTGGTAAAACCAAAAGGTTTGGGCCAACTAATGCCCTCTTATCCACAAGCGGTGGCAAACCTGGACATCTAAATTGTGGTTTTCATAAAAATGGCCTTTACCTTGGCCAGCATGCTCATGATGAGATGTGTAGTCCACATCTATCTATAATTGAAATTCTGCATATAACTGTTTCACAAAATATCATGGCAGCTCATCATTGTGAGGCCATCTATGATACGCTGCAAACCATCTAGGGTATATGAATGGCACAACAAGAGGATCTACACACCTCGTAACCACATATCCTCTAATTCTATTTTTTTCTCTATAATGAGGGAACATGATTAACACATTTTCAGCTGAAACTAATTTGACAACTTCTCTATAATTCATTGTGCTAGTAACACTCCTAGCAAGAGACAAATAAAATTGCTCAATGTTGATCTCATCATAAGGGTTGAATGATTGAATCATCCCAATCATTCAATGAATCTCATCTCTAATAGTGACTAATCTATCTTGATTAGCCAAATTGGGGGATTTGTGAATTGTTTTCTTTAAACATTTTAGAGCATTGTTTAATCAAACAATATATCCTGATATAAATTTGATCTATTTTGAGCCTCTTCACTAGAACGAGGGGAATGGTGACATCCCTCATCGGCCATGATATATGTATCTATGTAAATGTTTAAATCTAGAGATCTGCATATCATCTAAATAAAATATACGTGAATAACACATAAAAGATAGATATGGAAAGAAAATTATAAATTTCTACCATCAATTCATTATAGAGATAGAAAAACATAAAATTAACCATTAATTATATTCAAGAATCTCACAATAGCAATCAAGTAAATGTATATATATATGTGTGTACATAAACATGTGTACATGTGTGTATGTATGTGTATGTGTATATATATACATACATACATGTGCATGTGTGTGTATGTAGGTACATATGTGTGCATGTGTGTATGTATATATGTATGTATATGTGTATATGTGCATGTATGCATGTGTGTATATACATGTATATGTGTATGTGTGTATCTATACATATATGCACGTATAATTTGCATATATACATGTATATGTGTGTATGTATGTACACATATACATACATACACACATACACATATATATGCAAATTATACACATATACACATATAAACACATGCGTACATGCACATATACACATATACATACATCTATACATACACACATGCACACATATGTACATACATACATACACACATGCACATGTATGTACATATATATATATATATATATATGCATACATGTACATGCATACGCACATACACATGTACATACACACACATATATATATGTATACATACATGTAATGTGTACATATATACATACACACATACAATTAAATATACACACATTTACATACATACATACACACATATGTATGCATATGTACATAAATACATATATGTATACATGCATACACACATATGTATACACATGTATATAATACAAACATACATATATTGTACATGTGTACACACATATGTGCACATGTACGTGCATATATGTACATGTACATGTACACACATAGACATATATGTACACACATGTACATAGACATATATGTATACATACACATGTACGTGCATGGACAGTGAGTTTGGAATTTGGGTTTTATAAATAATTTGATCCTTTGTTTACATTAAAGGCCTTGAGAGAATCACATAAGTTAGTGCTAAACATATATGTTCATGAAGACCAAGTAAAGGAATCACACAAGTGAGTACTATAAACATAAATTAGATTGAAGACCCAAATGGAATCATGCAAAACTAGTTCTATGATCTACTTGTACATGAAATCCCTAAGGGAATCATGCTTGAGTTTTAATGATGACTTTACTTTTGATGCTTAGTAGACCACATCCTATTTTTGTTGGATTGTTATTAAAATTGATGTGTCCTTATAATTTATTTTTTTGGTATGATTCCTTTCCCACCCCTTACTTGATCTTGTTGGTTATCTTGTCTATTGTCATGACTCTATTTCTCTCTCATATTAATAATTGCATAAATATATTATTTTGATGATGCTTTAGGTTTATTTTTTCCTAGATTTTGAATTTATACCTATAATTATCTAGAACTAATTATTTAGTATGATGGTAATTTATCAATCATAATCTCTTTATGGTTAATGAATATTATCACTATGTGTTTATAGAGGGAGGTGATCTTCACGTGAATGGGGGAGATTAATTTTATCATTTAATTTGTGATAAATTTTAGCATGTAGTATGATATCATTATTTCATTTTGATATTGTTGAAATTTTTTTGTTTTAAAAGGGGTCATTTATTAAAGCTATGTTAAAATATCATAAAGTTTAAATAAAAGAAAAAAGTGAAAATTATTGTAATGGAAAAATTTAAGCAGTGATATAAATTTTTGGCTAGTTTAGGTGCCAAGAAATGAAAAGACGAAGTTTTCAATCTAGTTTCACTTGACTCATGTAGCAGGGAGAAACATTCTAGGGTTTTAGGTAAATTCCTGTTATAGTTGAGGTAAGAAGGGAGATTTGATCATATGAAGTAGAAGATCAAGAAAAATGAAGACCTAAATCAAATTACTTTTCCCTTGCTTATAACATGCCAAAGCACCAATGAGAAAAAATGGTAGAGACCAAAGCACAATGCTTTTTGGGATTAAGCCAAAAAGAATACATTTGATATATTTGTGGCATTACTTTCCCATCTATGCATGAAATTTGGACCTATAAAGGTTGGCCTATAATCTACTTGATTGATAAGGATGACTATACCTAGGTTCTTTCTCTCCAATGTAGATTTATCCCTCTGATATTCAGTTCAAGTTTTCAACAACAGTTTTAATTTCATTTGTATAGGAAGATCTCCAAATCCTTAAACTACATAGGTAACTTATCACTAACATTGAAGTGTGTAAATCAGATCAAATTGTTGAATGAGAAAATTTCCTCTGGCAAACCTTGCACAAAACCAAAAAAATGAATATGGAGATATAGAATATAGAAAAAATTTTGACCAAAGTTTATAAAGAAAAGTAAAAAAATATCATGGTCAAACTATTTTTTTGTTTTTATGCTGAAAAATATTTAACTATAACCACATTTATGGTGCTAAAAAAATCACTGTCAAATTTAAGCCTCTAGTAGGCTCTAAGATCCCTTGAGAGAATTAGGTTTGAATTTTCATATATATAAAATATGAAAACAATATGTTAGCAGTGTAAAATATTTTTTTCACAAAATAAAAATTATCAAAAAAATAAAATAAAAGAGTCAAACCACCACTAAATAGATGCAAACTAATGTGGCATGCTTCCCATACTATACATGCACAAAAATGTTGGATGTTGACATGCAGAAACAATCATATGCAGTAAGGCCTCAGAAAGGACTCTCTGAACTCTATGTGGCATGGCTATGCATAGATGATATGGAATGGAATCTTTACCAGGCTTTGAGGACATAAATATACATAGAGTTAAAAATATTGATTATCTGCATATCACTACTGTAAGATATTCCAATTGTAGGAAATATTCAAGGTGAAGATGGATAGTTCCATTTAGGTTAGATGCTTCTAGATTTATTGTACTTGAATCAAGTATTCCAATGCTAGCAATGGACATCAACCCTAACCTGATCCCAAGAACTAAATCAAGTGCAAATAGCTTCTCGTACCAGAATCTAGGCAATAAATTCTCATCTTGTCTACTTGTGTTATATTTAACAATGCCCAATTGCATGCTTATTGGGTTTCTCTTATAGCCAACTCAAAACATAATTAGTTATACTTTGGAGTTTTAGATCAGGAGAAACAAGCAACAAGTTCTCTTAATTACAATCTCTGTATGCAGTATTATCAGTTGAGGGCACTTATCTGTACAAAAAATCAGCATGCACTTTGCAGGAAATTTCAATCATGATGAAAAAAAGAAAAATCTTCCAAGAGAATCTTTACTCTGAAAAATACAAAATTGTACCATACTCAGAAATCAAGTGCATTTCCTAATAATCTTACATGAAAACAAAATTCTCTATGTGATCTCTTTAAACTTAACATTAAAAAATGTGGGCTTAAATGGATAATTAGAAAGGGTGTTACAACATAATGGACTCTAAGGGAGTTTGGTTTCACTTGACCCATCTTCTGCTTCATACTATGCATTTACCTTTCAATTTTAAAAGGCATGTATATGATATATGACAGTCAAGTAAGTTTCAAGGCATTTATTTGTGAGAGATATTTGTTGTTTCAATCACCTTATTAGGTTATAGTCTTGAATGGGTCTCTCTTGTTTCTTTGTCATTGTTTTCAAATTCCACATCAAACACCAATTTAAAATTCTTTGAAACTGATTTTATTTCACTATTTTTCTTCAAACCCTAACCGAAAACAACAAATTTCTAAATTTTTTAATGAACAAAACTAATATCCCCAAATTCCAAATTCACTTCAATAACATAAATTTCTAAAATCGAAACCCTTCACTATGCTTTGGAAATCCCCAAATTCAAAACGTTTTCCAAATAACCCTGGTTTGAACCTATTTTGTAAAGTAGTTATAGAGAAGAACCTGGGAGGCATCGCCAATGCAATGAAGCTGAAGTGGGTCTTTGTCCAAACTTTGTACATAGTAGGTGCATTCGGCCGACCCTTTTTCAATAAAACAACATTCGACCGAACGTGCCCAAATGAATGTGGGCCTTCTTTTTTTTTGTTTTTATTTTCCTGGTTCTGGCCGAAAGTCTTTCGGGCGAATACATTTCGATCAAAACCCTTTTAGGCAAAAGGGGGTGCCACGTAGGCACCACATCACCGACACTTGGTTTCGGCTGAAACCTATTCACCCGAAACGTATTCAACCAAAATTTATTTGGTCAGAATTATTTGTTAGGCCAAAAGTGTGACACACTATTGTGCTTTTACCCTCTTAGGATCGGATATTACCAAGACATAATGCAAGCGCGTTTTACTATAACGCGCTCGTTTTTTCTCTATTTCAGGATGAAAAAGTAAATTTGTAACACCCCTATGTTTTGCTTTCTAGACTGGATAGTGTGCCCTTGTTTTGTTTTGATTTATGTTATGGATACTCAGATACTCTATCTTGTATGTGTATTGGATCGCCATTTATTGAGTGATAGACTATTTTATGTGATGTGATTTGGTTTATCTGATGATTTGTGTTACATGTTTTTATGGTGTAATGATGTTAGTGATATAACATGTTAGTGCATATGAGAATATTCAATTTATTGTGAAAGTGTTAGTTTTGTTGAGTGTATTGGTGAAGGGGACGGATTCACATCACTCGCTTGAGAGCACCCTACGATTCCATGATTTCTTCTTCACGGTGTGTATTTTATGCTGTTTATATTTTATGATGTTGGATACTATGTTTTCAGGATTGCAGGTACATGACATCAACTCCACCTGCTTTCACAGGTCTGAGTGTGTCGATCCAATGGTTAAGTTGAAGGGAGATAGTAGCTAGGTAACATGTGTCAAGTCTACACCCTAGCCATAGTGTGTCGTCAGTCGTTTGTGTTGAGTCGTTGTTCCCTTACTTTAATGTTATTTAATTATGAAGGATTCTTGATTTGAAAATAGATACTTTGAATAATTGCATTGTATCATGTTGATGGTTATTTAATTTAAATTATGCAATAAGGATACAAGTTTATATTTAAATTAATTAATTAAATTTAATCCAAGGGTTGAATTTAGTTATTAAAAATTAAATTAATTAATTAAATGTGATGCAAGAAAATTAAAAGAAATAAAATAATTAAAATTAACTTGGAATTTAATTTCAAATTGTGGAAATTTAATTATTTTGGAATTTCATTTCAATTAAGTTGGAATTAAATTAGAAATTAAAATTGGATTTTAAAAGCAAAGTTGGTTTTCAATTTTTGGAGTTAATTGATATTTAGATATTTTAAGTTTCAGATTTGCATGCAAAATCAGATTTGTTTATTCAAGATATTTTCAATTAGACCTGCATGTGTGAGTTTAATTTAGGAATTAAGAATTTGTTGAAAAATTCATGGATGGAGAAAGAATTTTGAAGAGGGAAAAACTTCTTCTGGTGTGAGGATAATTTTGCAAAAAATTGCATAGATGAGGGTTTGAGGAAATTCTTGGCTATAGATTTATTTGGAGTTATTCTGGAAATCTTTGTGGTGTTTGTGGATTTTCTTCTTGGTTGAAATCATTGGATTGTTGGTTAGAACTGGAGAAGTTTTGGAGGAAGCTCTGCATCAAAATTTTCATTACCTATAGCTTCTTGAATCAGGTTTTCTTCTGTGGTTATTTTATTGATCTTTAATTACATTTAAAAGTGTAGAGATAAAGATGCGTTTGTTAAATCTGATTTAGAAAAGTAATTTGTGATTAGAAGAAAGAAAATAAATAAATAAAATTTAAAGCTTCTACTGTTGAAACCTCTATAGAATTTAAGTTATTTGAGGATATGGTTAGTTTTGTTAATTAAATCGAGCCTAGAGGTTGAATAATACATTTAGATTGTTTTTAGAAAATTTAAACTTCTGTGGAAAAACAAATCTGTTTTGAAAAAACTTCTAAATTATAATTTAGATCCAATTAGGCTTTATTGTTATTTTATTGTTTAGGAAATTCAGGAAAAATGATTAAAATAATTAATTTGTAAAATTTCTATGAAATTTGGATTTTTTGAAAAAGTTTTACAATTTCTCTTACTGGTGAATATTTTTCACACAATTTCCTCAATTTATTTGTTGTTGAAATTCATTTATATATATATATATATATATATATATATATATATATATATATATAATATATATATATAGTATACATATATTAAAATATACTAGTGTTAATGTAATTTCCACTGTCCATATAGTGTCCATAGTTAAGGGTTTTTAATTAACCAAAATTTTGAAATTATTATTTTTCCCTAGTTTTTTTTTCCTATGGGTTTGAGTAATGGGGTTGGGGAGGCATGGGAGGCGCTGCCTCCACTGCCACCCCCATGAGGGGACGACTATGGAGGAAGGGCCTCCACAGCCCCCTCCACACCCCTTTATATTAGCAAGTTGCGCCCATGTTTGGGGTTCGGCTGTGCTATGCACAGCTGCCCCCCAAACATTGGGGCTTCCCTGGGTGAATAATAAATGGTGAATCTGGTGGTTTGTCCACCATATCCCTGCCTAGTTTTTAAATGGTGAATTTGCTTGGTTCGTCCGCCCCTTTCCTTCACCACTATTCAGATTTGTCTGCCATTTCATAAGGATATTTAGGGTTTTTAAAGTATAGTGTTTAGTTTAATAAAATTTAGATATTTCTTATTTAATTTCAATGCATATTAAATAATATTTAATATTAAAGATATTTAGTTAATAAAATGAATAATAAAATATAGTGTGTAAATAGTATGATATATTTATATATCATTTGTCTAATTGGATTAATGAAATAAATAATATCAGTATTGTGTAAATTAGTATTTTATGACATAATATTATAAAACATTTTTGTTTTATTTAAATGTTTAGATAGTATAAGTTTTTAGAAACTATTTGTTGAATTTTAATATGTTTTATTAAATAATGTATTATTTAATAAAATATATTAATATATACATATGATGTATATATATACATGTTTTTTTTCAATCAGGATTATAATCAGTATTTAATTTGTTTTATTTTAAGTGCATGTATTTGAATTTTGCATGGAGATTTTAAAAGATAGGTTGAATACATGGTTAAATTGTTAAGGAAAATGATATTTTAAGGTATTTTATAAATTGCATGTTTTAAATGGATAGTTGAAGAGACATAGATTTTGGATAGAAAAGTGAAAAGATTATTGGCAATAGTTTTATGTTGTATTAAAAGATAATTAAGGAGTTGTTTATAATGAAGAGACAATTAATTACCTTAAGTTATTTATTTTCTAGTTTGGGCAATTATATTAGTGTGATTGGAATATTTATGAGATATGGACTTAGAATGTCCAAAAATAGTAATTTCCTCTTGATTGTCTTTTAGATTTATTTTCCTCATACTTCGCAAAGGGATGTGAGTTTTTACTTGTTTAAGATTCCCAATTATGAAAGAGGAAATAGGGATTAAGATTATTTTAGATAATCTAGTTATCATGCCTTTGACTTTGTAAACGTTACCTATTGAATGAGTATGGATTTAGGAAATCCAAATATTAGATCCGATTAATGACTTGATTGATTTTGTAGCTATGTCGTCATTGGGATATGGGATTATGTGTTAGTCCAATTTGTAAGTCTTCTAGAGAATCTTAGAGGATCTAAGAGGGTTGTCATTTTCCTTATGTCAACCAGTTGCTTGTCCCTTGGGTAGTGCATGATGTCTTATCAGTAGTTACCTGGTTTCCATGAACGGGGTTGTTTGTACATCATGAGAAAGAAGTGGACTATGTGTTTGTTGCCTCCAATATGTTTGGAGTGTGTTATGTTATTTGTTCCTCCTTGTGATGGAGTGGTTTTGATACCTTGGTTGTATGCACTTGTGAGTCCCTTGGTGATTAGTTTGTTTGTGTGTTGTCGAATAGAAGAGTGGCTTCCATTAGGGGCCAGAGCCAGAAGAGGTAGGATTTGGGTAACCTATGGAAGTGAGTTTAATCAAGTGATAACTAAAATTGAAATGAAATTTTGGGGAGTACTACACACTAAGAAGATAAGTTCTAGCTTCATTCATAGTCAAGTGCTAGTTAAGGCTTGGAATGAGTGGAAAGGCCTGAAATGGCATATTCATCTATCTTGTCAGTATGAGAGGTATTTGATTCCGCACTAGTAAGTATGAGGGCCGAGGTTCGATAGAGGCCACCAGGATCACTGGAGCCTATGAAGATCCACTGAGGGTAACTTATTATGAGTTGTGCAATGACACTCTGTCTAGGATAATTGTTAGTATTTATGTTATGTGTATGGTTCTCTGAACATACTTGATCTATTTTATGTCTGGAAGCAATGTGACCTATGTCAGTGATGTGAGGGTTGTACTTGTGTTGTACTTATGTTGTACTTTTGTTTGGTTGAGTCAGTATGAGTCTGCCTTTGGTTAGAGGTTGTAGATCTTTGTCCATGTTACTTTGTTACTAGCTCCTAGCATGGGGGGTGGGCCTTCGGGTACCACTAGGTTGGGTGGAACATGCACCAAAACTGTTGGGTCCCCATTGATCTTCAGTACTTGGTGGCGGTACTTCTAGTTGGACAACTCGTGGTTCACATGTTGTTCTTGCATTGTAATATTTCAGATTGTATAAGTTATTTTATCCCTCTTATGTTTATGAGGTGGAATTATGTAATTGTAACCTTAAGTACTAGTACCTCATTCTGGGAATGAGTGATGTAACTATTGGATTAAGTAAATGAATATGAAATTGTATCTTGGATGTTTATCTTATTATGTTATGTTTGTATGATGCTTATTTCATAGAGTATTAAATGCTATGGTTATTTGTAGATGGTTGTGTGGGTTTAAGTAATCTTGATCTTGTTGCCTTAGAGGTTGTTGTTAATCAGTAAGTGAATGTGTATGTTAATTGCACTTTAAAAAAAAAAAAAATTGGTTCACTTAAGTTGTTAATGACAACTTCCTTTAGGGTTACTTGGCGGGGCATTACAAAATTTTCCACAAATTGGCTACCCATATTTTTGCAACTTCCCAAACCATGTAAGGAGAACATGAGAAAAATATGTAAATCCAATCTCATTTTGACTTGAGACAACATAAAAGAAATAATTTCTTTGTTGCAAGCCAACTTGTAATGATAGGCACTAGCTACTACAACTAGACAAAACAATAAGAATATAACTCTTTAATGACACAAATCACATTAAATAAAAGCTATAATTGAAATTAAAGATATTGCTAATGTTTCAAAAAAAATAACTTGTATCATGATTACCACTATTCAAACACAAGATATAGACAAATTAGAGAATACTTGAATCCTACATTTTGGCAAAAGGCTAATAATCTATGAAGATATTTTACACTATATTTTAACATTTGGAGCATGATTATAATGGTCCATTTAGGAATCTCATATTGCCTCCACTATTGATTGTTATAGATGCCTAATTCTTACTAACGTATTTTCATCCAAAATACCCCATTTTGCATCATTCAACCTATTTAATATGTCTTCAATGTTTAATTAGATAATTTCATTATTTGATTAAATTGATCATCATTTCACTTCATCTTGATAATTAAATTATTTTGATAATTAGTAAACTATTTTTAATTTCATTTTTTTTCTTAATTCCACATTAATTTGATAATTTCAAATTATTTAATTAAATTATATATTTCACCACTATTCATCTATATTAATTAAATAATTAATATTGTTTAATTATTTTACTAATTATTTCTATTTCTCATCTCCAAAATTAAATAATTTATTATTTAATTAATTTCCAATTCCCAAATTCAATAATTGTTTTAATTATTTAATTTATTTTTCAAACATTGTCTTCATCCAGAATAAATAAAATCATTTATTTTATTTATTAAATTCAACCTTGCACATGTAAATAACAATTAAATTTATTTAATTATTAAATACTCATGGAAATTCCACCTTACCTATTAATTGAGAGTTACTCTTAGTCGACTCATCAATCAGATCCACTTCACTCCCACTCACTTCAAGTCCATTGAGAAATTCATTCATTCTGCTAACCATCAATCTTAGTTAACATCCCAATCAATCCTCTTAACTAAATCATACAATTAGTTATCTTAAATCATGCAGTGAGCTAACAATCAATCAATTCCTCTCATCAATCCTCCACTGTTGATGTTTTTTAGTCTCTCATATGATCTTTATCATTG
>CM021100.1:697227638-697257787 GCA_007115665.2 Sequoiadendron giganteum | reverse complement strand
TTTTGCTTTATGGACAGTGTGTCCTTGTTTTGCGTTGATTTATACTTCTGGATATTCGGATACTTTATTTTGTGTGTGTATTTGATCGCTATTTATAGAGCGATAGACTATTTTATGTGATGTGATTTGGTTTATCTAGATTCTATGTGATGTGATTTGGTTTATCTGATGATTTGTGTTACATGTTTTATTGGTGTAATGATGTTAGTGATATAACATGTTAGTGCATATGAGAATATTTGATGTATTCTGGAAGTGTCAACTTTGTTGAGTGTATTGGTGAAGGGGACAGATTCACATCACTCGCTTTGTGAGCGCCCTACAATTCCGTAATTTCTTCTTCATGGTGTGTAGTTTATGCTGTTATATTTTATGATGTTGGTTACTATGTTTCAGGTTTGCAGGTACATGACATCGACTCCACCTGGTTTCACAGGTCTGAGCATGTCGATCCAACGGTTAAGTTGAAGGGAGATAGTAGCTAGGTAACATGTGTCAAGTCTACACCCTAGCCATAGTGTGTCGTCAGTCATCTGTGTCGAGTTGTTGTTTGCCTTACTTTAATGTTATTTAATTCTGAAAGATTCTTGATTTGGAAATAGATGTTAGAATAATTGCATTAAATCATGTTGATGGTTATTTAATTTAAATTATGCAATGTGGATAAAAGTTAATATTTAAATTAATTAATTAAATTTAATCCAAGGGTTGAATTTAGTTATTAAATAATTAAATTAATTAATTAAATGTGATGCAAGAAAATTAAAAGAAATAAAAGAATTAAAATTAACTTGGAATTTAATTTCAATTTGTGGAAATTTAATTATTTTGGAATTTCATTTCAATTAAGTTGGAATTAAATTAGAAATTGAAATTGGATTGTAAAAGCAAAGTTGGTTTTCAATTTTGGAGCTAATTAATATTTAGATATTTTAAGTTTTAGATTTGCATGCAAAATCAGATTTGGTTGTGCAAGATATTTTCAATTAGGCCTGCATGTGTGAGTTTAATGGAGGAATGAAGAATTAGTTGCAAAAAATTAATGCAGAGAGAGAATTTTGAAGAGGGAAAAACTTCTTCTGGTGTGAGAGGATAATTTTGGAAAAAATTGCACAGAGGAGGGTTTGAGGAAATTCTTGGTTGTAGTTTCATAGTGAAGTTATTCTAGAAATCTTGTTTGTGTTTGTGGATTGCTTTCTTGGTTGGAATCATTAAATTGTTGGATAGAAGCTTTGGAGGAAGCTCAGCATCAAATTTTCATTACCTGTAGCTTCTGGAATCGGGTTTTCTTCTGTGTTTATGTTTTGTTCTTTGAATGCTTTCAAAACTGTAGTGATTAATCAATTTGTTGTCAAATCTAATGAGAAAACGAATTTGTGAATAGCAGAAAGAAATTAATTAATTAAATTTAAACCTTCTGTTGTTTTTGTGGAAACCTCTTTGGGAAAATTGTGTAATTCTCTGTAAAAGTTAATTTAATTGAGGAAATGGATTGTTTTGTTGTTTAAATCGAACTTTGAAGTTAAACAAAACATTAGATTGTTTTTAGAAAATTTAAACCTCTGAGGAAAAACAAATTTGTTTCCAAAAACTTCTGGTTTTAATTTAGATCCATTTGATTTTATTATTCTTATAATTGTTCATGAATTCGAGAAAAGGATTAAAAGAATTAATTTGTAAAATCTCTATGAAATTTGGTTTTTCTGAAAAAGTTTTACAATTTCTCTTACTGGTGAATATTTTTCACATAATTTCCTCAATTTACTTGTTGTTGAAATTCGTTTATATATATATATATATATATATATATATATATATATATATATATATATAATATATATATATAGTATACATATATTAAAATATACTAGTGTTAATGTAATTTCCACTGTCCATATAGTGTCCATAGTTAAGGGTTTTTAATTAACCAAAATTTTGAAATTATTATTTTTCCCTAGTTTTTTTTTCCTATGGGTTTGAGTAATGGGGTTGGGGAGGCATGGGAGGCGCTGCCTCCACTGCCACCCCCATGAGGGGACGACTATGGAGGAAGGGCCTCCACAGCCCCCTCCACACCCCTTTATATTAGCAAGTTGCGCCCATGTTTGGGGTTCGGCTGTGCTATGCACAGCTGCCCCCCAAACATTGGGGCTTCCCTGGGTGAATAATAAATGGTGAATCTGGTGGTTTGTCCACCATATCCCTGCCTAGTTTTTAAATGGTGAATTTGCTTGGTTCGTCCGCCCCTTTCCTTCACCACTATTCAGATTTGTCTGCCATTTCATAAGGATATTTAGGGTTTTTAAAGTATAGTGTTTAGTTTAATAAAATTTAGATATTTCTTATTTAATTTCAATGCATATTAAATAATATTTAATATTAAAGATATTTAGTTAATAAAATGAATAATAAAATATAGTGTGTAAATAGTATGATATATTTATATATCATTTGTCTAATTGGATTAATGAAATAAATAATATCAGTATTGTGTAAATTAGTATTTTATGACATAATATTATAAAACATTTTTGTTTTATTTAAATGTTTAGATAGTATAAGTTTTTAGAAACTATTTGTTGAATTTTAATATGTTTTATTAAATAATGTATTATTTAATAAAATATATTAATATATACATATGATGTATATATATACATGTTTTTTTTCAATCAGGATTATAATCAGTATTTAATTTGTTTTATTTTAAGTGCATGTATTTGAATTTTGCATGGAGATTTTAAAAGATAGGTTGAATACATGGTTAAATTGTTAAGGAAAATGATATTTTAAGGTATTTTATAAATTGCATGTTTTAAATGGATAGTTGAAGAGACATAGATTTTGGATAGAAAAGTGAAAAGATTATTGGCAATAGTTTTATGTTGTATTAAAAGATAATTAAGGAGTTGTTTATAATGAAGAGACAATTAATTACCTTAAGTTATTTATTTTCTAGTTTGGGCAATTATATTAGTGTGATTGGAATATTTATGAGATATGGACTTAGAATGTCCAAAAATAGTAATTTCCTCTTGATTGTCTTTTAGATTTATTTTCCTCATACTTCGCAAAGGGATGTGAGTTTTTACTTGTTTAAGATTCCCAATTATGAAAGAGGAAATAGGGATTAAGATTATTTTAGATAATCTAGTTATCATGCCTTTGACTTTGTAAACGTTACCTATTGAATGAGTATGGATTTAGGAAATCCAAATATTAGATCCGATTAATGACTTGATTGATTTTGTAGCTATGTCGTCATTGGGATATGGGATTATGTGTTAGTCCAATTTGTAAGTCTTCTAGAGAATCTTAGAGGATCTAAGAGGGTTGTCATTTTCCTTATGTCAACCAGTTGCTTGTCCCTTGGGTAGTGCATGATGTCTTATCAGTAGTTACCTGGTTTCCATGAACGGGGTTGTTTGTACATCATGAGAAAGAAGTGGACTATGTGTTTGTTGCCTCCAATATGTTTGGAGTGTGTTATGTTATTTGTTCCTCCTTGTGATGGAGTGGTTTTGATACCTTGGTTGTATGCACTTGTGAGTCCCTTGGTGATTAGTTTGTTTGTGTGTTGTCGAATAGAAGAGTGGCTTCCATTAGGGGCCAGAGCCAGAAGAGGTAGGATTTGGGTAACCTATGGAAGTGAGTTTAATCAAGTGATAACTAAAATTGAAATGAAATTTTGGGGAGTACTACACACTAAGAAGATAAGTTCTAGCTTCATTCATAGTCAAGTGCTAGTTAAGGCTTGGAATGAGTGGAAAGGCCTGAAATGGCATATTCATCTATCTTGTCAGTATGAGAGGTATTTGATTCCGCACTAGTAAGTATGAGGGCCGAGGTTCGATAGAGGCCACCAGGATCACTGGAGCCTATGAAGATCCACTGAGGGTAACTTATTATGAGTTGTGCAATGACACTCTGTCTAGGATAATTGTTAGTATTTATGTTATGTGTATGGTTCTCTGAACATACTTGATCTATTTTATGTCTGGAAGCAATGTGACCTATGTCAGTGATGTGAGGGTTGTACTTGTGTTGTACTTATGTTGTACTTTTGTTTGGTTGAGTCAGTATGAGTCTGCCTTTGGTTAGAGGTTGTAGATCTTTGTCCATGTTACTTTGTTACTAGCTCCTAGCATGGGGGGTGGGCCTTCGGGTACCACTAGGTTGGGTGGAACATGCACCAAAACTGTTGGGTCCCCATTGATCTTCAGTACTTGGTGGCGGTACTTCTAGTTGGACAACTCGTGGTTCACATGTTGTTCTTGCATTGTAATATTTCAGATTGTATAAGTTATTTTATCCCTCTTATGTTTATGAGGTGGAATTATGTAATTGTAACCTTAAGTACTAGTACCTCATTCTGGGAATGAGTGATGTAACTATTGGATTAAGTAAATGAATATGAAATTGTATCTTGGATGTTTATCTTATTATGTTATGTTTGTATGATGCTTATTTCATAGAGTATTAAATGCTATGGTTATTTGTAGATGGTTGTGTGGGTTTAAGTAATCTTGATCTTGTTGCCTTAGAGGTTGTTGTTAATCAGTAAGTGAATGTGTATGTTAATTGCACTTTAAAAAAAAAAAAAATTGGTTCACTTAAGTTGTTAATGACAACTTCCTTTAGGGTTACTTGGCGGGGCATTACAAAATTTTCCACAAATTGGCTACCCATATTTTTGCAACTTCCCAAACCATGTAAGGAGAACATGAGAAAAATATGTAAATCCAATCTCATTTTGACTTGAGACAACATAAAAGAAATAATTTCTTTGTTGCAAGCCAACTTGTAATGATAGGCACTAGCTACTACAACTAGACAAAACAATAAGAATATAACTCTTTAATGACACAAATCACATTAAATAAAAGCTATAATTGAAATTAAAGATATTGCTAATGTTTCAAAAAAAATAACTTGTATCATGATTACCACTATTCAAACACAAGATATAGACAAATTAGAGAATACTTGAATCCTACATTTTGGCAAAAGGCTAATAATCTATGAAGATATTTTACACTATATTTTAACATTTGGAGCATGATTATAATGGTCCATTTAGGAATCTCATATTGCCTCCACTATTGATTGTTATAGATGCCTAATTCTTACTAACGTATTTTCATCCAAAATACCCCATTTTGCATCATTCAACCTATTTAATATGTCTTCAATGTTTAATTAGATAATTTCATTATTTGATTAAATTGATCATCATTTCACTTCATCTTGATAATTAAATTATTTTGATAATTAGTAAACTATTTTTAATTTCATTTTTTTTCTTAATTCCACATTAATTTGATAATTTCAAATTATTTAATTAAATTATATATTTCACCACTATTCATCTATATTAATTAAATAATTAATATTGTTTAATTATTTTACTAATTATTTCTATTTCTCATCTCCAAAATTAAATAATTTATTATTTAATTAATTTCCAATTCCCAAATTCAATAATTGTTTTAATTATTTAATTTATTTTTCAAACATTGTCTTCATCCAGAATAAATAAAATCATTTATTTTATTTATTAAATTCAACCTTGCACATGTAAATAACAATTAAATTTATTTAATTATTAAATACTCATGGAAATTCCACCTTACCTATTAATTGAGAGTTACTCTTAGTCGACTCATCAATCAGATCCACTTCACTCCCACTCACTTCAAGTCCATTGAGAAATTCATTCATTCTGCTAACCATCAATCTTAGTTAACATCCCAATCAATCCTCTTAACTAAATCATACAATTAGTTATCTTAAATCATGCAGTGAGCTAACAATCAATCAATTCCTCTCATCAATCCTCCACTGTTGATGTTTTTTAGTCTCTCATATGATCTTTATCATTGATCAGTGTCACCAAATACCTATAAATCAATCCATCTTATCATTCATTTTCATCTCAAATCATGTGGAGAAACTATACTTGTTTTTCTAAGTGATTTTATGTTATTATGTTAATTACAATTATGAGGGAAAAATTTACCACTCACACCATTTCTCCAAGGGTGAAATAAAGAACAATGGACCTATGCTAGAGTTGATTGTCTATAAAAGTGTATGCAATATTTGAATTTGAATTATTCAATTTACTCTACTTTGATTTATTGATTATGATCATTTAACAGTGATTTCTTGTTGATCATTTATTTTATCTTTTAATTCCATAGTTGAATATTGAGTTCATTTATCAAGAGATTTGTTCCAAAGTAGGATGTGACCACCTTATCCAATAAATTTTTCCTTAATGGATGTATCCTTCCTACAATAGGACTTATCTACCTTGAGAAAATGACTTTTGGCAAGAAAAATTGTTAAGTTTGTTGATCTATTTGATCCTTAAGTCTTTTTATGGATTGATTTATCTTATTTTTCTATTCCAATTTTCCTCAAGGATAACTCAAAATTATTAGAGGAGAAAGAATGGGACAAGATAATTTCTTTCATATGTTGTGTTCGTGGAATGTTTTTAAGAATTTTTATGATTAATATGACCCTTGTGTGTAATGAACTAGATTCAAGCATTAATAAATCACCCTATGTATCTAAGATCATCAATCACCCTTATACATTAGGGTTATCATGTTGTGAATCTATGTCTCCTTTCACATTCCAATAAGGTTACATCATATTTGGTACATTAAGAATAATCCTTATTTGTTGTGTCTTCATCTTTGGTAATAGATATTGAAGTCACCATGGTTTGTCTCAAATTTATGTACATATATCCATTTCCTACAATAATATCTATGATGATAAAAAATATCACAAAATAGAAAGCATAATATATATAATTTTTTGTATGAAATCTACATCAATAAATCTATATCCATCTATCTCATTTATATCTACTTCATTCCATTCATCATATATCATATTAAGTGACACTAGTCGACAATCACCATTTCCACAAATTAGCCTTCTACCATACTAATTTCAATCTATGCATCTTCCTCCATTTGGAAATGGCACCCCATTACACATATACCCTCCTCACACTCATTTATTGAATCCCATTAACACTCAAAAACTTCCCATTCCTATTTGTACCATCTTCAATCAAGTTTACCATATTTACCTAATCTTGCACCATTATTTCAAACATATGCATGATCCATATATTCACATGCATGCACCCCATTTAATCTCATTATCATCATTACCATATACAAATGTGTCTTTTCCATTTAACTTATGTCTTAATCCCCCACCACCACATTAATATTTCTTCATCTGATAATGAAAATAAATACATCCACCATACACACCCTATTTTAACCCTATATCATTTAACTCCATCTCATTTCACCATACCTATCCACTTCACTAGCATCATTTAATGGTGTTCTTGCATAACACTCAATGACCCTTTAACTAGGCGATTGAACCCACCTAGATGACATATGCACCATTTTATGGTCAATTAATCCATTATTCTATTCATTTTCACCATAATTATGTGAAAATGCACCTATATAGATGGAATATACACCGTTTTATGGTCAATTGTGTCATTCTTTTGTTCACTTGTGCCATTCTTATTTTCACATGCGCCATATTCATCTTCATATGCACCTAAATTAAAGTAATTTGCACTGAATTCAAGGTCAAATGCACCCATATAACCAACAATTGTTTTACTAATAGCCACCAAAAATGTGTCACTTTGTAATGCAAATGTGCCTATTTGTCTTGAAAGAGGTTTCTTTACAAAAATGGGCATAACTTTTACATAAGGATAAGTGCACCAATCTGTGACACAATCTAGGTGCCAAATTGAAAAAACTATGAAAAAAAACTGAAATAAGCCATTTGGAGCACACCAAATGATTTAAAAGACATTTGGTGCACAACAAATGTCTTATTTAACATAAAAGGAAAAAATCGGGTTTCAAACCCTCATTTTGTCTTCAACCCGCGGCTTGAGGAAGAGGATTTCAGGTCTGCAACTCGCGCTCAACAAATCTCTTCCATTTTTTGCATCCTTAGCTTTCCATTTTCCATGAGGATGTCACCAAAACATCGGAGAGGTCAAAGATTGCAGAGAGCTATGTATTTTTGTTCTATTTATTTCAAATTTGATTTGGAATGAAAATTTAAATAGATTTTTATAATAAAACTTTGTTTTAATTCTTAGGGAATGAATCTCTACCTCAAAACATTGAGAATTCATAATCACCCCCTCATGAAGAGCCTCCTATAAAAGAACAACCTGAAACCCCTCCATCAATTCATAGGCATACTCAGGGAACACAATAAAGTATTCAAAATTAAATTGAAAATAATAAAAGATACAGTCAACAATTAATTGCAAGATTAATCGAGCATGCCAAAACCCACCCTTCTGGAGATGGACTGCTGAATCATTGAAGTCAATTGTAACTCATGTAGGAGAAATGAGTGAGAAAATGATTTTTTGGTCAACTAAGAGGCATGCGATGAGACAATTTTATGCTAGTGGTTTGTCATATGTAGTTGTCAAAAAACTAAAATTTGGAAAAGTCGACTTGTGTGCCCTATTTATAGACCCAAAAACCAATGAAAATATTTCCCATGCATGCAGGAGGTTCCCCATCCATTGGTGCCACCATGAGTTAATTAAAAACAAATTTTGGGAGAGGTGGTGGATGTTATTTGACCAACCTCCATGCAATAACTCTGAGGTGCCGCAATAATTTTTGAGGAAACTCTATTATGAGATTTTCCTCAAAAAAATGCCAAACTATTTTGACATCCTAGAATTTCAGAGTAGAGGTGTGGGCTCCACACACTATAGACCTGTTGCATGACATAATCCACAGTTGGCACCGAGAGCCTTGGGTAGACCCATGGTTGAGCATATCGTTTTTCCTTCCATTGTTAAGAATAGTGTGGAGGAGGACATGATGAAGTCGATTGGCTCACTCACCCAGACCATTTTATAGTGTGTGAGTCCTCTAGTAGAACCTGGTGTGGAGGAGACATGTAGGTCCTGAGCTCCACCCTACCATTGTGGCACTTGTGGTGTTTTTTGCACATACAATTATCAAGATGCTCGTGATGTAGCTAAATAGCCTATGTTAGTTTTAGAGGCGATGGCTTTCATAGATGATATTCTTAATGATACATTCAACATTGACACTCAGGTAAAATTTAGCAACATATTTTAATGTTGTTTATTAGAATATATTTTGAAATTTAAGAATAACTAAATTAGTAGAATTTTGATATGATGAAATTTCAGGGTCCCAATGTTCATAAATGATGATCTATTCCTACATACCCTTATACATTCTCGATGATGATTCCAAAGGTATGAAACTAGTATTAAAGATATTATTATTGCATTTGAATAGTTGAATGTTATATTTGAATGTTTTTCTCATAATATGCTTCAGATTTCAAATAGTTTCGTGGTGCACCTTCTTCCTCCACACCTCGTGATTCATATCCTCAAAAAACGTACACTCAGGTAGCCTTTATTCATTAATGGTGTTGTAAATCTATGTTTTCTATATTTTGTAGTTTTGCGTATATAAAAATCTAAAAAATTGATGAGAAACACAAACATTGCATTCAAGTATTCCTTGATTGTGTCACATTATGTTCTCCTAACTTAATTTTAATTCCTTTATTCCTTCCTAATCCCTTACCATTAACATTTAATATTTCACCCTATTTTCCATGATCCCCTCCTATCCCATCCCACTAATATCTTCTATTCCATGCTATGTGTCATTATATCCTACTCCCATCTTATTGTACCCATTATTATATCACCCTATATGTTCCATGATCCCCTATGTTCCACCCTATGTTCCTTTATATCATCCTATGTTATACCATATTTATCCACATTTTATTTATCCATGTTTCATCCTAGATAACTCTTCTCTATTATTGCTACCAATAGGTCAAGTTCACACTTCATGTACTATAGTCAGACCCTATACACCTCCTAATTCACCCTATGTTGCATTATTCCCTAATAATTGCATCCCATTAACCAAAAAAATTCCACCCTATATTTTGTTATCTCATCATAGCCCATCACATCAATCTATACTAGTCCATCATATGTACCATCAATCCCTTTGGTGCAGGGGCACCACTCTTTTCTATGTTTCTTCATTAAGTGTCTGATAGTGGTGCAGGAGCACCCATGGGTCTAAGGGACCTAGAATCATTTGTTATGTTTTGTTTATTTGTTTAATGTTGGAATAAGGTCTCATTGACCATTTCATTTCTTTGTAATAATTCTCCTAGGGATTTGGTGGAGTTTTGGTCTTGATGGCCAACATTTTGTACAAACAAGGTCTCCACCCTCCTTTGTAAGTCTAGTGCATTTTGGTAAATTAAGAAAAAAGGATTCCTTGATGTAGCTAGACACCTAACGGGGGTCATAATTTTCATTTTTAGGAGTTTTGGATGCCTTTCACACAATTTGGAGGTGTCTTTGTAGTTGGGTTGGTGAAAATTGGCTAAATTGCCTTAATTAGGCATTGAAGAGTGAAAAATGAAGTATTTTATGTTTCCAATGGCCAACTGATTCAAATTTTAGTTGAAGGAAGTTGGATGAGGTTGGAAGGTTACATTTATGCCTCTCTTGGTCGAGGCAAGGCTGTTCTTGAAGTTTGGAAGAATTTTTCAATAAAGAGTTTGCTGATTTTTGTGTTTTCTTGAAGAAATTGCTGATCTCGTACTTGGTACAGTCTATATGTGTTGTTTCATGCTCCAATCCTATAATGGATGGATAGGTAATTGAATAAGATTTCTTTTTGTGTTGGAGTTATGATATTTCGTTGAGTATCAAGGGAGATATCCTAATGTTACTCCTGGGTGGTATGAAAACCCTCAAAATTGGGGTTTTGAGTGAATTATGGGTGTTTCTTCCATCCAATTGTTGTAGAGTTTCTAAATCTTGGTGGGATGGAAATTATATGCCTATACTATTAAGAGGGATTGAGGTCTAAATCACCATAGTGATAGTTGTTTGTTGAAACCTAAGTGTTAGAGGTTTGTTGAACCTTCTTTTGTCCTAATGTGACATGATCCAAATGTTTTCAAGTTTTGTAGGTGGTCTAAGTTGTGAACCCTAGGTGTGTGGGCGCTGATCATTTAAAGAATAATGGATTTTATGACTCCTTGTAAGAGTATTTGAGAGAATCGTTGAATTGGTTTGTCTTTTCCATCATAGTTGTGTGTTTACCTTCCTTGGCACTCTGCATCAGATAGGAAAGGTGTGTTAAGATGTATTATTTGAGTCCTTGAGTCTTAATAAGGTCCAATGTGACCATTCTATTGTAATTGATCAGCTTTGAGGGGCTTTTGTATTCATCTTGTAAGGTTTGCAAATCATGTGGAAGGAATTCTCAAAGTTGACAAGGGGTGTCAAGGTAGATCTAGGATGATGTTTTCTTGAGTAATTCATGATTTCTTAGTTGATTAAGGTCTCATTAAACTATTTGTAATATTTTAGGTTTTTAAGAGGGTCTAGGAAAATATAAAGAGTCAAAACATGAAAGTGCTAAATTTGTGTGTTGCATAAATGCGACAAATTTGTAATGCAACAATCATGAGAGGTTTAAAAAGTAGTTGTAAGAAATTTGGGAATTTTTTTGATGAGGATAAGCCTTTAAAAAGGAATTAAAACTCATTTTGTAATGTTGGCTTGAAGTTTGAAGCATTGGCAATAAGAATATCTATGTTTTTCATCAAATTTATGAGTTTTCTTGTCATTTGTAGGCCTGTACAAGCCCGTACAAATTCATTGTTCCATGTAAATCATTTTAATTTGTGGTGGAAGGTGTTAAAAATATTTTGGAACAATTTTGAGATCCATTGTGATTTGTGGTAAATTATCCTTGTTTTCCTGTGACAGGCCGAAGACACATTGTTTGAGGGTTTTGTAATCAAAATCATGATTTAAGGGCCCTTACATCAATTTTACCTACTATAACTAGTGTAATGGGACCTAGGGAGCCTAAGTAGGTTCTAGGTTGCATGATTAGAGTTGTGGAGAAGGAACTAAGGAGATAAACATGTTGTCTTGATGAGTTTTGTGAAGAAAAACACATGAAGATAGAGCGTTGGGTCTAGGGTTTGTGGAAATAAATGAGAGTGTGGAGTTTTTTCCAACTTTTAAGCATATTGGGGTTAGAATATACATGTGTAAGTCAGTGGCATGGTCTAGGAGGTTGTGCAAGTGGGACTTTGAATAAACCCTTTTGACTTGGCATGAAATTGAGGGTTTTGGAGTTTTCTATGTTGGATGAGTCAACACTAGGTGTTGATTGTGGTTTTAGAGGTTTGAGGGAATAGAAAATGCAGCCCCAAGGTTTCAAGGGTCTGTGTTAAGTTTAAAGGTAAGTTTCTTTGTAAATCTGGCCTAATTCATGGCCTAGGACAGCGTTGACGGTCTAATTTCAAGGGATTGGTCCATAATACTTGTATCTGGTTAAGAGATATGTTGTATAACTCTAAAATTGGTATCTAACTCCACCTTTTTATTGTCAAGTGTTTTGGAAAGCATGGGAGTTAAAGTCCAAAAACTGAGTTTGCACTACTATTAGGTTACATGGGTGAAAGTGAGAAGTTAGACTCCTGAGTGTTGGCAAGATTTGAGGATTGTTTGGATAACTCTAATAGGCCATTTTAATCTTGTTAGATTTCTCTTGAATTCAAGTTGTCACTTTGAATTAGTTTGAGTCCCCTCTTTCCATCACCCTTCTATTCCCATCTCATTACCCTCTCTTATTTCACCTTATGTTCCATTATCCCCTCTTGGTCTTTATATCAACATCATACTTGAGATCATGTTCCATTTGCAGCTTTTGACAAGAGATATCCCTGGTTATGTTGGTGGCATGATGGATCATGGAGTTTTTGTAGCAATAGCCAGTTCTGATCCATTGAGAGAGGTATGGAATAGATTAGACAATTTGACATTATATTTCCTCTTTTATGGTCTATTATAGAAAATTTTCACAATAATTTTATGTAGTTTAACTTCTATCTTCATGGTTTCTATAGGTGGTTGTCACGCCATATCGTGGAAATGGTGATGTTGTAAATGTGCATGATGACTATATGTATGCGGTAAGTGATTATATATTTTGTTATATGACATTCCACAATTCAATTTCTATGTTTTAACATCTTTACTTTTAATTGTATCAGTTTAAGGTCTAGAGTGAAGAGAGGAGGACTAGCGAGCATGTTCGAAAGACAAGAGAAGCAAAAGTCACTCCATCCAACCAAATTTTGAAGACAACACAGGATCTATTTCCTTCCCTTAGAGGGTAATAACTGTGTATTAGTGTTGTTTGTTGTATGCCTATGTGGCATTTTGGAACATATGTTTTATACTATCGATATATACGTGATATTTTATGTCCATATGGCTCCTTTTTACTAAGCCTATATGGTTTTTTTGGATATATTGTATATAATTTTATCAATATATATCATTGTATAGCCTTTCGGATTTTTGATTAAAGAAACTCTTATTTTTCTACTTACATTCTTGAATGATGTTATCATGTATATCGTGTAAGTTGTATGCTTGAATGTTGTAGGCATGGATTATTTTTACATCTAATGCTTAATCAATTACTATCAAATGCTCAATAAGCCCCATATAAAGTGTATTGTATAAATAAGATCCATTTGTGGTGGTTTGTATCCTTTGGAATGCTTCAATTACTTGTGCCTCAATTATTCACATGTATAATACTTTGTGAAAAAACCGGGAAAAATTGTACAACAAAAGATATAAACTTTTTTTAAAAAAAATTGAAAGGTATTTCCATAGCATATAGATATAGATAGAGAAAATAAAATAAATATTTTAACTAATGAATTGTAAAAAATGGATTTTTGTAGTTTATATTCATATCGTTGATTACTTTGCATTGCACATCTTTCAAATTCAAAGCATTACTTCACTTTGCATAACTAATAGGTAGATGTTGATAGATGCCCAAATTTTAATTACAATATAGTTTGTACTAAGTCAACCTAAGAAGTTATGCAATTTCTTCACATTGCATAACTAATAACTAGGAGCAGCTACCAATTGCATTTTCTTATCATGGCATTCTATGAGACCAAATTTCTTTGAGATATTTTTTCAAATAGTTCCATGCCTTGTCTATGTTACCACATTCTTCATTCATGTCTACCAAATCATCTTCTCAAAAAATTCACTGCCTTGTTGTTATGGCTAAAAGCCTAAAACAAGTGATTTTGAACAAGCTATGGATGCTTCGAAAAAATATATCAAAAGAATAATAGTAAGCAATATCATAGACAAGGTAATGAATTGTTTGAAAAAATGCATCAAAAAAATTTCTTTGAAATGAAAAATTTAGTTGTGCTTTCAATCTTCTTTAACTTTGTATATCTGCTCCTTTTTGTTTTCTATTTGTGTGATGGTAGACCAATGTTCAAGCCCTATGTACAATCTCAATTGGTATTTATTTTTTTGGTATCTATTGTGTGACGCTAGAGAGAATAAGAGAGATGTCTAGAGAAATTTACGATGTCAGTTTGGGGTACAATTTATCTTGATTTCTAAGGATCTAAAAATTGTGTAGCTTTTGGTTCAGATCAACCTCCTAGACCATCACCCAATCTCATTTTTGGTTTAATAGTGGGACTAATGATGTGGTCCAATTTCCATAGAGGAAAGAGATATCTGCCTGGCTTCTAGATAGATCAATGCCAACAAAATCTTATCCAGTTGCTTTTGATTTTCAAGTCTCTAGATCTATGTAATTTATGATTGAGTCCACTCTCCTAGACCATTTGGCAATCAAATTATTGGTTGTATGGAGAACTGATAACCTTTGTAATTTTATATTGTAGACCATCCTTTAAATTTTTAACCTTAACAACCTGTATTATATTCAAAATAATTTAATTATGTAAACATTGTATTTTCTTAGAGTTTATGACTAGAATAAGTCACAACTATTGGTAGGAGCACTGATAGATCCATGCCTAGAGAAATAGAGCAAGTTGATAAGCTTCTATAGAAAATTCTTAGGATGATGAATCCTATATATGGCCATTAAAAGTAGACACTTGGTTAAGTTTTCCAAAGTTTTAGGTTAGACTCAAATTCAATTTATTGGCTTAAGGTTGGTAGCACACCGTTACAAAATGTTTGCAAAGCCTTGTTGATCAATTTAAATCTGAGCACATCAAGACCGTTAAACTTGAATATCTCTTCACTAGATAGCTACATTGTGTAGTCATTTGGGGAACTAAAAGGATATGTATTATAACAACATAGTTTCTCCTTAAAATATTTTGCACCTGAATAACCCAAGTTTATTCAAGATATCAAAAGGATCTAGAAATAGATTCCAAATCACAAAAATATTAGATAGATGTAAAGGTAGGAGTGATGCTAGTGCATGAAGGAACTCTTTTCTTAGATTTTTTAATAGATAAATTATTACTATTAGTAGGATAAATGAGAGTGTGATGGATGGAGTAATACAAAAAGTTAATAAGTTGTCATAGATTCATTCTTATGATGAATTTAAGAAGGGTTACAAAGCATAGACACCCACCCAAATAATTTGAAGCTTGGGTGGAATACAGACCTTAAAAACATTGAAATAGTGTTGGCAACCGATTGGCAAAGAATTCATCAAGACCCTATATGCAAAATAAATCTCTTAATTTGAAGAGTTGCTACTATGCAGCCTGAAATGATTGTTATATTACTATCCTTTTCAAACTAGTTTTGAATCTCAAGATATGAATTAGGAATGAAAGTTGAAAACAAAAAATTAGAATGATGTGGTTCCTTGGTTCCTCTGTTGGGATATTATTTTAACTGTGAAAGAGATCATGTTTGTCAACTTTTTCCCAAAGTGAAAATTTATCACCATAGAAAAATGCCTCTGAGATAGAAAAAATCAAGAGAGGTTATTGTAAATGGGCCCAACATGATCTTGTAGGATCAAACAAGAAGTTTCTAAGCATCATGGTGTCCGAGTAATATCATGTTGAAGTTTGCAGCCATTTTGCACTTTGGACCCTTAAGGGATCGATCTAATTAAACGTAGCTCAGAGCGATTCCGTGTGTTTGGGTGTGAAAGATGACCATGTTTAGCATAAAAATACCTATTCAAATTTTTTTGGAATGGTCCATTATGTCACACAAGCTACATAATGAAAGTTACACCACTTTGCAACTTTCAACTACTTGCATTTGATAACTTTTTCCTCGAGTGAAAATTTTCCACCACAAGAAAATGCCTCTGAGATAGCAAAAACCAAGCAAGGTTATTGTAGAGGGGCCCAACATGATCCCATAGGATTAGAAGAGAATTTTCTAAGCATCTGAGTGTCTGAATACTAGCATGCTGTGGTTCGCAGCCATTTTGCACTTTGGACCCTTAAGGGATCGATCTGGTTGAATGTAGCTCAGAGCGATTTTGCGTGTTTAGGTGCAAAAGAGGACCATGCCTAGCATAAAATTACCCACCCAAATGCTTTGGAATGGTTTTTTTGGTCACACAAGATGCAGAATAAAAGTTGCACCACTTTGCAACTTTCAACTACTTGCATTTGACAACTTTTTCCCCAACTGAAAATTTTCCACCACAATAAAATGCCTCTGAGATAGAAAAAACCAAGAGAGGTTATTGTAGATGGGCCCAAAAAAATATTTTAGGATCAAACAGAAAGTTTCTAAGTATCACGATGTCCGAGTGATAGCATGTTGAAGTTTGAAGTCATTTTGCACTTTGGACCCTTAAGGGATCGATCTGGTTGAATGTAGCTCAAAGCGATTCTATGTGTTTGGGTGCAAAAGAGGACCATGCCTAGCATAAACATACCTATTCAGATGGATTGGAATATTTTTTTTGGTCAAACAAACTCCAAAACAAAAGTTGCACCACTTTGCAACTTTCAACTACTTGCATTTGACAACTTTTTCCCCGAGTGAAAATTTGCCACCACAAGAAAATGGCTCAAAGCTAGAAAAAACTGAGAGACATTATTGTAGAGGGGCCCAAAATGATCTTGTAGGATCAGATGAGAATTTTGTAAGCATCACGATCTCTAAATACTAGCATGCTGAAGTTTGTAGCCATTTTGCAATTTAGACCGTTAAGGGATCGATTTAGTTGAACGTAGCTCAGAGCGATTATGTGTGTTTGGGTGCAAAAGAGGGCCATTCCTAGCATTAAAATACCTATTCAAATGCATTGGAATAGTTTTTTTGGTCACACGAGTTGCAGAACGAAATTTGCACCACTTTGCAACTTTCAACTACTTGCATTTGATAACATTTTCCTCAAGTGAAAATTTTCCACCACAGGAAAATGCCTCCAAGATAGCAAAAACCAAGTGAGGTTATTGTAGAGGGGCCCAACATGATCCCATAGGCTTAGACGAGAATTTTCTAAGCATCACTAAGTCCAATTAATAGCATGCTAAAGTTTGCAGCCATTTTGCACTTTGGACCCTCAAGGGATCGACCCGGTTGAACGTAGCTCGGAGCGATTCCATGTGTTTGGGTGCAAAAGAGGACAATGCCTAGCTTAAAAATACCTATTTATATGCATTTTAATAGTTTGTTTGGTCACACGAGCTGTAGAACAAAAGTCGCACCACTTTGCAACTTTCAACTACTTGCATTTGACAACTTTTTCCCTAAGGGAAAATTCACCACCATAGGAAAATGCCTCTAAGATAGCAAAAACCGAGCAAGGTTATTGTAGAGGGGCCCAACATGATCCCATAGGTTGAGATGATAAGTTTATAAATATCATGGTGTCCGATTAATAGCATGCTGAAGTTCACAGCCATTTTACACTTTTGACCCTTAAGGGAGCGATCTGGTTGAACGTAGCTCAGAGTGATTCCGCATGTTTCGGTGCAAAAAGGGACTATAAATAGCATAAAAATACCTATTTAGGTACATTGGAACAATCTGTTTGGTCTCATGAGCTGTAGAACGAAAGTTGCACCACTTTGCAACTTTCCACTACTTGCATTTGACAACTTTTTCCCCGAGTGAAAATTTGCCACCACAGGAAAATGCCTCTGAGATAGAAAAAACCAAGTGAGTTTATTGTAGAGGGGCCCAATTTGATCCTATAGGCTTAGATGATAAGTTTATAAGCATCACGGTGTCCAAGTAATAGCATGTTGAAGTTCACAATCATTTTGCACTTTGGACCCTTAAGGGTTCAATCTGATTGAACGTAGCTCAGAGTGATTATGCATGTTTGGGTGTGAAAGAGGACCATGCCTAGTGTAAAAATACCTATTCGGACATGTTGGAACAATTCGTTTGGTCACACGAGCTACAGAACGAAAGTTGCACCACTTTGTAACTTTCAACTACTTGCATTTGACAACTTTTCGCCGAGTGAAAATTCACCACCATAGGAAAATGCCTCTGAGATAGAAAAAACTGAGAGAGGTTATTGTAGAGGGGCCCAACATGATCTTGTAGGATCAGATGAGAAGTTTGGAAGCATCTTGGTGTCTAAATACTAGCATGCTAAAGTTTGCAGCTATTTTGCACTGTGGACCCTTAAGGGATCGATCTGGTTGAATGTAGGTCAGAGCGATTTTACATGTTTGAGTGTAAAAGAGGACCATGCCTAGTGTAAAAATACTTATTCAAACACGTTGGAACAGTTCATTTGGTCACACAAGCTGTAGAACAAAAGTTGTACCACTTTGCAACTTTCAACTACTTGCATTTGACAACTTTTTCCCCGAGTGAAAATTTGCCACCATAGGAAAATGCCTCCGAGATAGAAAAAACTGGGAGAGGTTATTGTGGAGTGGCCCAACATGATCTCATATGTTTAGACATATATTTTTTAATCAACACATTGTATGAGTAATACCCTGTCAAAGATTGTTGCCCTTTTGGACTTTGGAACCTTAAGTGATCGAGTCGGTTGAACCTATCTCAGAGCGATTGTGCTATGTTATCGATGGAATTAGGTGGGAAGTAGACTTAATTCCATTTTAGTTATATCTTGGTTTGATTTCAAGTGATTTTTTTTTCATTTTAGAAGCCAATTACTGAGGGTCGGTCTATATACCCTATTTTAAGGGTTTTGAGTGCATTAAAATGCAATATTAAGCCTTCCACCCACTACATGTTACCTTTTGGCTTGTTGTGACTTTACCTTTGGTCGTCAAGAAGGGAGGATTTGAGACTTTGTAGGGGCATCCATTTTTTGTCCAAATTCAGTGGTTTGGGCTTGGTACAGGCTTGTATGTGGTTTTGGTCTTGACTATTCTACTGGGTAGTGCTACAAGGGTTAAGGGTAAAAGAGACCTAAAGGCTAGAGCGATGAGAAAATGGAAATCATTAGGTGTAAGTTATGGTGTTTTGTCCTAGAGTGATTAGGAGAAACATGTTCTGGGGTAACAAATCTAGTCTAAACCTCTGTCTCATTCTGATTGGCCAAAATTCCCTATCAAGTGGCAAGGTTACCCTATTGTCAGTTTGTTGAATTGATATCCAAGTGGGAATATTTGAGAGAATTTGTGTCATCTCTCCTATTTGGTTTATCCACTCTACATCATGTTTCTTGTTCAAAACAACCTCATTAGGTCCCCTCGTGGCATTGTAGATTGGTCCATAGTAGTTTTTTGGTTAAATGTCATACCCTAAGGTATGTTATAGATGACCTAGGTTGCACCAATTTCTATGAGGCATACACTGCCCCTACCTTGTCAACCCTACTACTTTGGAAAGCTAGTGAGCTCACTATCTTTCCAATTCAGTAGGATTAACAAGGTAGGTGGTGCAGGAGCACCTAGGCACCTATCACAAATCTCCATGTTTGGTGGTCAGAATGCACCCTTGCATTAAAAATGTGTCAAAAAGTGAGTTTGAAATCATAAAAGGCAACATGAAATATTGTATCTCAATGACATAATGGATTCATTAGTTTAGTTAGCAGGAAAAGTAATACAATTGCAAATTTGTGAGTTACATAATGCAACAAATTTGTAATTGCAACAGTTATGTGTTTTGAAAAGTTGGTTTCTTGGTGGTTAGGGGCATTGATCAGTTATAGGAGGATGAGAAATTCTGTGTAAATCCTAGAGAGGCTCGAGTTGTGGTTGTTGGATTGGAGGGAAAAGAATAAAGCTTGAAAATTACTTTGTTTTCTCATACTTTTACTGATTTTTTTGAGTTCCCTACTTGTGTACAGGATGAATAGGTATTTAATGTATTGAATTCCTTTGAGAAATAGTAGATACATGTTCTAACTTGTGTTTGGTGCCTTGGAAAGGTTTGGTTTAATCTTTTAGTGCCTTAATTTATCAAATTTCTCCTATCGGGTTCTTGAACAACCTTAAGGGTTTGGGGTTATTCTAATGGCATAACCATCATCCCACCTACTATCATCACATGTAAATCAGTGGGATGTAGTTGAGTGTACGGAATGTTATTTTAGGAGTAGGAGGTGTGGAAGGATGATCCCTTGGCTTGAAGAATGAAAGGAAGGGTTGGAGGTGTGTGTTTTCCCTTGGAAATTGGTGGGTCAGACCTATGGAATGAATAAGTTGTATTTTTAATGGTCAAGTGAGTGTTCCTTAAGCATGGGTGGACCTATTAAAATATGTATACAGAGTTAGATTGGGTAGGAATGGGTGGGAAGGTGATGATTCAATGATGATACCCTAAAACCCTAGTTATTTAGGCTACAAGGAGGTTTTTGCATTGGAGGCTTGTTTGAGGGGTTTTCCAACTGTTGCAAGGGAAACATATCTCAATAGGTGAGTTTTGAGGATTTCAATGAATCTACCATGGGGATTGTGCAAAGTTGATTTAATTATTATTGATTGGATGTTGACAACCTATGTAGGTTCCTTGTTGATTTTGATGTTGTTTTACAAGGTTGAGTTAATTGAAAGTTGATGTCTTTCTTGGCATATTTGAGAGAAGTTGTGTCAATTTGTGTCTTGGGTTACCACCGCCTATGCATTAGTAGGGGCAATAAAATATGCCTTTCTACAATTATATTAAACATTATTTCATTCTTACTAATAAATCCACATGTTTTTCCTTGAAGACAACTTTAATTGTAAACCATGAAGCATTACAAATAATTTTAAATGTAATATACACATTTAATTGAGGCATATATTAAGGAATATACACATTTGCATGTATTAATTTCTCATATTTTTAGTATATCAAAAAATACAATAATTCAATGACAAATATTACAATAGTGATGGAAGAACATCTTGAAAATCTTCCCATTTGTCAATACTTGTAGCAATACATGCAGGGAAATAATCCTCCGATTTCCAACAAAGATCATGAAATATATTGTACTTGAGAAGAAATAAAAGGAGCTTCTGCCCAATTTTGTTTTTCCATTCTACCTCAGCTGGCCCAGCTATTTGCATTCCAAAATGGTTCAAAGCATGTACATCCCCTTCTCCCTACAAAACACATGGGTAGTAGCCTCTCTATGGTTGTGTAGTATCATAGGAATTTGGTCCACAAAAAACCAGCAAAAGCCTCTAAATCTTAGACATAGACTCACATAAAAATAATTAAAAGGGAAATAAAAAAATAATGTCACTCCTACAGCTGACGAGACCTACTATCACCTTCATGCATGCTAGATAAGGAGGTCGATTGAAGGTCCTACAATGGTGATTTTCCCTTCGCTACTTTATCATCTCTCGATGACCCTACATATAAATTCCAAATATATCATTGAGAGGCTTAACAAAAACAATGTAGAATATAATAATTCGATAAATCTAGGAGATGGAAAAGAAAGAGAAGATTGACAACCACAAAATGCACCAGCAATTGATGTTTCTCATACCACTGAACACTTGCACCACCAATTGATGTTGTTCTTTTCTTATATACTTTGAAAAACTTCAGTATTACCTATAGTCACAATCAAAAAAGGATCAATGACAGTCATAAATGCATATGACATCAAACAATAATGGTGAAAAATCATTATTGCAAGGTGTTGGTCTAAAAGAGTGATAAATAACATGACTTTAAAAATTCAATCTGCATACTTACAAATCAATCAAGGGAACCATTTGGATCTTCTATACTCTTTATTGTGTTGAGTATTGCCTTGTGGTCAAACTCACACACTTTCAACAAGTTCTTGTTCGTAGGTCTACCTTTATATTTGATCAAATGAACATTTGTGTCGACAACAAGGTTCAAATAGTGAAGAATTTTACGATGCATGTCGAAGTCCTCAGACAACCAAACTGCAACATTCTTAACTAGATACCTTTGAAGCCATGTTCCAGTAACAACCACCGAACCTGTAGGATATTCTATGTTTTCTCAATCTATAACTGGGGACTCCAATTTCTTTTTGGCCTCGATACAATGGCATAGGTAATAATATGTACCCTCTTCATTGTCTTCATCTTCAATCACCACATAAACATGCCCTCAATTGATATGTTCATCTTGTTAGATTTATTTACTAAGCAACATAATAAACTTGTAAGTAAGATATATTACCTAGTTCTAGTAGGTCTAATACATGATCAAATTCAATGGATGATTGCATCTCTGTGATTTGTAGAGTCATCGAGAGCTGATAAGTGTCAAGTGGGGTTAGACTTCTTACAGACCATTCGTCAACCCACTTTGTTGACTCTCAATCATTCCATGATTGAAGTGTACATTCATAACAAAATAATTCCATATTCCTTGTATGGATAATCCATGTACCTGCATTGGAGCTTCTAAAAGAGTGTAACTCGCTTGATCCTGTTAGTGTACAACAATCCTCAGATTTTGCAATGTTAGTATCATCTACTAAATGAAAAAATCTACAAACTAAATAATTACCTTCACTACCTTCACTACCTAGACCCATTGCACCATTGCACCACTGGACAATTGATCTTGCATCTATTAGCTTTAAACTGTTTCTGTACTTTAACTCTTCTTGTGCTAGGGCTCTTTTGATACATGCACCTGCTCCATCATGCTCTCCCTTTCTATGCCCGGACTTTGAGAAGTTCCACATATGTTGAACACCACTAATCCTATGCATCCTTCTCAACCAGTAAAACATTATGGCGTTCTTGAATTGTGATGTAAAATTATTTGACCATATGATATGCTGACTAAATGATATGCCCCTGCTAGCCAAATCAATAAAGAACATATGAATGAAACCTTGAACAAACTCTATAGAATGTGTGTGATCATCACTGATGTAAAAGTGATACTCCCTCAATACTTTCCTATTTTCCTTTGTACTATTATTTTCATGAATGAATGCTATATGCACAAATATAGCAACCTGCACATTGTTGTATTGTGATTGCACCTTGTTCTGTGGTTGTAGTGTGTAGTTCTCAGCGAAGTTGACAACTGAAATGATATGATGAAGTGGAAAGGTGTCCTTGCATAACTTGAACTGTGAGTCCAACCATTGTGCTCTGTGTGTATGAGTTGCATAATCATAGACCAAATGATCACGAAAAATTCCCATAAACTGATACACTAGAATCTAATCACTAACCAATTCACACTTCTTTTCTTTTTTCCCATCTTTTAGACTATATGCCACTATCTTATATTTGCTAAAATTAACAATTTTATCTCCAATTGTGTGTGTACTAGCCATGTGTTGGAAAATTGGAAAATTTTGCATGCCACCACAATGATCACATGTGCCATCCAAACATGATTTTTTGTAAAATATTTGACCATCCTCTCTTTCACATAAAATGGAAGAAAAAAATTTCCTTGATGATTTAGGTGGAGGCATTATGTTACATTCTTGCAAAACATTCTCAGTATGCATATCTACACATATACGTCGATAAACATCATAATGGTTAGAAAACTCAATATGAAACCTACAACAACAAGTAGTACATGTGTGATTTATTTTGACATAAAAAGGCTTTAGCATTTCAAAATACCTTTGACATATTCTAATTTCAGGAAACTTTTGTACAAAATCAGCAAAAAATTGGGTTTAAGTGGTATCCAAATAATGCATTGGATGTGGCTCATAGTTTTTACTACTAATTATCCTTCTTACAAAATGTCTTTGATTAGAAGAGGTCCTTGTGTTATCCTTCCAATAATTCACAATTAAATATCTCAAGCCTTGAGAAATTCTTGTGTATTTCTATGGCACTCTACTCGAAAATTCCCATAACTCAGTGCTATTTGGATCCTCCACTCTTTCACACCTTCCTTTGGCTCTCAGTAGAGATGATATACTCATTTTCAAAGACTTACTTGCCTTTGTAAGGTTCACTTTGTTCCTTTTTTGGCTACTTAAGAGTGTTTTTTTCATCACACATCATGTGGTACAGCTATCCTTTGTGCATGATGTGGAACCCATGCTCTCGTATGCACTCATAAAGTTCTTTACAATGGAATTTTCACTTGATTCATTCAAAAATATTAGCCCAGGAGCCTTCATGGTGGGCCTAAATTTGAGTTGCCTCATCATTTCAACAAATAGTTGGCATCTTCCACCCTCACTTAGATTCACAAAAAACAAACTCCATATCCTTTGTGCATATCTTTGACATGTACGTTTTGGAATATTATTAGGAATCCATTTCAAAACATTGGAATCAATATCAATAAAAAATGTATGTTTTCTATGCAAAACTCTAGGAGGAGTTCTCAAATGTAAATTTGTGTCAATATTGGGAAGGTCAACAACATCAAGGATAGATCGTGTACCTTCAACTGGATGTGCAATTGATGACATACCTTGAGATTGACATGTAAACGATGTTGTACCTCCAACTTGAGATGTCATTTGTGGAGTGCCTTCAAATAGAGATGTGTTTGATGATGTACTTCTAAAACGCAATGTTGTTGATGGTGTGTCTTCAATTGGAGATGTGATTTCCGATGTACCTGGAAAACCACATGTTGTTGTCAGTGTGTCTTAAACTGGAGATGTGCATTGAGCTTCACCTATGGTTGATGATGTGCCCCCATCTTTGGTATCCATTCCTATCCTTCTATGAAATTTCCTCATTCGTGCCCTTTGTTTTTCCAATTTGACATCTCTCTTAGATTGCACGTGAATTTTTGGCTATATGGGCTGCAATTCCTTTGCTTCACGAGCTACATTTTTTTATTATCTTCTCCTTGCATTTTTAGCTGTACGCTCTTCTAGTGTTAGAGGCTTCGGTTGTTTCCTTGGCATGACCTTGAATGCTACATGTTCACAAACACACAAAAAAATTAAGTAATGTAATTTACAAAAATATTGATATCGTTGATTACATTGCATTAAATATGAAACACACCAAAGCATTTTATGAAAGAAGGTAGCGAGTTGTTTTGAATTATCAAACATGTCTATGCTACACAATATTTTTCATACATGATGGAGTTAAATGTCAGTAGGGTTAGATATTAGAGTAGGGATTTTGAGTGTGTTTGAAGGGTTGGAAAAGTACCTAGAGGCTGATGCAGGACATGTAGGGATCCACAATGAACTTGTTCAAATATTTAGAGGAAGGCTCTTAATAGACTTACACACAACTCGATCACTTAACTTACCAAAAAAATGACATTTTTTATTTAGAGAGGGGTGGAAACCATTCAATATAGAAAATCAATGAGAATCAATTAGATTCGAAAGCAAAATCAGATGTTCAACTAACAATGCCAACTTCTACCAAGCTTTCCCTTGTAGCATAGGTAACCCGGTTCAAGGGCCTTTTCACCAAGATTTTCCAAAACACTTGAAAAATTGAAGGATGATTGAGATACCCATCTGCAAGTTATTAAACATAGGTAAACCCCAACATCAACTCCTTTGGACCAACATTGACTTCCAATAGACCCACATTGGAAAAGGCTATTCAATTAGCCTAATTTACAAAGAGAGTACCTTTTAAACACTACATCTTCACTCAAAATCCTCAAATAGTAGTATTTTATGTGTCAAAACCTCCAATTTCTTGATTTGTTTCCAGGTCCAAGACCTCTAGACCCATAATACACCAAACCCTCAATTTCAAGCAAAATACTTGGGGTTTTAATGAAACTCCTATCTCCCAGACCTGCCAGACCCATAAAAATAACCAAACACAATTACCAGACCCTGCCCATGGTTAATAATACATTACATGGATATTCCTTCCCACATTTTGTCAAAACATGACTTGAAGCCCTAATTTTCACCATGAAAAGACCCCGCTATAGTCTTAGAACATCATCCCAAACACCCAACCTTGACCCCACAACATTATTAATAGGCCAGGCATGTATTTTAAAAGTTAGAGGACCCATTCCACAAGTTACAGTAGGCAGAAAAAGTGTAATGGGTCGAATTACATAATGAAGCCCATCAATCCAAGAACACTGTGAAAGTAGGTAGCAGTAGTAAAAACAATATAAATTTCTCTATATAAAAAGATAGAACCTCTAAATAGATGAAAATGAAAGCTAATTCATTAATCTACAACATCCAACCAATTTCATATCATCTTAGAGTTTGTACAGCAACCAAAAAAGTGAGAGAAACCAGTAAATTTCTAGAAAATAGTGTTCTTCTTGATAGAAAATGGGGTACAAATCAACCAACAACCTCTCCTTCGAGGAATTGAAGGTTATTAAACATATTTTGATTTCATTCCAACTCCCTCAAACTCTACAAATTTTTCATCTTTTAGCAACTTTTCTGACCACATTTAGCCAAATTGCAAGCTATGACACAAGTGAACTCCCTTAGCTCCAAATACATTATAAAATGGTCTAATTGACCTTACTGAACACAATATACTCAAAATTAACTAGAATCCTAGAATTTGACCATGCTCACTAAAGATGAATTTTTTGAAAAAATTGATCTTACAAGGTGCTCTTGTACCAGAGGCCTGGAACATTGATTTTGAAGTTGTGTCTTTTGACTAGCATTATTGAACTTGAACTTTATAAAGGTTATGATGAACAATTCAAGGATTAGATTTTCTAGAATATTGAGTTTATTTCATTATGTTAGGAGTGACTATTGTATTAATACAATATTTCAAGCAATAGACGTGCATATGGTGGGTTTTGTTAAAATCTTCCAGAGGTTTAGAATGGTAGTCTTCTTGAAAATCATAGCTTGTTATTTATGGATGATCTTTGTTTTGTTTTAGATGTGAATTGGTCAGTTCAACATTGAATTGAGGTTTTTGAGATTGAATATTGTTTGAAAATGGTCTAATTATGATTGTTGAAGGTTTTTTCTCCCTACTCTGCATCACAAACCTAGGGTATAAGTTGTTGCCACCTAAATGGAAACTAGAGACTCTTGTGTTTATTTTTCTCAAAACCAAATTTTTTATTGTCAACAAAGTCATCAAGAATATGAATTCAAAGAAGGGTTTGTGATGTTATATCTTATAATTATTCACTATTTATTTTGGAATGGGGTAACTTAGAAAGACAATAAGCATTCTCAAATGCACAAAATTTCCTATTTTTTAATTTATTAGAAAGGTAAATGGTATGAATGAATGGAAAATTGCATTAACAACTATGCCAACTCACTTGAATTTATCTAAGAACATGTGATGAAGGTGATTTTTTTATGGAACAAAAAAATTAATGCACTTGCATTAACATTGATGAAAGCTATTAGGTTTTCCAAATTAGATGAAAATAAAAGTTTTCCAAATTAGTTGAAAAAAGAATGAAATACAGTGAATTCCACTAGACATGCTGGAAATGGACTACTATAAGCAATGCAAATAGAATTCATAAGTAAATTTATGTTAAGTAAATTTCATGTTTTTAATTTTTTTGCTCTTCAAACTCATAAAAAATGAACTTTTTTATGCAAATCCCATCTAATTCAATGTTAAATTCTATGTCCAATTGTTATGCTTAGTAAAATCATTAACGAAATTTAGTTTATATTGTCAAAACAAACAAATATACTAAATATAAACATTTAAGTATTACCAAATTGAATATATTACCTCAGATAATGTAAAATGATGTAGAAACTTCAAAATGTCTTCTTCTATGTTCTCTACTATGCACATTGAAGGTAAAAAGGTGATGGATCAAGCATATATTGGTACAATATGGAGTCAAATGCATAAAAAAAGGTGTTTCTGACTCAGATAAAGTGCTAAACTAGACAAATATAGGAGAATGAGGGCCTGAATCATGGGATCAAGCCTTATTTTACTGTTTCAAGGTACACCACATTTAGTGCTCACCAAATATGTTGTTTTGAAAAGAAGAGACTTGAGAGAGAGGGAGAGAGACAAAGTGGGAGAGAGATAGAGGGAGTGAGAGAGGGAGGGAGTGGAAGAGAGAGAGTGGGAGGGGGTGGGAAGGAGATATTTGAGAGAGAGGGAGAGAGAAAAAGTGTGAGTGAGATAGAGAGGGAGAGAGACAAAGTGGGATAGTGATAGAGGGAGTGAGAGAGAGAGGGGGTAGGAGAGAGAGTGTGAGAGAGAGGGAAGGAGAGAGGGTGGGAGGGAGAAACCTAAGAGAGAGGGAGAGGGAGAGAGGGCGGGAGGGAGACACTTGAGAGAGAAAGAGAGGGAGACAAAGTGGGAGAGAGGGAGTGGGAAGGAGAGACATAAGAGAGTAGGACAGAGAGGGAGTGAGAGATAGGGGGATAGGAGAGATACAAGGAGTGAGAGAGAGAGAGACTTGAGAGATGGAGAGGGGTGGGAGGGAGAGGAGCACTCTAGATAGAGGGATTCAAGAGAGATGGAGGGGGTGGGGGAAGACACCTAAGATAGAGGGAGAGAGAGAGTGGGAGGGGGTGAGAAGGAGATATCTAAGAGAGAGAGAGAGAGAAAATTGGGAGAGATATAGAGTGAGTGAGAGAGAGAGGGAGAGAGACAAAGTGGGAGAGAGATAGAGGGAGTGAGAGAGAGAGGGAGAGAGAAAAGGTGGGAGAGATATGGAGGAAGTGAGATAGAGAGAGAGAGTGAGAGAGAGGGAGGGAGAGGGGGTCGGAGGGAGAAACCTAAGAGAGAGGGAGAGGGAGAGAGGATGGGAGGGAGACAAAGGGGGAGAGAGGAGGTGTGAAGGAGAGACATAAGAGAGTAGGAGAGAGAGGGAGTGAGAGATAGAGGGATGAGATAGATACAAGGAGTGAGAGAGAGAGACTTGAGAGATAGAGAGGGGGTCGGAGGAAGAGGGAGTACTTGGGGGAGAGGGAGTACTCGGGATAGAGGTATTCAAGAGAGATGGAGGGGGTGGGAGGAGATACTTGAGATAGAGGGAGATAGAGAGTGGGAGGGAGATATTTGAGAGAGGAAGAGAGAAAAATTGGGAGAGAGACAAAGTGGGAGAGAGATAGAGGGAGTGAGAGAGGGAGGGAGAGATACAGAGTTGGAGAGAGATGGAGGGAGTGAAAGAGAGAGGGAGTGGGAGAGACATAGAGACACAGAGAGAGAGTGAGAGAGAGGGAGGGAGATGGGGTGGGAGGGAGAAACCTAAGAGAGAGGGAGAGGGAGGGAGGGTGGGACGGATAAAATCAAGAGAGAAGGAGAGAGAGATAAAGTGGGAGAGAGGGGGTGGGAAGGAGAGACATAAGAGACTAGGAGAGAGAGGGAGTGAGATGGGTGATCCCACAATAGTGGTTTACAATTTTTAGGCAAACTGGACACTGCAATTATTATTTTTAACTAAATCTTCACTTTCGGGCTCTTGTAGCGGCTAAACCGTGAGGAATTTGAAAATGATGCAAACTAGAGTCTAATTAAATTTTGTCTGTAGATTCTAAAAATATTTTTTTCAAAATTTTTGGAATTGGATTGCACATTTTTTCATCTCCCACGAAAATTGGTTTTTTTCATAAAACAACATTTTTAAGAAGTTACGCTCACCGTATACAACATAACTTGTTTTGTATGAAGGATAAAATTCTGATTTTTTTGAATTTAGATTTGTAATTATGATATCTACCATTTACATTTGGTCTCATAGTTTTTTATTGAATAATTTTTCCTTAATCAAGTTTCAAAGTCAAAGCAATTGCAATTCAGACATATGCGGATTGTATACAACATAACTTTTTTTGTATGAGTTGAAATTCAATTTTTTTTTTTCAATGGATCAAGGACATCAATACCCAACCTCAGCATATTTAAAAAAATATATTTTGATAATC
>CM021100.1:697180988-697226944 GCA_007115665.2 Sequoiadendron giganteum | reverse complement strand
AAGAGGGAGAGAGAGAGAGAGAGAGAGAGGGAGAGTGAGAAAGGGGGTTGGAGTGAGATGGATTTATTTAGGTACCTATGTGGGAGGGAAAGAGACCTAAGAGAGGGGATTGGAGTGAGAGAGTAGTCTAGGTCACATGGGAGGGAGTGAGACCTGAGAGATAGAGACTTCAAAGGGATAAAGAGTTATCCAGTTATGGTAACGAGTTAGAGAAGGTATGAAAGGTAAAACCTTGACTATCCATCTATGATCATAAACTATGCACTCTAAGCATGATCAAAGTTGTTCACCAAAGAAGGGAAATTTTTAGTTTTGTGCAAAGCAGGCCATTTGGTGCTCGCCAAATGAATCATTACATTTGGCGCATGCCACATTTGGGGTATGCCAAATGTGATGAGTCATTTGGCGCGTGCCAAATTTGGTGTGTGCCAAATGGCCTACTTTGGACATGTTAATTAATAGGATTTGCCAAATTTTCTCATATTTTTGTTTGTGATCCGTGTCTCATTTGCATGTATTTCAATGCAAGTTTATAAAAAAACCATGATAGTGTTAAACTCTCTCTTAGCTATCTAAATATATAAAAAAAATTCTCATTTTGATTTAGTTAAGATTTTGATCCATAGTTTCTATTGTAAATGCCTCTAGTTTTGGTAAAAACTAACATGTGCTAGTTTTAGGATAGATTTTTACCCATTCATCAAAACATGACATAAAATTCATTTTTTGAAACTAGACTGAAAAAAAAAGAATCAATTTTCGATTAGTTTGCAAAAATTTTAGGGGGGAGCACACTCAAATTTACGCTTTTCAAGATGTGTCCACTTTGAAAATTCATAAAATAATATATATTCATTAAAAAGATTATCCGAAAGAACAAGGATAAACTACATGGTGTTAGCTAATTTCTCACTTTTTGGATTTTTGAAATTATAAGAAAAATTCAATCAAAAAGGGGGGAGCCCTTAGGCACTATGCTATTTTTTTTAATAAAAACAAGACCTATTTTTCCCTCCTCCCCCTCCTTTTCAGACCCTTAATCTTCATTAATTTCAAAAAAAAATAGTAGCTTAGAAACTAGGCTCGAAGCACTTCAACTTTTGTTATTTCTGCATCTTGAAATTTTGAACATAACTATCTTCATTTTCTCATGCAAATCAGATTTTTTTGATTTCAGAAAAAAAAAAGTGGCATCTTAAGAGCCAAAATTGTGTCACAGATTGGTGCACTTACCCATAACATATCAAATTTTTGAAATTCAAAATATATTGGAAAGCTAGTTCAAATATCTTTTTTGTAGATCAAGTGAATGTTTTATATATTACACTAAAAAATGGGTAAATTTGTTCAAATTCCCCCTTTCTCCATTGTTCTTGCAAATGCACCACCTTAGATGAAAATGCTTAACTTTAGATGCAAATGTGCAACTTTAGATACAAATGTGCCACTTTAGAAGCAAACACACAACTTTAGATGCAAATGCATAACTGTAGATGTAGTTGTGTAACTTTATATGCAAATGTGCAACACTAGGTGTAGATGCACAACTTTAGATGTAATTGTACAAATTTAGATGCAAATGCACAACTTAGATATAATTACACCCACTTACCTTAGAATACTAACCTTCCTCATCTTCATCTTGAATTTTATTCTACCATTCCTCCATAAATCGATCACCTCATCCACATGAATTTTATTTTACTAATTTACCATCTCATTTCACATCTCTTCAACCTTTTCAAGAGTTTGACCATGCAGTTTCATTCTTCCATAAAAATCTTGAGGGGGTATACCAACTCCATCTCATTCACTAGGGTAGACTAGGGCATGCCATTATTTGATTTCAAACAACACCATAAAAACAAATTTTCTCAAAGAGGGGCAAAATGTAGACACCTAATTCTAACTAACATATTTTCATCCAAAATGACTCATTTTTCATCATTCAACCTAGCTAATACGTCTTCAATGTTTAATTAAATAATTTTATTATTTGATTAAATTGGTCATCATTTTCACTTCATCCTAATAATAAATGATTTTGGTATTATTTAATTATTTTTAATTTTTAATTTCTTCTTAATTCCATATTAATTAAATAATTTTAAATTATTTAATTAAATTATATATTTCACTAATATTCATCTATATTAATTAAATAATATATGTTATTTGTGGGTGGATGGGCGGGCTTCCCTCCATATTTCGAGGAGAGCGCGTGGAGGCTGATGAGGCCGGGGTTTGAATGTGTGGCCTTGGTGGAAAGTTTTAACTACATCAGGGTGGCAGATTTAGGTGCCACATAGGTTAACCTTGGTTGTAGAGCTCCTGTGGAGGATTTGACAAGGTGGCATCCATTTTGGGCACTTATTACTAGACATGGCATGGCATTTGGGTGGCGGTTGCTAGGTACGGGCCCTTGTTTTGATATGATAGTCAACAAATTTGTATGGTGGTTCTGGAGGAAGAGGACAACCTCCTTCATGTGAGGTGTCATTACATTTACTCCCTCTCAACTATGGTCATTTCAATGATAGCCTTCTAGTTTTCTACATGGTTTAAAAGAATTGGCGGTGTTATTAGAAGACATTGTTTTCTTGTCTCCTAGCATTGAGTTGGAAATGTGCTTGTGATTCTGGTAGCATTTGTTTTGTTGGGTGAGGGTTTGGTCGTAGAGATGGTTGGGCACTTGTGCTTCATAATTCAAGTCTCGATCGAGGGTTTAGTGTGGTTTGGCACTGATACGCCAATCTCTTTTAAGGCCAAGAAGTGTCAAATGATCTTCATGGAAATAATGGACTAGCATCTCAAGAGAATTATGCTAAATACAAAATCTCTATTGGTCGTGGTTGTTAAGATGGTGCTGGAAGATGGGAATTTGGCCAAAAATGAATATGGGAGGTATAATACCTATGTCACCTCCAGATTTATGGCATCTCTTTTGGATAAACATGTACCAAAGACAAAGGCCAGGGTGTTGTTGGAAAAGATATTTTTGAAGGAATTGCTACTAGGTGTCGAAAAGGTGTTGAAGTTGCCGATAGGGGGATAGGAATTCCCTGTCTAAGTGACATGGAGTTGTTGTGGTCAACAGATGAAGCGATAAAGTTCTTTCCTATTTTGTTAGATTTAGACGGCCCGACCCTCATGAAGCACAAAAGGATCGCTACGATGGTTGTGGAATACATGAAGAAATTTTTTGCCCTCATGGTTGTGAAATATTTTGACAGGATTGTGGCTTTCGAGGCCTTTGTTAGGGCCAATGACTTTATGTGAGTTTGAGTTGGTGAAGGGTTTTTTTTTTTTTTGCTTTGTCTATTCTCGGGCTTAGTTTGGCTGTGGAAATGAAGTCTATGGTGGTAGTGGGTCAATATTGCATTATGGTTAGTTTTTTTGTATATGATAGTAATGGTGAATAGATGGGTGATAGCAATGGTGGATGTAGTTGGGGTGTTGGGATGATGGTCTGGAGCTCATTGCTTGGTTTTTTGGATGAAAATTTCATGATAGGATGTAGTAGAATGTTTGGAACTTAAGCTGGTTAATTTCATACAATAGTAGACGCATGTATTTTCCTTTTCATCTGCAATAAAAAACTAAATGTTACATATCAATATATATATATATATATATATATTATTTAATTAATTTATTGAATTATTCTTCTATTCTAAAAATAATTAAAAAATTGTTATTATTTAACAAATTATCCATTTCTAATCTCCAAAATTAAATAATTTATTATTTAACTAATTCCTACTTCCTAAATTAAATAATTGTATTAATTATTTACTTTATTTCTAAAATATTATCTTCATCGAAAATAAATAAAATCATTTATTTTATTTATTAAACTCAACCTTGCACATGTAAATAATAATTAAATTTATTTAATTATTAAATACTCATGCAAATTCTACCTCACCTATTGACTGAGACTTACTCTTAGTCAACTAATCAATATAATTAGTCCACTCATCAATTAGATCCACTTCACTCCTACTCACTTTGAGTTTAATGAGCAACCAATTAGGTCCACTAACTATTAGTCTTAGTTAACATCCCAACCAATCCTCTTAATTGAATCATGTAATTAGGTATCTGAAATCATGCAGTCAGTTAACAACAAATCAATTCCTCTAATCAATCCTCCATTGTTGATTTTTTTTAGTCTCTCATATGATCTTGATTGCTGATCGGTGTCACTAAATATCTATAAATCAAACCATCCTATCATTCATTTTTCATCTCAAATCGTTCAAAGAAACTAGGCTTATTTTTCTAAGTTCTTTTTTGCTATTGTGCTAATTACAAAACTATGAGAAAAGGTTACCACTTACACCATTTCTCCAAGGGTGAAATAGACGAGAATAATGGATCTATGCTAGAGTTGATTATGCATTTTAGTGTATGCAAGGCTTGCATTTCATTTATTCAATTCACTCTATTTTTCTTTATTGATTATGATCTTTTAGTTGTGATTTATTATTGATCATTGATTTTATCTTTCAATTTCACAATTGAATATTGAGGTCATTTAGTTACAAAGATCTTATGACATTTGTTAAATTTTGAGCATGATTAAAATGGACCATTAAAGAACCCTACACCTCCCCATTTGTAGATTATAGTGGTCCATTCAAGAGTCATACACAACCTTTTTATTTTTAGTTTGATTGATTGATGACATCATGACTATGATTTCACAACACTAATGCTTACTTTATAGGTATGACTAACACATTTTTGGGTGCAAACATAAAAAAATACTAAAGAGAATTTGGGATATCATTTCAATGTCCATATCATTTTTTTACAAAATTAATGTATTATTACTATCGTATAATTTTTTTTTCTACTTCAGCATGTATATTCATGTAGTTTGAATACAAACATAGAGGTTAAATATTTATCTTTACCATTTCTCTTCTCTCATTTTGGACTTACTTTGGTATTGTCCTAAGAACTGTAGTATTATAATGTTAAGTTTGGGTCTATTTCTATGTATCTAAACCTTAGCCACCTTCTTCCTTTTCACACCACTTTGTTGAGAAATAGAATCTAGGTTGACCCATTCCTATAATGTTTTCCTTCCCATGTGAGGAGCATATTTATTGCCTTAAAATTATATCAAGGTCACTACTGTGACTTTGATCCTCAATTTTAAATGATATTTTCTTTCCTTTTGAGTTGATTTTTAGGACCCTAGTGATTACACCATATTGGAATGCATGCCATTTGGTCTTGATTCAAACATTAAGGGCTTCATATATAAAAGAGAGCTTTTAATCATTTTAAAAGATGCAAAGAAAGAAGAGAATATTAACAATACAAATAATATCAAAGATCCCAAAGATAAAATAATTTATACTACATTTTATAATCAAACATTATTGCTTTATTATTCTAGTTAAAATCACACTTACAAAATTGATCTTTTTGACAAAATGGACATAGTCTATAGATTGAATCCTTACCCTTGGAAATGATATGCAAAAAATATCTCCCTTGATACCTAATCACCTCAATATTTGCAATCTATGTTTAGAAATAAGTGGAGTTGATGAATACCTTTGGGAGTTTTGTAAGAGGTGATATTCTCTTTATGTCAAAGTAACAAAATAATTTCAAAACAATTATCAAATACACACTAAGGAATGATGTAATATTCTTAGAACATGGACATGGACATGCTATTGTTTAAAAATAATGCAATGTATAACATGTTACCTTTATGATTTTCTACCTAGATTATCTAATAATGAATTGGAATTTTTCCTCTTATAACATTTTAACATACAAATGATCGCATATTGCACTCAAGCCAACAAGTAATGACTAGTAGAAAATGAGTTGATTTGTGCCCACATTTAAATTTGAATTTGAAAGCTTCCAAATTACTTCACCTTAAATTTGAACCAAATTCATTTTCACACCCATGAATTTGATCATGTTAAAAAATTAAATAAAATACAAGACAAATTTAGACTTTTAAAATATGTGATGATAAAATTAAATTAAATTTAAATTCTCTAAGTTTTTTTAGATAAACATGTCACTTATGCATTGATCATTACATTTAACACAACCCAATTAAAATGAGTGTAAAACAAAAAGGAAACAGTACAAATGTGCAATCTTAGTTTAATAGTATCTGCTTAAGGAGATTTTTTAAAATTTTGTCAGCAGTGAGAGCAGTGAACATCGAAAGAAAAACTTACATATTTGAAGTTGGAGAAATGCAAAGAAACACAAGTTTAAAGTCAGTATCAAACGATTTCTAGCATTTATTTACCTGAAAATAGTTTTGCTCTCATTGGCTTGCATTTCTTCACCTTAAGTTACTAAGCACACAAAGCAATCTATTCGATAGTAGACATACAAAAATAGATTCATGGCTTGTTAATGTTCATTGCCTTCTTTACTACGAGGGTATTAAATTTTGCATTACAAAGATTTTTTTTTTAATAATTATCTTAGCAATAAAACAAGATTTTTAAAGGTTTATTAATGCATTTTATCAGCTAATCCACTTCATTTCGATCCAAATAATAACATACTTCAAACAGACAATAATATGTTCCACAATAGGACATATCACTTCTTGTAGTTTACGACTCGTGTATACTTTCAGACTTAGAATGATGTTAACCATGCAGTACCCTACAAGTCAATTCCTCTACAAAATTGTCAAGATTTTTATTAGAGGACCCCCCTTGAACAGCTGCTTTTCTGGCAACACGTTTGAGTCTGTTTATCTTCTTCCTAGCTTTTCTCCCTTCTTTTCCATGTATCAATGCCTTCACCTTTCTTGCTATCTGCATTCTCTCAACTAATGCTCCACTAATCCCACCATGTTCTACCTTCAAAGCTATACACATAACATCTGATATAAGTTTGCAGTTTGTGTACTGATCTGCATAAACAGGAAATCCCAACAATGGAACGCCCATGCACAGGCTCTGTAAAACTGAATTCCAATCACAGTTAGTAACAAAGCCACCTATGGAACGATGTGATAATACTGTGTAATGCAGATGATCAGACCAATGAGGGACAACAAGACCAATGCCACTAGCTTCAATCTGGTCTAGGTAACCATGGGGTAAAATCTCTGTCAAGCTAGCATAACTGCACATTGTTTGTGGAGGAAGTGTCCAAATGAAAGCAATTTTGCTTTCAAGTAAACCCATGGCGATTTCTTCTATTTGGGCTTTTGAAATACGAGCAGCAGCACTAAATGATATATAGAGAACTGTACTTGCTGACTTAGAATCCAACCACTTTGTAAAACCAAATTTTAATGGTGGATGTTTGTTGAAATATTCAGACGGCAAGAGTGGGCCTACCGAGTAAAGCGGTGTAGCAGAGTCCAATGAATACTGTATTGGTTCTGTTTCAAGTTCGTAAACAGAGTTTGCAAGAACCCAATCTGCCTCACGGTTGCTCTGCATTGACAGAAATATGACATGCAGCATAATGTCTGACATCTTCGTTGCTTGGAGAAAGGATGGAAGGTCCCTCTGATTCATTGTAGGAACTCCTGGAATGTAATCTATGCAATCATGTCTTTCTAGAAACAAGTACACACCACGGTTAGAAAATATGAAGTGCAGGTGAGTACACAAAGTGCACTGCCCAAATGAAAATTACCTAGACTACACTGATCATGGGCTCTCACAAATTACAAGTGTGACAGATTGGAAAGAAAAGTTCTAAACATATTACAGTAAGGGAGAAAATAAAATATCTTCTAACATCCTTAAAATAAGGATTCAAAGCTCCAAAATGGAACAAGTCTTATAAACCTAAATAACAATTTAAAACATAAATAACAATTCCCGGTAATGTATTAGTGTCACAAACAAATACTGATTTTAAGGCTCTGCAACTTTAACAACAGAGTGAAAATACAGAGTGTGAAATTGTATAAATACTGATAAGATGTGTTTTTAACTTCGAGCACCCTAAAAAAGAAAAGGAATCTTCCAAACTATTAATGCCACCATATATTTGGAACATGAACGACCATACATGTCAATTTACTAATGCCACAAACTAATAGTGTTTCTGAAGCATACCTCGTCCTTTAGAAGGAAAATGGCCGTTGTTGATGAGCATATCAGAATGATAATATAAAGAATACAGAACTGTAGATTGTGTCCACAAACTAACAAGAGGAACGCTGAGCATCTTTGCACTAAGATGTGCCCAAGGAAGAAAAGAATCAGCTATGATGCAAGAGATTGGACGATCCTCTGTATTCATACTATGGATTACTTGCTGTACTGGTTCAATCATAGAGTTAAGTACACACTGTACAAAACTCTCATTATACAAAGATCTATCAGAATCAGATGGCAATCCATCTGAGACCTCTGCTAAGCGAATGTCAAGCCCAGTTTTTTGAGCAATATCAATAATATATGCTTTACAGTGACATAAGCCCTCTGTGCAGACAAAGGTGATGCTGATTCCCCTAGAAGCCAGCCTGATGCAGAGATCAGCCATGGCATAACTATGGGATTCTAAGGGATATGGAATGGCCAGAGCATGGACAAGGCAAGACATCTTGGTATTGCGAATCTAATCTGTTTACGAATTTCTAAATTTATATGCATATAGCCAAGAAGAGGTGTTTGATTTTAGAGTGATTTACCCCTCGTACTTGTTGAAGCTCGATTTGAATATGGGTGTTGGAGATTTAGTACGATGGCAGGGACCTGTTCAACCAGCTTTTCCTGGCCTCATCAAATTGACTGATCTCGACAGATTGGTGATATGGTCCACAATTATAAGAGATGTCTTCGCAAGATTAGATCCTTACCTTAAGGGTCAAGGAGACCAGACACCATGTAAGAAGGAACCAGAAGCGACCAGACGGGAAATAAAAGAACACGGACAACAAAACGAGTAAAACGGTTTGTTCTCTCACCAATGTGAGAGTTATCCAAGACTCGGGAGAGTTCGGATTGATAATTAATAATGTAATAACTGTTCTAATTTAAGATAAATAAATGAAGTATATTTAGTTTTTTATTTGATTAGGGAAGGACTGTTATAAATATGATAACTTTTTCATTTTATTAATAAGTTCAATGTTGTGCATGTGGATATTATTTCTACATTTGTTAAAGTGAATTCAGTGTGTATTTGAACTTCACCTTTGACCTTGATCTATATATCTACATTTAGGAAAATGGCAAAGAGAGACATTGTTTAGGAACTTATTGCACAAGTTTTTTTTTTTATTTGGTCAAAATCCTAGGTGGATAAATTCAACAAAAATGAACAATGATCAAAGACATCATCTAGTCATGTATTATGCCCCTAAGATGTTGATGCAATATTGATGGTGAAGACAATGTATTTGATGTGTGCATGTGCTAGATTGTTTTCATTTCTTGATCAATCTAAGATGATTCATATGAATTAGGGTTGGTCCTTAAATACACCACTCTATTATGCAATTTAAAATAATTCACAAGTTAGCTAGCTCATGGTGGCTAGTAAGGGAGGGGTCATGTACCAAATTTTAAGAAATTCAAAACTAAAATTTCAAGTTTAGATATGCACATGTGTATGTGACTTGGACAAATTATGAACCCATGAATACAAACAAAGGTAGAAAATAATGGATTTATTAGTCAAGTTTGGACTCCTAGGATGTGCTGAGATGAAATAGGGCCAAGATAAGTTTATTTAACAACTTAAATGCAAAAATATACCAAATTACACATTAGTCATTACATAAAGAATAACCTAGTTATTGTGGGTCCAAAACATGAGGGAGATTGAATGGTTATGAAATTTTTGCCATTACATTTTATTCCTCAATTTTAATTGCATGCAAATTATTATGAGGATGCATGTCAAAGTAAATCAAGTAGACAACATGAAAATTAAAAATTGTAGATACTCATAAAGGATATGAAATAAACGTTAATCATGTGTATTCTTCCTTTTATGAGTGATTCATCTTGGGAACCAAAAGGATTAAAAAAAATAAAATCAATGAGTAGCATTTTTCAAGGATTAAAAAATGAGCATGATCATGACTACTAAAAATATTTACAAAATAGTAAAAGGAATAGAGTGAAAGATTTAAATCTATTAAAAAAGTAGTAGGGTTCCAACCAAATGAAAAATATGTGAGGTATTTTAGAAAGTAAAAAATGATTATAACTATGTTGAAATGGCATTAAAGGAAATTGACCAAGAAACAAATTATAACTCTAAAAAATAGGTGACAAAGACTTTGATGATGTAGAAAATATGGTTTGATATGTGATCTAATTCCTAGGATGAGTTAGGGGATGATCCTATAAATTAAATGGTAATACAAGAAGATCATAATATACATAAATGAACATAGATAATTGATACATATATGATCACATCTATAAATAAGTATAATTTTTTCACTTTTATTTTGACTAATATCAAAATCAAAACTCACTAGAAATTTGAGCTCTACCACTTTTATCCTATGAAATAAAATATTGCTAAATGTATTGATTCAACATAACTAATAAAGAGGATTTGTATGGATACATTTCCAAATCATTTATCACATTAGGTTGGTAGTAACCTAAGTTGCAAGCATAGTGTAATAAGAAAACTTGCACACGAGAAAAATACTATAGGAAATATGGTGTAAACACTTGAGAACACTTAAGAATAGTAACCTAGTTCAAGGGAATAAACCTCAAATATTTTCCATTAAGAATACAATTCATGATATGATGATCATAAAATATAACCATGCTAGCTCCTATATATAATATAATTATATCATATATGTTAACCAACATGATTTAACTACCTATATAAGACTATATTAATGATCATTTAACCTAATTAAAGAATTATGGTTGCCACAAGAAAACTCATAATATGTGTATACATGCACCATAGAATTAAGGGTGAAAAATTATCCCATTCACACAAGTGTTTCATTAATGCTAATCAATTATGCATGCTTTTACATAAAATATTCATCTTCCCATATGAAAAGTTTAACATGAAAATAATTTCATTTAATAAGGTACTCTATAGTTATCCTGGTACTCAAATTTTCCACACATATTTGGAAAATTAGTTTAGTCTAAAATATGACTCTTCCCTCTACATCTTGTTGAGGTAGTAATATATATAGTATAATTCTATGTTGATTCACTTGCTTCTTCAATTTATTCTATGAATTTTCCTTATTTTCCTTGAGACTTGAGAGGGCACATCTTTCTTTTGTTGAATGTTTTATTCTATTTCTATAATATTTTGGTGTAACTTCATAGAAGAGGTAAAGGACAATAGATGGCACCCTCACATTAATTTGATGGCTTGATAAAGATCTCTTTCGAGAGGTAATTCTTTTGGCTTATCCCTTAAAATAGATTATATATTTAGTTATATAAAAATTATTAATTTTTCATAATTTTAACAATAATTAATAAGAACCCTATTTACCCCCTTTTTAATCAAATTTTTCATTTCTTTTGAACTTACCATCCTTGAATATTTTACATGTAACCCCCTTAGATCAAATATTTTATCCTTTGAGTGAGAACATATGAACTCTTGGAAGTTTATCCCCCTTAGTTCAAATAATTCCTAAGGTAGCGAGCCATTGTACTCCCAAAAGAATGCTTACTCCAACTATTGGGATAGAAAATATAGGAAAATCAAGCATATAGTCTCCCATAGTGATTTTAATACCATAGTATTTCCCAAAAAATATTAATATACCTTTGTACATAATCATAACATAAAATTTTAGGTTCGGTTAAGTCAAATAATTTAATTTTAGTTCCAACTTATTATTGATGAAATTATAAATGCTCCCTGAATCAATCAATACTTTTACTTTCTATTGTTTAATGAAACATAATACCTTAAGGTTTTTCAAGGTCATAATACATGATAATGCATGGTAGGTTATATTTGGTTGGACATCAGTCAAATCTTATACAACCACTACTAAATATCTTCTTCATCCTTTTCTTTATCATATATTCCATCAATTTATAATAATTTATTCTTAGCATATTTATGCCATCTACTATATTTCCCATCAAATTTGAAATAGGGAATTTTGGCCTTTTTCCTTCAATTTGTTAAGGTATCAATCTCATAAGTGAAATAAATTATGATGCAAGGTTCATCTAGTATTTTTTTCTATGAAACTCCTAACTTCCATTACCCAAATAAAAGCTCTACCTACATTGTCATACTATTTCCTAGGACATATAGTTTTTATGAAGCATGCACACATCATGTCTAATATGGTATTTTGAACCTCTATAATTTTAAAATTCCTCAATAGCATGCTCCACTCTTAAAGATTTTTTTTGGAAAATTTAGTATAAACCTTGACCATATCCATTTGGTTTAGTCTAGTTAGTTATTTATATAGCTATCTATAAGATCACCCATATAGTTTGTATTGAGCCCCTCTTAGAAAATTTACCAATTGATAAAACATCCATTCTTTTTCATCTCTTCATATTTCTAATGATACTAATTGAATTGTTCCACTTCTTAGTACAAGAATACCATTACAACCTTCTATAGTTTTATAACATGATGTATATTAAATAAATAGAATCCATTTGGAAAAATATATTGGTTATATCCTTACCATCAAACCTTCACATATCCATAATTGGTGTGAAGTGCCTAGTCATAGAATTTTTGGGTGTTGCTCCATATTTATATTTTATCAAAAATTACAATTACCATGTCATGGAAGTTATTTATTTAGCAATCTCATCTATTTTTCTATATTAAAGATTGTATAAACACAAGATTAAAAAACTTCCTGGTATATCATATCATTAGGTAGTTATAATAAGCAATATATCCACTTATGTTAGTTGTTATAGATGTTCAATCATTACATGGAAGATCAAGACACCTAAGCTAGTTGTTATAGGCATTACGCAATTACATTATTGCTTAGTTTCAGCTATTATAGACAATACACCATTTCATCTTTTCTTAGTTTCAATTGTTATAAACATTATATGGTAGATCAAGATATATTCCCAATGGTAGATTAAGATATATACCTAATGGTTATAGCTATACATAAAAGAGGAGTATATAATATTTAAAGATTCCTATTGTGACTAACCTCTTCTAGTGCTACAATCGATCGCACCCCTTCTGAGAAAGAATTGCTTCCTTAATTTGCATGTGGTTTGGCTCTATGCACCTCATTTTCCTTCTTTTGTTGACCAACAAAAACAACTTCATTAAAGATTATTTGGACTACATCTAGAACTTTTAAGAATGTTGTAGAGTCTTCATCCTTGTAATTCCAAGTCTAGTGAACTATTCCATCACCTAAAATTTTCATGAATTTGTACATGGATAGCTCCATGCTAGCTAATACTAGTATAGAAATATTGATCAATGTGAGTATTTTTGATGAATCATTGAAGGTCCTCCTACTTCCATTAAACTTGTCCTCATTTATTTCCTTCCAAACATGCCAAATTATTTTGGTTGATAAACAAAACCAAAAAAGGGTAACCTCTTTATCTAATTTGATGTCACTTCTAATTAATATTTTTCCAATTGACTTTACCATTTACACCCCATATTAACTAATTGTTACAAAAAAATTCTAGATTTTATGTACATAAAATCAATGAAAGAAAATATGTTGAATAGTTTTAGTAACTCTACAAAGATCACATATATTAATATCTTTATTGTTCATCTTGAAAGGAACTCTTTGCAGAAAAATAATTCACCCGAAGAAATATTTTTTAGAAACCACAATGAAAGACCAAGTAGACTATAGAATGTTTTTCCATACTTTATCGTCAAGACACACTTTCTAGGTTTTGTTCAGATGCTCAACTAAGGTGGCAAGGTTGCTGAGGTATTTATAGATTATCTTATCTTTTAGGTCCAACGAGGAGATTTTTCCTTGCCATTTAAACTCTAAGAGTACATCCAAATTAGGATTCCAATTGGTAGAGAAATGAGCATTAGTGAAGGCTTATTTCAATATTGACTAGGTTCTTAGAATTAAAGAAGGAATACCAAATTCCTCTCTCAAATAATCCTAATCTTTAAGTTTCTTATTGTAAATGATATTATCAAATATCTGAATACCAATTTGAGCTCACTTTTTTGTAGAGCATCCTTGTAGGAGTGCAAAAGGCATGCCCTTATGTTCCAAGTTTCACCAAATGGAATTTTTTGGGGTGAATTAAGTGCCCATTGTTATTAATTAATTGAGGGTTAATAAAATTATCTTTGATTAGATCCTAGGCCTTCCAAATGCTTTTGAATACCAATGAACTAGTAGGAGTGATTGGGTACATGGAAAAGAGAAATTCACTACCTAGTAATAGTTTCCATATTTTTGCATGCTTAAGTACAACCAACCAAATGTTATTCACTTACCAAAAACTTTCTAGGGGTCATTTCTTTGTAAGTATTTAATAATCCACTTAGTTGCTAGTGCAACACCATATTTTTTAGATCTTTTAGGCCAATCCCACCTTGTACTTTGTCTAGGCAACACCACTCCCATTTCATAGAGTGCTTCTTTTTTCCTTTTCCATCAGATAGGAAAATTATTTTCTTTTCAATCTCTTCAACCTGGTAGTTATTGAAGAACCATACAGATGTAAATTATATAATATAGGATGACATGATTTTCTATCATATTTAGATTCTACCTGTGATGGAAATGTATTGCTTGTTCCATCTATCATTTTTTTTTTCAATTTTATCCTTAATCCAAAGCCACGTCTCTTTTAAGTTGTGGTTGATAGCAAAGGGGATCCACAAATACCTAACTTTCTTGTGGGGACCTCCCCAATGGAAGTAAAAAAAAATTAGCCACTCAAGAGGGATTCTGACCACCCTAGCATGATAGATTTTTCACTTGATGCCCTTGCATTAGATGCCTTACAAAAAAGATTAAGTTTTTGCATTAGGCTATTTACATTGTTTTTATCTAATTCCACAAAAATTGCAGTATCATCTGCAAATTGAATGTTGAAAATTTCATTATTATTCAAGAGTGATAAGTCGTTGACTTTGGGGGAGATTCTTGATTCTCTCAACAAATAGTGAATTGCATTAGATGTAATGAAAAACAAGTTTGAGGCTAGGGAAAAACCCTTGCCCAATGAATCTTTCTAGTTTGAAATCTTTAGAGAGAGCTCCATTAACCTCCACTTAAGCAGTGGCATCATTTAGGAGCATATCAACCATATTATAGAATGTGTTGGTAAATCCAAAGTCCTCAAGAAGTGTTACTAGTAATTTTCACTCCACTCTATCATGTGCCTTTTCAAAGTCTAGCAAGATCATAGTTGAGATTTTTTTTAGATTGATTGGCCCACTCCATGACCTCCCAAGTTGTTATTAGGTTTTCCAATATATATCTCTCTTTGATAAATCTAGTTTGTGTATTATTTATGAACTTTGGTAGAATATTCTAGTTAGCCTCATTGCAATCAGTTTTGCCAATATTTTATAGGAAACATTCAAAAGTGTGATTGGTCTCCATTTTTTTATGAAATTTTTGTCTCCTTTGGGTGGAAGCTTGATGAGAACTTTATTTATGCTTTTTCTCAGATATCCTCTATTTAGGGGCTTAGTGTATACCTTGAGCAAGTAATCATAGATCCATTCACTAAATTATTTGTAAAATTCCATAGATAACCCATATTCTCTAGGGAATTTATCATTATTCATGGATTTTATTGCATTCAGGATTTCCTCCCTAGAGATACTTTCAAAGAGTTTGATTTCATCTTGTTTGGATATTTTTTAGGGGATAAATGAATTTTTCTTTAAGAGTTAGGCATGTTTCTGAGAAATTTTAAAATTATAAAGGTTGAAAATACAATAGAGGAAAATGAACTTCATCAATATAATTTTATTGAATTTCCAAGTGTATAGGAATTCAAAGAATAGATGGTTGATGGAATCTTCCTTATCATTGTAGAGGATGCATCTATTGGAAAATATAAAATCTTTTATTTTAAAATTATTATAAGTAATATTTTTCATAATAGATTGTCTACAAAATAAAGTTAATCTTTGGAATGAGATTCTGATTCCATATTTGGTCCCCATTGAAATCTGACATTTGATTTCTCACTAGCCTATGTCCTATCTTGATAGAGTAGTCACCAAGTCTATTAGAAAAATAAATAATCTCATGTATCAACTGAAAATAAAAGGCTTAGTTTTGTCCTTCAAACTCTCAATGGCTTTGTTATGATTGATACAAGGAATGCTAGCTAAAAAATTATAGCTTTTAGTCCTCCCATTTTATTTCCAATAGCTCTTGATGTTACTACTATACCTTATAATTAATTTAACCTTAAGCCTTTAAAAATGGTGTGATAGTTCCAAAGGAACCTTCATGGTCCATATATCTACCTATAATATATATTTTTCACCGTGCCCCATCAAATTTTGGAACCCTTAGTGTAATGCCCCGCCAAGTAACCTTAAAGGAAGTTGCAATTAACATCATAAGAGAACCAATTTTTTTTAAAAGTGCATTTAACATACACATTCACTTACTAATTAACAACAACCTCTAAGACTACAAGGTTAGGATTACTTAAACCCACACATATGTATTACATATAACCGTAGCATTATAACATTATGAAATAAACATCATACATCACAAGAATACCACATAACATAATAAGATAATCAACCAAGATACAATCTCATAAACATTAACTTAAGCCAATAGTTACATCACTCATTCCCAGAATGAGACACTAGTACAAATGTATTACAATTACATACCTCCACCTCTTACAAAAGAGGGATAAAGTATCATATACAAACTAAAATATTACAATGCAAGAAATTACAACAAGAACTGCGAGCTGTCCATCTGGATGTCTCGCCACCAAGTACTGAAGATCGATGGGGACCCAACGGTTTTGGTGCATGTTCCACCCAACCAATGTGGTACCTGAAGGCCCACCCCCCATGCTAGGAGATAGTAACAAGGTAACATGGACAAAGATCCTACTACCTCTAACCAAAGGCAGACTCAAACCGACTCATACTATTATAACCAACCAAATGAATTAACAAGTACAACTCATTCACCATAAAGTACGAATCAAGCACAACTCAAGTACAATACAAGTACAAATCAAGTACAACTCCAACATCACTGACATAGGTCACATTGCTTCCAGACATAAAATAGATCAAGTATGTTCACAGAACCATATACATAAAACAATTAACAACAGTTGTCCTAGATAGAGTGTCATCGCAAAGTTTGTCATGAGATCTCCTCTGGGCATTCTTCATAGGCTCCAGCACAAGTAATCCTAGTGGCCTCAACTGAATCCCGGCACTCATACTCACTCAAGCGGAATCAACTACCTCTCGCAAGGATAAGATAGTTGATCTTGCCATTCCAGGCCTTCTCACTCATCCCAAGTCTAAACGAGCCCTTATGTCTATGAATGGGGATTAAATTATCTTGATTAATGTGAAAAGTTAGTCCTAATCTTCTAAGTACATTATTTTAATTATCACTTGTTTAAATCACTCCTGAAGGTTATCCAGTTTACCTCTTTGGGCTCTGGCGCCTAATAGAAGCCACTCTTCTATTCGACAACACACACCCAAACAATCCACCAAGGGAACCACAAGTGCATACCAACTAGGCATCATAATCCACTCCAACACAAGGAGGATACAAATAATAGAACTCACTCCAAACATCTTGGAGGCAACAATCACATAGTCTACTCCTTTCATAGGAGGTACAAAAGATCTCACTCCAAACATCTTGGAGGCAACAACACATAGTCCACTCCTTTCATAGGAGAAAACAAGATGAAACCACATACAAGGTCACTCTATACAAGGAGACATGGATCCCATAATCCGCTCCTAAACCAAGGAGGTGCAAACATCCTCGTTCATGAAAACCGGGTAAAACTGAAAAGACGCCATGCACTACCCAAGGGAAAACAATTGGATGGCATAAAGATTCAACAACTCTTATCCTCTAAGTTCTTCTGGAAGACTTATAATTTAGGACTAACACTAAATCCCAAAACCAACAATGCAACTTGACGACATAGCAACCAAAGCATTCAAATCATTAATCAAACCTATATTTAGATTTCCTAAATCCATATTCATTCAATAGGTAGTGTTGACAAAGTCAAAAACACGATAACTAGATCATCTAAAATAATCATAACCTCTATTTCCCTTTTCATTATTGAAAATCTAAAACAATTAAACTTACTTCCCTTTACTATATATAGAGAATTAAATCCTTTAAGATAATCATGAGGAAGATCCTACTTTGGATATACTAAATCCATATCTCTTTCATAATCCAATAACAATGATTCAATTAATCTAAATAGAAATTAATAAATAACATAATTGATTGTCTCATCAATAAAACAACTTCTTAATTTACTTTTAAATCGACACAAATCCATGCAAGTAACTCTTTCCATTTTATAACCAAATCTTACATCTCATTCAATTTTCTATTTGAAACATTCAATCACTTTAATATAATAACATATTGTTTCTCTATCCATTTTCCATATACACTAATCAATCCAATTTTTAAATCTGTATTCAATAATACATTGCATGCATCTCATTAAAATAAAATACGATAATGAATTTTACACTGAATATATATATATATGCTCCATATTATATAGACACCAAATATATATATTAATAAATTTAATTACATATATCCTTTAATATTCCATTCACAATGACTAGATTACTCTATGGAACTAAATAAAACATAATAACTATTTGCCTTTTTCAATAGAGATAGTTCCTAAATTTACTTCTAATGCAACCTAACACTATTGCAAACAATCTTTTCCAATTTTCTATCCGGAGTCTATGTCTCATCAACCATCCATTTAAAAACATGCAATTTCATCAATATATAAAAAATATCTTTTGGCTTATCTATTTGACCACACATTCATATTGTTTCTAATTAAATGTCATTAATTAAAACAAACATTTAAATATAAATATTTCTATAATTCTTCAATATATTTTAAAATCTTTCTCTATACATTTTCTATGCATACTAATTATCTCTTTTAAAACACTAATAATACCCAATTTGCAAATAACAGAGTAAAATAAGATAAAATATTATTTATTCTCTCAAATGGATAATGAATTTTACACTTAATATATATATATATTCTCCATATTATATAGACACCAAATATATATATTAATAAATTTAATTACATATATTCTTTAATATTCCATTCACAATGATTAGATTACTCTATGGAACTAAATAAAACATAATAACCATTTTCCTTTTTCAATATAGTTAGTTCCTAAATTTACTTCTAGTGCAAACTAACACTATTGCAAACAATCTTTTCAATTTTCTATCCGAAATCTATGTCTCTTCAACTATCCATTTAAAAACATGCAATTTCATCAATGTATAAAAATATATTTTGGCTTATCTCTTTGACTACGCATTCAAAACTTATCTTTTAAATTCTTCATGCAAAGCTAAATTACACGCACTTAAATAAAACAAGGTAAATACTGATTGAAAATATTCATGGATATATATATACATCACAATATATTTTCTTCAATCATATTAACAAAATAAATATTTCTTTTTAAATCAAGTAATTACTTCTATTTAAAAAAAACATCTTTCTCTACACATTTTCTACACATACTAATCATTTCTTTTAGAACACTAATAATACCCAATTTACAAACAACAGAATAAAATAATATAAAATATTATGTATTCTCTCAAATGGATAAATAACTTAAATATATATATACTAAATATAAATTAATATATTTAAATATATTTAATCATTAACATTTCTTCTATTCTTTACAAAATATCAAATTGATTAATTCAAAAATAAAATATCCTTTATCATCCGTTTTTCAAAATATAAATATATTTTTTCAATTAAATCAAATTAATAATTGGACCTTTTACACATGAATTTTAATTCCACAATTAAATTTTAACCTGCCATTTTAAAATAAACAATAATCTCCCATACGTTTATAATTTTAATTCCACTAATCTAATATACAAATTTTATTTAAAAATAATATAAATAAATATAATACTTTAATATTATATATTATAATATAAAATATTATTAAATAATATTTTAATATTATAATAACAATACATAAAATATTAATATTTATAAATATCAATTTATTATTATTTTATTTTTAGAGCAGCCATGGAAAAATAACTTAACAGCAGTCTCATGTTTCAAGCATAACTCAAAATATACGATCTGGGTATTTGTGATCTTTTGGCAGGAATAAGAAAATTTCAAAATGCAAAAACCTTTTAAATTTCCTGACAACCCAGTTTGCGTAAGTGAAGTTATAGGCGACGCAACCAGACCATTTTACCATGAAAATTATAACTATACTGCAGAGTTTTAAATCCGTTTTTTAATAATAAACAGAAGGTTTCATTTTCTAAAAACATTCTAAATGCATTGTTCAATCTCTATGTTTGATTTCAATAACAACACAATCGATTTTCCCAAATAATTTAACTTCAACTAAAGTTTTCACAATTTTCACTCAAGAATTTTCACAAGCAAAGGCTGTAAATTTGTTTAATTCTTTTCTTCTAACATCAAATTTATTTTCTAAAACAGATTTAACAAACAAATCTTTAATCATTACTATTTTTAAAAAAACAATCAAGAACAATAAAATACAAAGAGGAAAACCTGGTACAAGAAGCTACAGAAAGAGATGAATTTTTGATGCAAGCCTCCTCCAAAGATTTCTTGAATTTTCTTCAATCCTCCAATGAATCCAATCCAAAACCAAACAAATGCAAACAATCTTTCCTTCAATCAATTCTACAATCAAACTTTCTTCAAACCCTTGTGCAAATTTTCCAAAATTTCTTCCCTGCTGTAAAAATGTATTTTTCTAAAAAAAAATTTGCCCTAAAATTAAAACATGTATTTTTTATAAATCAAAAATACCTAATACAACCCTAATTCACATTAAATGCAAATTAGATATTTTAATTTCAATTTCAATTTCAATATTTACAACCCTAATTCACATTACATGCAAATTAGATATTTCAATTTCAATTTCAATTTCAATTTCAATTTTCAATTTCAATTTCAATTTCAATTTAAAATGCAATTTCAAATAATAAATTAATTTTCAAGTTGCAACTAATTTCCCAAATAAACATTTAATTAAAATTTCTAATTTAATTCCCACACGTTGAAATTAAATTCCAAATTAAATTTTAATTATTTTATTTCCTTTCATTCTCTTGCATCATGTTTAATTAATTAATTTAATTATTTAATAACTAAATTCAACCCCCTTGGATTAAATTTAATTAGTTAAATAATTTAAATATAATTAATTAATTTAAATATCAACTTTTATCCACATTGCATTATTTAAATTAAATAACCATCAACATGATTTAAATGCAATTATTCTAAATATTTATTTCCAAATCAAGAATTCTTCAGAATTAAATAACATTAAAGCAAGACAGACAATGACTTGACACACACAACTGATGACACACTAAGGCTAGGGTGTAAACTTGACACATGTTACCTAGCTACTATCTCCCGTTCAACTTAACCGTTGGATCGACATGCTCAAACTCGTAAAACCAGGTGGAGTCGATGTCATGTACCTGCAATCCTGCAACCAAGTAGACAACATCATATAATATATCCAGCATATAATACACACCGTGAAGAAGAAATTACGGATTCACAGGGCGCTCGCAAGTGAGTGATGCAAAACCGTCCTCTTCACCAATACACTCATCGAAACTGACACTTCCATCATAATTCTAATAATCTCATAATAACATCTCATGTTAATTCTACAACATCATTAATCCTATAATGCATGTGAAACAATAATCAAATAACTACATCCCACCATAATAGTTATCGCTCAATAGTAGCAATCAAATCATCATAACAAAATGTATCCAGTATCAAAGTAACTGCAACCAAACATAGCATAAAGCAAACCAAACAAGAAGCAAAATGGAGAGGTATTACACTTAGCAGCTGATGAGAATTAACAATGTTGTTTCAAATAGTAGAGATAGTCATTATATGAGTAGAAGATAAAAGAGGTAGGTACTCCCATCCCCTTAGGTGTTTTTCCTTCATTATTTGATTCCGATTTTTCTTATCTCTTGTGAGTAACCACTCTATTTTGACTATTGAGGACTTGTTTATTTATTTTTTATTCTAACTCCTAAACCTCCAAAACTTCTAGGTAGACACACCTCTTCCAAAAGAAACTAAAGATATTGCTTGTTTATTTTTAGTACCTGACCAAGGGAATTTTCTTTGAATTTCTCCACTTCTATTAGTCATAATATGAGGGATTTTGAAAAGAAAGAGAAAGAGAACTAGCATACCTTAGGAAGATTAAGTGATCAACTCAAGTTTCCTAACATTACTTAGTAGAGTTCTTTTCCATGTTAGAATATTTTTCTATTTTTGTAATATTAGGATACACTAGGTGCTATTGTCAATCCAAAATTAAGTAAGAGGCATTCATAGGTATAAGGCTACAAATTTATTTATACTACATTTGAGAGTGATGGTAATTTTTAGTTGTAGAGGAAGTTTGGTGTTGAAGAAGAAAATTTCACCTTTGTCTAGATTTTTTTCTAAAGATAAAAGAATTCTAAGTTATTAATTTATTTCATTAGGTTTTACTTCTATGATGGTGGAAGTACCTATGATCATAGTTTTATCCATAAATTATTGATGCAAATTAGGATTAAGACTAGAGGTAGGAAAAAATCCTTTGATACATCCCTTTCTAATGTTTGTGGTGATGTTTCCACCAAGAATGTTTGAAAAATTAGAAAAAGGGGGAAACATGGTATCCTTTTCTTATACAACAAAATAAATCTATTTTTTTAATCAATGTTGAATTAAATAAATCATGATTAAAAAAATAACTCCAATTGGAATGACCTATTGCCTCCTGTAAGTTATAATTTTAAGTTATATCATTAGCTTGGATTATGTATTGAAAACTTCTCTCTCGAGGAGGCCTTTTTTCTTTTAAATAAAAAATTTAGACTTGTAGTTATCTTATATCATGATGAAATAGGTTAAACTTTAAGAAAAAAATGCTTCTAATATTAATACTAGCAACATCATTATGTTGTAGACATAAGCTAAATAACACTGAACATTTCCACACTCCAATTACAATCATATCAGTACAAGTGAATTTAAGCATTTCTAACTAAAAATATAGTTTGGTCAAACATATGATCTTGTAAGATTCATTCTATATAAATTAGATATATCCATAACTTTTTCAACTGAAACTGTTGGCTAAATGCATATGTAGCACCACTTTGAGGCCAATTTATCAAAAAAATTGATTTATTTGACAAAATTGATGTTTTAACAATTTCTACTCATGTAGATAACATTTAAAAATATATATAAAATACCCTTTTATAATTCCATAAGTCTAGTTTTCAAAAATATATATATTTTAATAATTAAACTATTATTTATAGTTTTATTTTTATTTTTACTAAAAGTAGGTTATTAGCACAAAATATTAGGTTGATTACCATGAGAAAGAAAAATAGTAAAACTAATTTGAAAATTTGAAAACATATGATGCACTAGATAAAAGAATCTATATCAAAAGGGTATAATTTTTTTTCCATTTTAGATAAATAGATAATATGAAAGTTGACATCCGATGGAAACAACTATATTCTAATACACTCACATTTTAATATTTATTTTAAAATATATATTTATCAAAATTTGAAAAAAAATATCCATGCAATAAAGTTTCAAGTTATAAATACACAAAAAAAAATTGGAGAAAAAATAAAAATTACTATATCAAGGTTGATGTCTCATGTGACTTTATTTTTCACCATTTTTTCAGCAACTAAATTTTAGAGTTAATTTATAAAAAACTATATTCAAATAATTTTCTACTTTAAAAAAAAAAATGCAAGCATAAAACATAGTAAAAAATAAATATTTCATTATTTTACATCATTTTAAAATTCAAAACATATATGTCACTTTTTAGTGATTCAATTTTAAAATTTGGATCAGTGTTGCTCGTTTCCTTTAAAAAGTGTGACACAACTTTGTGCTTTTATCCTAGCAACATCATTATATAATAGACATAAACTAAATAACACTACACATTTTTACACTCCAATTACAATCATATCTAATGCTTTACATCAACTATTCATATCAATATCACAACATTATGTAGAGAGAGAAAGTTAAGGGATATTGTACATGTTATACTTATTTCACACAACCCTCTTGAACAATCCACTATATATATTTGATTATTGCAAACCTAAATTCTCAAGAACATATTTTTCATAAAGAATGCACTCTTTCATGACTTATGGGAAATTAGTATTTTCTACATGAGTAAATTTTTAACATGATTTTTAAATTTTTTATCAAGTGTAAAGGTAGATAGCCACATACTTCACCAAATGTAATGAACATGCCTCTAATCCAATTAGTTCATATTTCCTAATATTATCCTACCTATTCCAAAAGGATATCTGAGGAATAGATATGGAAATCCATTAGAGAATAAAGGATAGATTAATTTCATTAAGTGTTGCAGTTTCCATTGTCTTGGTAGAAACATAAAAGTGGAGAAGCATGCACAAGACACATGAGTTGTCCTACAAATTTCACATTTGGAAATTTATGCAACTAAATAAGGAGTTTTGAAGAAATGTGGTATCGTGGAATGCAATGAGTGTAGATGAAAAATGAAATAATTTAATAAAATTGAATCAAAATCAAATGATATGTGAAAAACCAAACTCTATTAAAATTTCTTGCATCCTCATAGCATGTGAAAAATTTGAGCTTCAGAAAAATGCATGGACATCCATCAAATAATTATAGAAGTGGATTTTTTGCATGGAAATCCATCAATACATGGACATCAATCAATGCATGGACACACATGAACATTATTCTCTATAATATATCTAAAAGAAAATTTGAACAATTTTATGTAATTATTAAATATACTTATAAATATACACACAAAAACTCTATAATTGTAAGGTAACTACAAAAACTAATATTTTCTTGCCCTTAATTCACTACTATCATTTTTTTTGCAAGTGAGCGAAGAATCATTTTCTTTGCAAGTGAGTGAAGAAAAATATTGAACACAAATTTAACAAATTGTCCATATCTTTAGAAAACTATCCTTGTAAACCATAACAAGGACTACAACTTTTTTTCTACCCTTGTTTGACTAAAGTTTTTAACCAATTAAATTCATTTAACTATGATGTTTAAATAATTAAAACTAAAAATTTATCTTTAAGAAATTAGTTAATCAAAACTAAAGTTTCCAATTTTAATTAATGATTGAGCACACTAAATAAGTTTTTATTTTTAAAATTATATAGGTCATTATACTTAAAAATCATTAGGTTCAAGCATCAAATAGTCATTAGTAATTTTACACCTCACCTTTGCTGAAAAGTAGTAAATATGGCCTATTTTTATTAGCTAACTTTCATTTGCGACTATTTAAACTACATGATGTTTAAGAATATCAAGAATGCGTGAAATAATCAAATCTAAAATGTAGAGTTTAGACACAACCACAATATAGATAGGCCTTGATCTCCCTTTTTGAGGGGATATTGGACCTAGAATTTGATGGTAACCCCCATCAATCATATTTAAGTTTTATGAAAATTTATCATTTTATAAATACCTAAATATTTCCTTAATATACCCTTATCCTCATCAACCAAATACATCACCTACACAATTTCAGTTCACCTTTTTTAGATTGCAAGAATCAACTAGCCCTCCTTTAAGCTATAATGTGTTTGGTAAAATAAATTCATGTGATTGATGATGTTGCCACAACATGCCCTTTGATAGCATGAGTGTGGGGGAGAGATTGGACATCATGTCTACCACTTCACCTTATGAATCCCACTTTATTAAATAATACTATTATTTAATTAGTCCATTTTCCATCTCACCTCACATAAATAAATAAATTTATTATTGTTTATAGATATTTTTCACCTCACACATGGCTAAAATAATTGATTATTATTATTTAATTATTGTTATATTCTCCACTAATTTGAATAATTAAGGACACCTAATAAAAATTACCCTCATAGTTTGAATAATCTCTACACTAATTCCAAGAATAAAGGATAACTATAAATAATTATCCTTACAATTCTAATATTATCTCCAACACTTCCAAGAATAAAGGACTCCTAGGTACACTTCTCCATTTTGTCTCTCATGTTTGCAAGTACTTCCTAAATTTAGTCTAAATACATCCTAGCCCTCCACATTCCAACAACTTCTAACTCAACCATACATTCTCTCCTCAATATTTTCTAAGGAAATCCTCACATTCATCCTCCTCCATTGATCTCTCCATCACATCTCAATCATCCATTTTTTTTCCAAAAAACTATAAGTTGAAGTACATTCTCATCTATTTCATCATTAGATTTTGAGTTAAGTATTTTCTATCAAAATACACAATCTTCAAGAAATGAGCACCCACTTTCAAACATCATGTGAGAAAATCAAGTCTTGTTGGAGTTTTTGATAACATTTGCTTTTATTTTTTATTTATTTCTTTGTTTGAACGTCATTTGTGAGCTTTATGAGAGGTTTTTTTAATTTTAATATAAACTTAGATTCTTGTTTGTTTCAAAGTTAGTTCAAATCAAAACATCACACATTTGACTACCTTTCAATTAAAAAATTCAAAAATATATAAATTATTGAACAAAATACTCAATTTATCAAAATCTATATACATGTTTCCTGAATCAATTATCTATAGTTATTTTTTGTATGCTAATTTATATTTTTGATAGAATTACTCAATAGAATATTCAATTTATTGAAATCAATATACATGTTTCCTAAATTAATTATCTTTAATTATTTTGTGCATGTTAATTTGTATTTTGATAGTCATATGTAGTTGTAGTGTACTTATATCACCTTCTATAGTTTCATATTTTTTTAGATATATTATTTTAAGTTAAAAATTTAAAATTGAACTTCAATGTTTTTTGTTTGTGTTTGTTGGTATGAATTCCTCAAAAACCAAATAAATAAATTCAATAAAACTTATGTATTGATCTATTTCCATATTTTAACTAGATGTTGACTAATTTAATATTGGTGCACCCATCACATTTTGCTTATCCAACCATTGTAAAATCATTTGGTCTGGTCTAAAATAAATAAGGTTGTGGATGATATGAATGTGTTCTATGAAAATCGCAAGTGATCCATTTGAATGCAAAAGAAAAAAATTAGTTGGGTGGGTTTTTCTTTGCTTATGCGAGACTTTCATATTATAGATGGCTCAATAACAAATTTAATCATATTAAAAAACTTCATTTAAGCTACAAATGGCTCAACAACAACCCATTTAGAACAAACCATAAATTTAATTCTAACTCTAATTAAACCTAGAACAATTCTTTAAAAAATTTAATAATAATATTACTTTAAAATAAAATAAGAATAAGAGCATTGTCTAGTAATGTGAAAAATTGGGATATAAGTAGTTAATACATCTCTCCAAATAGTCAATCCTCCCCATTAGATTGTGATTTCATTTTTAATTAAAACACACTAAATAAATAAAATATTATTATATTACTTAAACATTATAGTCGAACAACAAATTTTCTTAGTGATTTTATTTATTAGTAATTTAAAACAAACTAAATTGAAAGATTTAAAAAAAATATATAAGATTGTGTTCATTACAAGTTATAGTTCAGCAAGTCTTCCTAATCTCTTTATAATTATAATTTTTTTCTAATAATAAGTATATATACAATTAAGGAGATAAAATTAAAACAATGAATAACAACCATTATGGAAATACAAATAAAAAATCCTTAAAAGATTTAAGATAATATTATTTTAAAGAGCTAAAAACATTATAAAAACTCATTTCTATTCTATCTTTTGAAAATATTCTAAATTAATATATATTTTCAATGGTTGAGCTTAATTGATTAAAGCATTGATTTCTCATTGTGAGACTCAAGTTCAAATGGGAAAGAGACATCTGGTTTAAAATTCTAACTTGCAAGAGCTTAATTGGTTAAAGTATTGATTTCTTATTGTGAAGACCCAAGTTCAAATGGGAAAGAGACATCTAATTTAAAATTATAATTTGTAGGAGCTTAATTGGTTAAGACATTGATTTCTCATTGTGAAGATCTGAATTCAAATGAAAAAATTAAAATTCTAACTTGTAAGAACTTAATTGATTAAAACATTAATTTGTCATTGTGAATACCTAAATTCAAATAAGAAAGAGACATCTAATTTAAAATTCTAAATTATACTTACAAAAATTTGTGTTGATCTCATGTTCATGTATGTATAAACAAAACTAAAAAATCTAGAAACGATTTTCACATACCATCAAACGTCAGGCCTGGTGGGTATCATGGATTCTGTTTCCAACGAGCCACCCAAGCTCTCTGGGGTGTTAACGGTGGAACCATCGAACCGGACCGGACCAACCCCTGCCCTATCCTTGGTCCGACCCCATATCGGCATCTTTGCATGTTCTCTGCCTGCTTTGAAAGGTAGAAACTGCTCTCCATTGGGTGCACCCTGGATTCCTTGTCCGGAACTTCCCCTGGTCATTAAACCTTCCGCCTGGCGTTACCTATCTATCAGCGACGTGGCCATTTAACCACCCGTCCGGCCACACGGTATTCCTTGAAGTTGGAACAAATTTCTCCTACCCTTACAGCCTACGATTTACACCGTTGTACTATATGAAATTACGCCTACCAGATAGAATTAAAACAAAATTTGTACCAGTTCTGGTCGGCGTAAGGCTCCACAGCTTGTCCTCACTTTCGACGGCAGTTTCTACAGGTCACTGAAGTTTCTAGGTAAGTAGTATTTATGAATAGCTGCTTTAGGTTGCAGGAACTGTGCGAGAATTCTGAGTTCCCGTTGCCCGTTGGTTTTTGAAATGTGGAAATGGAATGTTATGTTCTTTCCTGGATAAACAGAAGAATATGTAAATATCTAACTAGATTAATGGATCTCACACTCACTTTGCAGATTCTCTTTTACAATGCGCGTTTGATCTTCACGTGAATTTAAGAAAACATATGTAATCTTATTAAATGAAGTCAGTCTTACGTGTAATGTCCTTGCAACTTTAACGAAATAGATTCCATTTAGGGTTTGATAGGGTTACTTTAGGGGACCATGTACGTTATACATTTCCTCCTCTTGGATTCATTTCTAATGCGTACTTAGCTTACAAAAGAATTATATAGATTTCAACATTTTGTTTAGGTATTCTGACCTCTAAAAAAGGTAACCTTTTTATATTTTCTGGTTTGTTCGGGTTTTTTGCGATTTTGGTTTAATGTTGTCTTGATTTAATGTTGTAATGTGGATAATACATTCACATTAGGTCTTGGGCCCTTATGAATTAATGGATTGTATTGGTGTCTTGCTAAAGTGTTGTGAAGTGTTGTAACACAATTCCACACTTCTTTAAGGTTTTATCAAATAGCTAAACATAATTTTAATTATAATTAACATTAATTTGGTCTTATTTGGAGTGTTGTAAAGTGTCATAACACACTTTCACACTTGTCTAGGTTTGTCACTAATTATTGGGCTTTTTAATGTTTTAATTGGCTCTATTTTGCATCCACAAACCTCATTTATTGCATCTTTTCAAAAATAATCTCGACATCAATCATTGACCAATCATACTTCAGGTGTTCTTGGCTTTTGTGGCCTAGATTTAGTGTCTGGGACTCATTCACCACCTTGGGCGAATGAGTCCCACCTAGGCCTTTTTAGCCTCAATGAAGGTTTCACACATTTCTAAACACTTTTCATTTTAGTCCCATACAGTATGTGGGATGGGACTCATTCGCCATTGGATGAATGAGTCCCGTGTGACCAAAATTCAAATTTAATTCAAATTTCTGGTGGGATTTTATTCTCCTAGATCTAATGCCAGCTTGTAGTGTTGCAATCTTGAGAATTCTTGCATAATTTAGTATAAATACAAGGTTTTTTCACTCATTTTCACCTAAGATTTTTGTGAGAGTATTCTCAGAGCATAATCGAATTCACAAGAGCATTCAAGCATTAACAAGAGAATTCAAGCATAGATTATCAAACATTCTAGAGTATTCTTCAAGTGTCGATCATCATGTCAATAATTGCTTGCATCATGTTGTTTTAGAGCTAACAATTGTAATGTAGGGTTTTATGATTCAAACTAGCATTTTACAAGATCTACATCTATTGGAGCCATTACTTACATGTTTATAGCACCCTATTACTAGGGTTTGGTGAGTTGCAAAATTGTCATTTGTTCATTCATCATTATCTGTTTGTATTTTCTTTCATTTCAAGGTTTAATTACCAACAAGGTGTTTGACCAAGGAAAACCCCTATTCTCTAACCCCACAAATTTTCCCCCTCTTCTTGTGTGTGATTTCCAAGGTTAGGTTGCAAATTTGTGGAGAATCAAAGTTAGTGAAAAGTTGTCTAATCCCTAAAGTTTTCAAAATTTCCATCAAACCTTGGAGAAGCTTAGAGAAGACCTACAAATGGAAATTTGTAGTTTCGGATCTGGAAACCAATCAAAAAGAGCAGAGAAGACTAAGAGGAGAAAAATCCAATTCAAAACTTTCAAAAAAGAAGAAGTGGACTGATTCACCACTATTGGCGAATGAGTCCCATTGTATAGGCCTAATAGAAATTTTTACAAATTTGGATACCCTTTTGGCTAAAACCTGTATTTGCACATTTTCTTAGAAACTGGACTAATTCGCCAGCTTGGCCAATGAGTCCCAGTCAACATCACCAGTAGATTTTTAGTGATCCAAACTTCCATCTTGCCTTCTTCAGTCTCTCAGATGCACACTTTCAATTTCATTTTGTTTATCTTTTTAGGTCATTTAGGGTTAGCTTGCATTCGATTAGGGTTTTATCTTACAACTTGCATTGTATTGTCTTTTCCAATTCTAAACTTGGTGGTGAACCCCTAATTAAATATCATTCAGCCTCTAGGATATCCCTTTTGCAAGATCTCAATATCCATTGCATTGAGATCTCTAGGGTTATCCTTGAGTGTAGTCTCTTTGTAAGCGGGTCTGAATACATAACCTTCCCCGCATAAATTTTAAGAGGTGCCATTTTAGTGAGCCTGCATTTAGAACATCATTATTCTTATTTGGAGTGCATTTACATCTTAGATTTAGCTTACATTAACATTGCATTAGGTTTTGCATTGGTTAATTTTCATTTTAGGGTTTCAAATTTTTGCATTAGTGAAAGCTCATTTAGCTTGCATTATTATTGCATCTTAAATTCATTAAAAAAATCAAATTATACATTTGCATCTCATATATAGTTCAAAATACCTAAAAGACATAAATTTATAATTTATAATTTAAAAAAAAATCAAAACAATTAGTACCTAGACTCATTTGCCACCTTGGGTGAATTAGTCTCTTTGCATATTTTTCATTGCATTTTCTAGCATTTACAGTTCATTTCCTAAATTTTTGTTTGTTTTTTCTACCTTTTTGCTTCAATTTCTAGAATTTTAGTTATAAACATTTCATTATTCTTACCTTACATTGCATTTGCATTCACCCCGTATTTATTAGTCTTTGCATGATTTTTTGGTGTCCTATTGTTATTACCATAGTGAAAATAAGTTTGAGACTCATGTCATCCTGTGATAGCACAATTGTTGTGGATCTTGGGTTATCTAGAGTTTCCACTTCTAGTATTGACACTAGTACACTAGGCATGGATAACACACTTAACAACTCTTTGCCTTCAAGTAGCATGCAAGTTGAAAAAAGAAATGATAGTATCCAACAAGAAAACATAATTCAAATTCATGCGGATTTAGTAAACTTACAACATCAAATAGGCCTTGAAAACATTTCAACTACTGCAATTCCTACCATAGAAACATTCACTGCATGCTCGAAAGTGAAGATGGTCTTGACCTTGTGAAAAACATAGTGCAAATATTTGCCAAAAATATCCCCTCAACCATTAGGTGTCCTTTACCAACAAGAAATGTTCCAAGCTAAGGAGGAAATCAAATTCCTCCTCCCACAATAATAGCCTCAATACCTACTTACAACCCTCCTCAACTCACAATAACAATACATCAAGCCAGTATTGTGATTCCTTCCCTGGGTATTCCTGCTAGCATCCCTAGTTCCTATGTGGCATCACATGTTATATCTCCTACCTTACCACCTATAAGCAGTCCATTAACTTGTCCTGAAAAAGAATACACTCCATCACCACTTTCAGTTCAATCTCATAACACAAGCAATGACCCTCTCATAACTCAACTTTTTCAAACCATGTCATCCAAGTTCAAAAGAAAATTTCCATCATATAAACCAAAATCAAAATGGCCCACCCTCATATTATGTCAAAAGAAGTTCATTATCCTTGGAGATATTATGAACAGTGATGCCACAAGGTGTAGAGGTGCCTAGATTTGAGAAATGGGTATGTGCAGGATCATCATGGAAAAAATAGGCCCTTAAGTGGCAATAAAAAGACAAAAAATCAGAGTTAGACAATTTGACATAAAAATTTGAATAAGTTATCTATATTATTTCAAAAAAATGTAAAAAAGGAATCTGTAGAAAATTTAATGTAGTTTCTAAACTACTAGACCTTTATTTAAAAAAAAAAATCTATTTGGTGAAAATTTGAAATTTCAATGCAGTAGTATTTAAATTTCACGGTCAAAATAAGAAGTAGGTGTCTATCTGACCACCCTAGCCACAATGAAATGATAATATTTTTTTATAATATTTTAGATATAAGTAGAGGACTCATGTCCCAATGTGATGCATATTTTTTTATCATTTTTTTCCAAGTAAATAATTAATTGTGACTTTTTTATTACAACTTTTAAAAAATATAAAAGCTCGTTTGTCTAACCACCCTAACTTAGTCAAAAATTTATGAAATTCAATTTTTTCTTTTTTAATCCTATACTATGCAAATCATAGAATGTTATGCATGTTTTGGATTCAAAAAATGTGATACGATTTGAAAGTTATAGATGTTTTTCAATCAGCCTATCAATCAGGACTTTATTCGTAATTCTAATAAAAAATGAATAATAATTATTTATTAAATTCAAAGTAAAGAATAATTTATATTGGTGGAAAGTTGAGAATCTCCTCTAAAAACCTTTTTCGTTTCATCAATTTTGGGTAAAAATAAAGTTGTTAGCCACATGGACCATCATATGGCTTACATATCACCACTTTTTGGCCCATCATGATCTTGCACATACCCAAATATGGAGGGAATGGAGATCCTTCTAACCATGTTAATGCCTACACTGCCTTATGTAGTGACTTTGTCCCCGATGATAAAATTTTGGCAAAGCTCTTTCCTAGGACCTTAAAAGATACTGCCTTTGAGTGGTTCTCTTCTTTACCAAACAACTCAATTTGTTTATTTAATGAACTTCTTGAGGCATTTGTAAACCATTTCCTAGTGCATATGACTCCCAAGATGACCTTGGCCAATTTGATGAGATACAAGCAAGCAAAAGAAGAAAATATAACTAATTTTATCTCACACTATCAATCGCTTTATTCCCAAATCGATGTCAAGATCCCCCACCCACACCTTTAAAAAGATGTTCATAGAAAATTTGCAAATTAAAATCCAAGACAGTCTTACCATGATTAATTTCCCATCCTTCATGCACTTGTGTACTTCCCTCCATAATTATTAAAATTTGGTTAGTAGTTGAGATACAAAGTCTACTTCTAGCTGAATCGAGAGATTTGACTAGACACACCAAAAAAATTCCCAACCTTTTAGAAAACAAAAAAAAAGGGTTCCTTTAATTAAATCCCCATCAACAAATAGCTCAAGATATCAATAACCAAGTAGTTGTTGTCAAAGTCATGATGCCCTTTATTTATGGAGACCCAAAAAGACAATTCAATCGCCTATTTGATACCCTTCATTATACCATGTCCCAACGTATAGACCACCAAATGATTAGCTTACCTCTCATTAGAATACCCGACCCTAATAAACCTTTACCTCTAATCTTTAAATCAAATACTTATTGCCACTATCATTGACAAAATGGACATGGCACAAAACATTGTAAGCATCTTAAACATCTCAAATGCAAGACCTCATTGATTTTGTTCGTCTATCCATCACAAGTACCAATGATAAAGGAAATAAGTCTATTGCCCCTACAAACCAAAGTTTGCAAATTTTCACCAATACCATGCCAAAACATAATATTTCATTTGTCAAAGCTAGCGAAACTACAAAGAATGATGTGATGAATGTTGATATAGATGATGAAAACAATTATTTTGTTCTAAATAATACTATCAATGTCAATCCTATAGATGAAATGGTAGGGGTGATAGACTTCATCCCTCATAAGGGATGAACTAAAAATCATCTTAACATTACTTTCTCCTCTAAGGATATACTTAAACATTTACTTGAAGGTCCTATCTACATAGTCGATCATATATATGATAAGCCCACTATGGGATATTAATAGATCTCATCTATGGAGAGAACATGATGAGGAATTATTACTTTTTCATGAACTTTATCAAGACATATATATGATACACTGAAAGGATGGATCAAGACACACAATGGTTTTGCTTTCCCTACTTTGGGATCGATCACCCTTCCATTGAAAATAGGACCAAAAACATTAGATGCCACATTCTTCATCATCCCACAATTGGACCAATTTCATGTGAGGCTAGGCCACCCATGGCTTCACTCCATGAAAGTCGTCCCTTCGGTTATGCATAAATTCTTAAATTTTCCCTTTGAAAATTAAATATTCATTGTTCACCATAGTGGTTTTAACCCCTTCTCTTCCAAAGGAAACTTTGCCTTAGAATCTTTTTGGCTCGAACCCATGGAACCCATAAAACCAAGAGAAGGCTTATTTTCCTTGTCCTATCAAAAGTTCAAGGAAATGAAGATAGCATATCTATCCCTCTGAAACATGTCGCCACCTACCACCAACCCCACCATCCTTGATGAAACCATGGTTGAACCTAAACAAAACCAAAACATGGGTATGTGCAGGATCATGATGGGCCAAAAGGTGGCGATATGTAAGTGATATGATGGCCCATGTGGCTGACGATGTTTTTTACCCAAAATTGATGAAATGAAAAGGGTTTTTAAAGGATATTCTCATCTTTTCACCAATATAAATTATGCTTTACTTTGAATTTAATAAATAATTAATATTATTCATTTTCTATGTGAATTACGATTAAAGTCTTGATTGATAGGTTGATTAAAAACCATCTATAACTTTCAAAAGATATCACATTTTTTGAATCTGAAACATGTGTCACAATCTATGCTTCACATACTATAGGCTTAAAAAACCAAAAAATGAATTTCATGAATTTTTGACCAAGTTAAGGTGGTTAGACATACGAGTTTTTTATATTTTTTAAAAGTTGTAATAAAAATTCATAATTAATTATTTACTTGGAAAAAAAATAAAAAAAATATGTCTCACATTAAGAGATGAGTTCTCTACTTATATCTAAAATATTATAAAAATATATTATCATTTTATTGTGGTTAGGGTGGTCAGACATACACCTTCTTCTTATTTTTCCCCTGAAATTTAAGTAATCCTACATTGAAATTTCAAATTTTGGTGAAATTTCAAATTTTCACCAAATATATATTTTTTTAAATAAACCTAGTAGTTTAGAAACTACATTCAATTTTCTAGAGATTCTATTATTACATATTTTTGAAATAATATAGATAACTTATTCAATTTTTTACTTCAAGTTGCTTAACTCTGATTTTCCAAATTTTCATCGCTACTTAAGGGATTTTTTTCCCATGATGATCCTACACATACCCACACCCAAGAACAACCTAAAATAGAACCTTCACCCACATCCTACAAATGACCAAGGTAAAATGAGATCAACCTCGTTGCACCTCCTAGAATAAAACAAGTTTACAAAGTCAAAGAAAAATAAGTTGAACCTCATGTGGTTCCTCCCATTCCCCCCCTTAGGGAAGAAAATTAAAAATGGTTGATCAACCCATTCCTACAAAATTAAAAATCAAGAAAAAAAAACCAAAAGAAACATATGTGCTAGGGAGTGTAGATGTAGACATTGTGCCCTTGCTTGCAAGTTTCATGGAGAATTAAACAAAGAAAATCAAGATCCAAACTTGACTTAAGCAATGCATGATGAACCTAGTTGAAACCTTGAAATTTTCCTAGTTCCACTGAATTTTAATGATTAAACTTTGATTGCCATTTCGCCAGGGTTGTGTTTTTACAAGCCATTCATGTTTGCACCCTTGTTTTGCCCCTAGCTTCTATTCTTGAGTTGATCAGTTGTCTCTTTCCTGGTCTTTTCTTAATCCTTCTTGGCCTTAAGTTTTGTGGTTTACTGACCCCTTTTCATCTTGCTTCCCATGTGTCACGTATAGATTTCTTTTGATTTATTAAATGTAGTTATTAATAATTATGTCGCTATTTAAATGTAAATTAAATGATTATTTAATGAAAGTTAAATTGAAATTCAAATCGAAATTAAATTTAAATTTAAATGCAATTATTATGATTTGAAATGCATTTATATTTAATTTCGGGGTTTCTCATTGCTAATGTAAAATCGAGTGCAAGTGAATGTAGGAATAGGTGAACGTGATTGAAGGCGAGAGCAACGATCCGGTAGAATTTTTTAGCCAATTGACGTTTATGAGTTGATGGAATCTCACACACTCAATTAGATAATGTTTTTAATGCATTTTGTGTTTATTGTGTTTGCAAGTTTTTAATCTAGTTTTAAATTTATTTCTCAAAATTGTGAGAAAATATATCTTATTTAAATAATTGAATTATGTAAGTCTATATTTTATCATTGTTTGAAATATTGTTTATTGCATTTTAAAATATAATGAAATAGAGTTTATTTTGAAATTTAATAAAATATAATAAATAAAGTTGTGTTTTAAAGTTTGTTTTTTATTTGAAAATTATAAAATAGGAAAATATTTAAATGAAGAAATTGAAAAAATAATTCAAATAGAGTTATTGAAAAAAAAAATTGAAAAGAAAGAAAAAAAACTCACGTGCACATTGAATTTTGCATTCAAAATTAACTTTAGTTTACGAATTGAAGAAATATCTTCAATTATTTGGGGGAAGGATCAGATTTTTGAAACTTGGAGTTAGAAATTGATCTGGAGATCAATCTAAAATAGTGCATCTCATTTCTTGATTTAATCAATGCATGAAAGAAGAATCAGATATTGGAGAAATTCGAAATTGGAGACACACAAGAAAACTCATTTTAATGTTCTTGAGCAAAAACCAAAGGGACAGAGTATTGTTTGAGAGGAAAGAATTTCAAAATTAGGAGGGACAAAGAAATTCATTATTGGGAGGCATTTAGAGGAAGGCTTTCCTCACACACCCAATGAAGAGGCAGATAGGGAAGGTGTGGCCAGTCCATCCTTTCATGCACAGGTAGAGAGGAAGCCTCACTTACTCCCTATGCAACCAATAAAGGAGGTTGCTAAGAGGTATGCAGAGGCTGTAAAAAGGTGTGCATGACCTCTACACAATTCACCCATGTAGCAATAAAGGGAAATCTCCTCATGCACCCAGGTAGGGATCTGTCACAAGTAAATACGTAGCCCAAGGGAATGGTTTCTTTCTATAGGCTCACATCCCATGCATGGGAAGGTAGGAAGAATAGGCATGGCTAACAGGGGATTCAACAAACATAAATTTTAAATCTATAATTCCTTAATTCACAGGAAATTTACAGAGGAAAGAAGAATGTGGTAGGGTGGAAAGAATAGGAGAGGAGAGTGTCCAACAGGAAGAAAGACAATAAGAGATAGAGCTAAAAAGAAAGATCAACACACAGACAAAATAATCAATTCTAGAATTCGAATTTTACTAGGTAGGATTTGAGAAATAATTCATAAATTTTATTGTTATTATTAAATTTGTGTATTTAGTTTTGGAATTGAAAAGAGAACTTTTGTTCTTAGAAAATCTTAAAGAAAAGAATAATCTTCAAATTGAAATGGTAAATCAATTAAAGAATTTTTGTTTTAGTTCATTTCGTAGAAACTTTCAAACAAATCAGATTGTATTTATTTTCCAGAATATTAAACAATTTAGAAACAGAAGATTTTAGGAAAATTTTGATTGAAATCACAAATAAAATAGAAAATGAATGTTTTTATTCTGATTTAATAGCACTTTAAAATGTTGCAGGGAAAATATTTTAGATGAAATATCTTTCAAATTTTAGAATGAAATTTCAAGATAGAGATTGAACTCAACAAAAATTGCAAACAAACACAAAACAGTCAGAACAATAAAAAAATGAGTTATTTTAAATCTGTTGAAATATTATTTATTTATTTTTTGAAAATATGTTAAACAGAAAATAAAACAGTTAAATTTAAAATATGATTTATTAAAAAATAACAAGAACGAACTTGAAACATTATTAAATAGATGAGTACAAACGAATGAACGTGTGCTCTTTTATGACTATTTTTATATGTATTTAATTGCATACTGGAGATACACCTTCATTAATTTTTATTATTAAAGTCACTCAATTAAAAATATTAATTTTATATCTTTTATGGATTTAAACAATGAAAAGAATCGACTTTTTAAATTGTTTTCGGTTCAAACAAGTTTTCAGTTTGTTGTTTTCAAAATATTGTGTTTGACTATTTAGACCATGCATAATTAATAGATGACTTTGCATGTTATTTTTTTGAGAAAGTTACCTTTTGGGACGAGTGCCGAATATGGGTAAATAGAGAGTGTAGTTTTGTTTTTCCAAAACTGCTTTATTTGTCATGCATGACATTTTACCTGGCCAAGTAACTTAAGGACCATTGAAATAAATGGATTTATTGAACTCTCTACCATATCCTAGTATCGAACTTGCTTATTTCTTAAATGATTTAGAAAAATGAAAATGCTTGTGGTTTTACTAGTTATACTTGGCACACACTAGATTCCATCTTTCTCGTAGATTGCTTTTTGCTAAGCAATCCATGTAGGGTCAGGTATTTCTTGATTGACTAAGGAATTCTGGGGAAGCGTAAGCTTCGAGGTTGGGCGGAAAAAGCGTCTGATCCTTGTTCTTGTCTTCTTTATGAAGATTAGCTATTGGATTGAAGATCAATGCATAGCATCTTCTTTTATGCTTTATATATTCTTTAATATGTATTGAAGAGCTTAAGGCAACTGAATGCTGAAGTCTCGATTTGTAACTGATATTATTATCTACTATATTTAGAATTCTAAATTGTGTAATTTGACACTTGTATGTATTTAGACTAGAATTGAATGTGAAATTATCTTATCGACTTTATGTCATTGTTTGTAATCGACTAGTTTCTTTGATGTCTAAATGAGTGAGATGACGACTATATTTTGAATATAACTGATTTTATTTAAAGTATTTGTCGATGTTGTTTTAAAGAGTTTCGCTCTTTACACCATGTGACTAGGTAGTCCCTTTCAAAATAAACGTCATCGCACATGCTTCAAATGTTTTATTAAGTTAGGCTCTAAGTGTGTGCATCGTTTATCACTTGTTTGTTTCCAAACTCCCTTATGTAACCCACGATGACTGATGCCCTTGCTTTTCCTACCAATTAGTTGCCTTTGGTCTATCACATGTTCGTTTGTAGTCATGAGGAAGCAACATCGGATGAGTGATGCAGTCAAATTTTTGACCCATCATTGCTTCTCTAACTATCACTAGTTGTCTTGTGTAGTTTGAAGCGGAACCCCAAACCATCGATGTCTAAGCTGTGTTTTATCATTGTGGCAACACTTTGCTAGTTGGCATCGATCTATAGAGGGACAACATGCGGTACGTGATGAACAAAGTAGATGGTGCCTGAGGTTCTATGTGGGGATCCATCGCTACTTCTCTAACTATCATCTATTGTCCTTTGTGGCTTCAGGTAGAACATGTGGCCACCGATGGGTTGAATTCCTCCCCATCGCGTGGGCTTGATCTATTGCTGGCTAGGATGGTTCAAGTGGATGTCGACACGCGATGAATGATGCAAGTGCTTTTTTACGGTTCAAATTCTTCTATGACTAGATCAAAAATTGGCATCTCATCAGTGGTCTTAGTGCGATCGCTTGATGAGACCCTCATGGGAAGAATGAATCGATGATGAGATATTTGTTTCAGTTTGTGTCTTAGATTTACCTACAATTTTTTGGATCGATGACACGCATGTCGAGATGATGGATTTGGGATATTGTCAAATACGTGGCAGTTTCAAAGCACCTCTCCATTGTTTCTAAGTACGGCTAATAAAGAAAGTGGCGATCCTTAATGATCCTCATTGATTGAGTTTTAATCAACAATGATCAACGGCTGAGATGTGACATGGAAGTGATTGATTTTTTCAATCACACAAACGAACTAGGATGGACATTAAGTGCAGCATGCCTTGAATTCATCTATTTAATGAGAATCATCCTATAGATTGTTTAGTCATCTTCTTCTATTAGTGCCTTTGGTTAATTCTCATGGGTGTTGGGGTAGTAAGTTTTGTTGCGTCATATTTTCATGCTAGGGTGGTGTAATGATGTGTGTGCTATTCCTACTATGTTTTGGTGACTTTTTTAGTATCTAGTGTTGGTGCAACTCACATTATTTGCACATATGAGTTTTCTAGAAGTTGTAGCCAGTATTTTTCTCACATATCTAGTGTGGGATTCATATTGCATGCAAGATGATTCAACCAAGCTCTTCCTCTACACTAGTACATAGGTCACGATATCTGATCTTGTAAGATCCACTAGTTTATGAACCTGAAGTGAAACCTGCAATGGTAGAAGCGCCAATTATCTTGAAAGCTAAGAGGAGTGCTCACAAGAGGGCTAGGGAAACTGATGTCAGAAGTACCGACAATCTTTGACTGAGGACTTGTTCGGAAGAATTGGTCAAGTTTGAAGGGAAGGAGCATGAGGTGTTTACAAAATAATTAGCGATAACTAAGGCAGATGGGCATGTGCAGGATCATCATGGAAAAAAAAGGCCCTTAAGTGGCGATAAAATTCAAAAAAATCGGAGTTAGGCAACTTGACCTAAAAATTTGAATTTAACTTATCTATATTATTTCAAAATATGTACGAAGAGAATCTATAGAAAATTTAGTGTAGTTTCTAAACTACTAGGTTTATTTAAAAATATATTTATTTATTTGGTGAAAATTTGAAATTTCAATGCAGTAGTACTTAAATTTCAGGAAAAAAATAAGAAGTAGGTGTTTGTTTGACCACCCTAACCACAATAAAATGGTAATGTTTTTATAATATTTTAGATATAAGTAGATGAATCATGTCCCGATGTGATGCATATTTTTTGGTAATTTTTTTCCTATTAAATAATAATTATGAATTGTTTATTACACATTTTATAAAATATAAAAAACTCGTATGTCTAACCACCTTAGCTTGGTCAAAACTTCATGATTTTTGTTTTTTTTTAAATCCTCTATTATGCAAAGCATAGAATGTGACACGTGTTTCAGATTCAAAAAATGTGATATCGTTTGAAAGCTATAAATGTTTTTCAATCAACCTATCAATCAAGACTTTATTCATAATTTAAATAGAAAATAAATAATAATAATTTATTAAATTCAAAGTAAAGCATAATTTATATTGGTCGAAAGCTAAGAATCTTCACATACTGTAACACCCCTCTATTTTGCTCTTATGTTAGATTAAGATGCTTTGTTATTTCATCATTGCTTATTGAACAATACAAACTATGTGTGTTATGAGATGTACTTTCCTTGATGTTATACTTGTCATGCTTTGATTAAAATAATGTTGGCTTATTATGACATGATTATTGCTTATGGATGTTATTAAGATGGAAGTGTCAGTTTGATGATACTGTATTGGTGAAGGGGACATGATTGCATCACTCGCTTGCGAGCGCCCTGCGATTCTGTGGTTTCCTCTTCACGGTGCATTTTATAATGATTTTATATGCATGTGCTATTGATGCCTTGGATACAGGTTTGTAGGTACATGACATCAACTCCACCTGGCTTCACAGGTTTGAGCATGTCGACCCAATGGTATGATGATTGGGAGATAGTAGCTAGATTACCCGTGTCAGTTCTATACCCTAGCCATAGTGTGTCGTTAGTCAAGTCTATTGTGTCTTTGGTGCTTGTTTTAATATTATTTAATTTGGAAGGAATCTTGTTTATGGAAATAAATGCTTAGAGTTATTGCTTTAAATAGTGTTGATATTTATTTAAATTAAAATTTTACATTGTGATAGAAGTTTTTTTTATTTAAGTTGATTTATTAAATTTGACTTATTTAATTAATTAAATTTAATTCAATGGGTTGAATTTATTTATTAGGTAATTAAAATTAATTAATTAAATATGGTTGTTTAGGAAGTTGTATAATAGAATTTAATTTCATATTGGAATTTAATTTCAATTAGTGGCAATTAAATTAGTATATGGAATTAAATTAGCATTTGGATTTAAATTAGTATTTGGAATTATTAAAATAAATGGAAATTAATTCATTTTGGAATTTAAATTTGAATTGGAAGTTATTAAATTTATGTTGGAATTAAATTGTAATTAGAAATTATTTTAACATGCAAAGGCTTTGAGAAAATATCTAGGGTTGTTGAGAAGATATTTTTGTGACATGTGTGTGAGAAGATTAATTAATTACTTTTGGTTGAAAACTTCACGGGAATGAACTTTTTGGAAAAACTTTTATTTTGGGGGTTTTCAAAAAATGAAGATGATAGAAAAGAATGGGAAGGATTTTTGCACAAGTTTGGATCTGGAAGTGAAGATCAACAAGTTGCAATAGAGAATCGATTATCAAGCTTCAAAGAACACAGGTTCTTTAATGTTTATTTTCAATTTAAAAATTTTAGGGAATAAAATTCTTGTTTGAAGTTTTTTGTGTTAGATCTTGAAAAGATTATTTTTTTTCTTCTCTGTATTATGTGATTGAAACAATGAAAAATCAAAGAATTTTTGTTTTCAAAAATGATTTGTTTAATTTGTGAAAATCTTGAGAAACCTCTGTAAAAAAAAAAAAAACTTGAAAGAAGTTTGTGGAAACTCTGTAGAAAATTTATATCAAAACATAGAAAGTTCAAAAAAAAAAAAAAGGATAAACAATAAAGAATTAAATAAATAAATAAAACCTCTATAGGATTGAATTATAAATTTGAGGAAATTGAAACTCTCTGGGTAATTTGTGGAATTGAAATCTTAGCAATCTCTAACTCTCTTTCCGTATAAAACTTTTTTGTGAGAACCAAACTAAGTTTGGAAAGATTATTCTAAAGAAGGAAATTTATTTATTTTTGTTAGTTCTCAATCAATTTAGTTAGCTGAAAAATTATAATTTTTTGTGTTTTTGATAAATACATATTCTGTAGAAAATTTAGGTAAAATCTTTCCATAGTAAAATGGTATGGTTGCGTCGTCTATAACTCTATTTCTACAAACTGGGTTGGCACAAAATTTAGAGGGTTTCTGTGTCTTGATGTTTTCTTATCCCTCTCCAAAAATCGCAAATACCCAGATCGTATTTTCTGATTTATGCTTGAAACACGGGGCTACTGTCAAGTTGTTTTCCCCATGACTGCCTCTGTTAATAATAATATATATATATATATATTTGTGTGTGTTAATATTTCTTTATTTTATTTTTATTTATATTTATATAAATATTGTTTGCATATTTAGAAAGAGGATTTTATTTGGTGAATTAGTTTAAATAATGTATTAAAATGTATGTTATCATTGTAAATTTTAGTTTGGTTGAGAGCATGCAATCGACACAATTAAGTGTGCACTTAAGCAATCATTTATATTTCTAATTTGATGTAAATAGAGAAACTGGAAGTAAACAAAAAGATTCTATTTAATTTGAATATATATTTTTTTAAATATGAGTAAATTCTAATGCGTGATCAAAGGGGTTTAAATTTTTATATATTATTATAAAACATTTAAATTTATGTTTTTGATTAAATATTCTTGATTGGGTGCATGCAAATGTGTGAACTGGTTGTTTCTTTAATGAACATAATTAAAAATTTTTATAATGATTTTCCACTTAAGAAATCCTGGAAGCAAACAATAGAATTAAATTATTTATTATTTTAAAACAAATTGCATTTAGTAAGATTAAATTGAGAATTGTATATAAGCTTAAGTTGATTTAAACAACATTTATGGATTAGACATTAATGGATTTAGACATTTTGAATAATATATATTGTTTTAGCTTTTAAATGAGGAGGTAGTTTTTGTTAATGGAAACTCAGTTTAAGAGATTTAATGTAGATATATTTTAATTAGATTTTATGTTATTTTAGTTTTAAATTGTTGCATGCAATTAAGAGATATAAAAGGAAGAATAATTTATCTGCATGCCTTGGTCTATTAGGGAAATGGGTATTTAAGTAAATAGAGGAAATCGATGTTTTTTATAAATGTAATTGAGGGAATTGGAATAATAAATGAAATGAAGTTTTTATAATTGTTTAATTATATTGGGATAATTGAGTGGTGCGAATAGTTACAAGTCATTTCGTTGACTATATGCAAGGTTGTGTTAAATTAGAATGTTGTTAACAGTTATCTATTATGCCTTTATGATGTGTTTGAGATATCTTCTGTGGTATTTAAGGGTAATTGAAAACAGGTATTAAATGAGTTCTTGTAAGTCTTCCTATTGGAGTTTGTTATTTGAGAGTTATCATTTCATGGTTTTGTCTTGTGTAGTTCTCTATCGTAATAAGGCTTGTTGTTATAAGTGAGTCACCCGATTTCTACGAACGAAGAATGGTTTATTCTTCTTTGAATGGTTTGACCTTCATTGAATGGATTGTTGGATATTTTGTACCTCCTTAGTTTGGAGTGGTATTGAATCACATGATAACCGTAGGAGGGTGAAGCTCAATGGGGGCCGAGATCTGAAAAGACCTGATGGATAACTCATGTACCTTGAGTGACATTTCTCCTAGGCTAGTTGTATGTATAGGTTACTGGAGTGTCATACTATTTAGCTCTAATTTCATTGTAACCTTGAGTTAGTGTTGTTCTTGAGGTTGTTTGTTTAGAGTTGAGTCAGCCTGTGACTAGAGGTTGTAGGGATTGTCCTTGTATCCGTGTTACTGTCTCTTAGCACGGGGGGTGGGCCTTCGGGTACCACTTGGTTGGGAGGAACGTGCGACCTACACCGTTAGGTCCCCTTTTGATTGTAGATTGCATTGCGAGGTTTTCCAGTGGAGAGCTCACAGTGGTTTCATTCTTTGGTTTAAAGCTTTCTATTTACTTTAGATTAGCTCTTGTATATATTATTTCCCTCATTTGTATTCGAGGTGGAATCTTGTAATTATAATAGTTAGGTTTGATCTACCTCATTCCGGGAATGAGTATTGTAATCTAATTTTTAGATAATGTAATATGGATCTTATTATATGTTATCCTAGTGTTAGAATCTTAAATGCTTTGTGAGTATATGCAATTAAATGTATGGTTATTATTTTAATAAATGCTTTATGTGTAAGTGGTGTGGATGTTTTGGTAATTAATGTAACCTTGTCATGTTACCTTAGAGGTTGTTACAAAGTGTTGTGCATCTTCTTTGTTATTAATGCACTTTAAAAAAAAAAAAAATTGTTCGCTTCCGCGTTGAGTTGC
>CM021100.1:697060327-697180888 GCA_007115665.2 Sequoiadendron giganteum | reverse complement strand
AAGCATTAAACCCTAAACCCTTAAACCTTCTACCCTCCCTCCCTCTATCTCTCTCCCACTCCCTCCATCTCTCTCTCTCTCTCAACCCTCTCCCTCTCTCAAGTATCTCTCTCTTAGTCACTGGCTTTGTATCTCCCCTCTACCCTCTACCTGAAAGAGGGAGAGGGTTTAGGAGGGAGATAATTGAGAGAGAGAGGGAGGTAGTGGGAGAGAGATAGAGGGAGGCATGGTTAAGGGTAGAGGGTAGAGGGTAGAGGGTAAAAGAGTTTAAGGTTTAAGGGTTTAGGGTTTAGGCTTAAGGGTAGAGGAGAGAGAGATAGAGGGAGTGACTGAGAAAGAGACCTAAGAGAGGGATAGGGGGAGAGGGGGTAGGAGGGAGAGGATTGAGAGAGAGAGAGAGGAATGCAGGGTGTTGGAGAGAGATAGAGGGAGGGAGGGTTAAGGGTATAGGGTAGAGGGTTTAGGGTTTAAGGGTTAAGGGTTTAGGGTTTAGGGTTAAGGGTAGAGGGTAAAAGGGTTTAATAGTTTAGGTTTTAAGGATAAAGGATAAAGGATTAAGGGTTAAGGGTAGAGGGGAGAAAGATAGAGGGAGTGAGTGAGTGAGTGAGAGAGACCTAAGAGAGGGAGAGGCGGTAGGAGAGAGAGATTTGGGAGAATGAAAGAGGGTGGGATGGTTAAGGGTAGAGAGTAGAGGGTAGAGGGTTCAATGTTTAAGGGTTAAGGGTTTAGGGTTAAGGATAGAGGGGATAGAGATAAAGGGAGTGACTGAGAGAGAGAGATAATTGAGAGAGGGAGAGGGGGTAGGAGGGAGAGACTAGAGAGAGAGAGGGATGGGAGATATATAGACTCTCCCTTATCCCCCTCTCTCTCTCAAGACTCTCCCTAGACTACCCCCTCTATCTCTCTTAGGTCTCTCACTCACTCACTCACTCACTCCCTCAATCTCTCTCCCCTCTACCCTTAACCGTAAACCCTAAACCCTAAACCCTAAAACCTTATCCCTTGTTGGGTAAAGTGGAGTCAAATGAAAGCCTTTAATGAATGGTTTCTATCTAGCAGGTTCTCTAATTGTTTGACATATAATTATGAGTTTACAATTGGTATAAACATGCAAGAATGTACTTGATAAACCCTATTTGAGGCAGAATATCAAATCTAACTATCTGATTCTTCTTACTAATCCAAATGACATTCCCAGATTACTATAATTGATTGAAGGGAGTTTTGATTCTTCTTTAAAGAATCCAATGAACCAAATCACACAGAAACAACAAATGTGTACTGATAAATCGAATATATACTTGATACTTCAATTTAAACAATCAAGAAACATCGGATTGGAGACAATTAGATAATCACAAGAATTCAACAAACAATTGATGCCGGGATGAAATCACCAAATTAACAATTTTTCATTATCTTCCTTGAAATTCATACATGCAACATAGCCTCCTCGAATGTCATCATTCTAAAAATATAGTACTTATAGTAGTCTATCCTATCCTAATTTTTTTGATTTTTTTTACAATAGATTTTCAAATCATTTATACATTATAATCTAAGAGTCATACCCCTTCATTTTTTGGTTATGACCATTTGTATTTTATGGAAAAAATATTTGATTATATTGCCTTTATCGGCAAATCAAATATTTACACTATAGTTCAACTTTTAATTTTTCACTTTATTACTTATACCGCCCTTAACATTTCTTTTCCCGAGGCTTCCCATGTGTTTACCACTCTACCGCGGGCTTTGAATTTTCTACCTGCAGTATGGCGATACCTAGCCCCATGCTAACCATCGCGGTCTCCATTGTTTCTTACCATGCTACTGCGGTCTTTGCATTTTCTATCAGTGGTACCATGGTAATCATTAGCCGCTTCTCCCAACAGTTTACCATAGGCACCGTGGTCTTCATTTTCACGGTTATGGTACTACGGTGTGACTGCTAGGAATTTCCTCCTATTTACCGCAGTCACCGCAGTCTTTAAGATAACCCTCTATGGTACCGTGGTAAGATGTCCTGACTGCCACATCATTGAAGACTTACCATCCACCGCGCTACCGCGGTCTGTGGTTTGACCACCAATGGTACCGTGGTGGGACCTTGACTGCCTTCTTTAACCACTCGCCACTACCTTCGTTGGTTGCTAACGGTTTACCGCACTACCGCGGTCAATGAATTGACCGCAAGCGGTAGCACGGTAAACACTTCATTCCCGTTTCAAATTGCTATCGCTATACCACAAGCCCCTTAGTGGGAGACCATAGTAAAGCGGTAAAGACTTATAGAGTGAAAATGAAAGGGGCAGTAAGGGTTACAAGTTATTTTTTGGCCCTTTTGAATGGCGGTAAAGCTAAAAAAATTATGAGAAGGTAATGAAATATAAGAAAATAAATGGGGGCAAAGTCGGTTAATGAATTTTATGGGAAAGATAGTGAAAATGTAAGGCATGAATAAATAAACTATCTTAAGGTTTTGATGGATTTTCATGGAAAATAATAAGAATTCTTGTGGAAAATTTCAGTTCTAACACCCTTAACCCTAAACCCTTAACCCTTAAACCCTAAACCCTCTACCCTATACCCTTAACCCTCCCTCCCTCTATCTCTCTCTCTAGTTCAAAAAATTCATTAAAAAACCCTAAGGTTTTCCCGTTTAAATTTAATATTTTTCATCAAAATATTAATTTTTTATTCATTTATACCCTATACTTTCCTTTACTGTCTAGATGGAATCAAAAGGGGGGAATATGTGAGGGTGGATAATGAATTTTATGGGAAAGAGAGTGAAAATATAAGGCATGAACAAATAAAATACCTCAGGGTTTTGATGGAAATTTATGGAAAATGATGAGTGATTTTGCAAACCACTACAAGAATCCAGAGTATCTTTAGTAGAGAAGACCAAGCAAAGCCATGAAAAATGAAGGCGATGATAGATGGAGGGAATGAATAGATGAATAATATGAAAATGGAGCAAATGGAGAAGTGGAAAACCCTAAACTACTGTTCATGGAAGATAATTTTGTAAAGAGGCATTGCTAAGAATTGTCCATGCAATGGGAATCCTTAATCCTTTGTACCTACTTTGGTTTAAAAAATTAAACCATTAGGGATGGCCCCAGGCCACCTGAAAAATAAAAACCTGCACTTTCCTCTTTCATAAACTTTGTTTTGAATAGAGCTCATTAGATTTATTTGGAAACTATCCATTCCACCTACCGTACAATATGCACTGTCATTGAAAACCTTCAGGAAATCATTGTATTCAATTTGATTCATATTCATCTCATTAGTCTACATTTCATTATTCTTACTATCATATGAAAATCTGAATACTCCTTATGGCAACCTAAAAACTTGAGGGATATTCAACAAAACATTCATAGGCATGCTCACTATCATATGTTGTTGAATGTGCCTGCAACTACACTGGGACCTGAAAATCTAAATACTCCTTATGGCAACCTGAAAACCTGAGGGATTAAGAGGGTATAGGGGTCAAGGGATTAGGGTTGAAGGGTTGAGGGTTGAGGGATTATGAGGTTATGGGGGTTGAGGGATTAGGGTTTAAGGCTCTACTTATTTTTCCCTCTATACTAATTTCTCTCTCCCTCCTTGCCTCCTCTCTCAATATCTCTACCTTCTTTCCATCTCTACCTCTCTCTCTCTACCCTTAACCCTAAACCCTAAACACTTAAAACCCTCTACCCTCTAATATTTATCTCTCTCCCACTCCCACTCCCTCCCTCTCTCTCTCTCAATTCTCTCCCTACTACCCCCTGTCCCTCTCTCAAGTCTCTCTCAACCCTCACCCTGATACCCTCTACTTTAAACCTAATACCCTCTACCATCAACCCTATACCCTCAAACCTTAAACCCTTAAACCCAAGTAAACTCTATACCCTAATTCTTCAGCCCTCAACCCTTAATCCCTTGACCCTTAAACCCTCTACCCTCTACCCTCTACCCTCTACCCTTTACCCTCAACCCTCAACCCTCAACCCTCAACCCTCAACCCTCAACCCTCAACCCTTAAACCCTCTACCCTCTACCCTATAAATTAAACCCTCGACCCTCAATTATCAACCCTTGACCCTTAATACCTCAACCCTAGGTATGTAGGGGAACATACGTGAGATACAGAGTGATGAAGGGAGAGGTAGGTAAAAAAAGGGATAGGGGAGATAAATATAGTTAGAGAGGGTAGGAGATGTAGAGAGAGGAGAGATAGAGATAATTAGAGAGGGGAGGGAGGGACAAGTAGGGAGGAGATAGAGGTGTGTGTGTGTGTGTGTGTTTGTGTGAGAGAGAGAGAGAGATAGAGAGAGAGAGGGGAGACATGGTTGAGATATAGTGATGGAGGGAGAAGTGGGTAAAGAGAGGGGGAGGGGAGATAAAGATAAATATAGAGGGAAGGAGATGTAGAGAGAGATGATAGATAGAGAGAAGTGGAGAGTGGAGGGATGGTGGGAGAGGAAAGGAGGAGATTGAGGTGAGTGTGTGTGAGAAGGAGAGAGAGTGAGAGGAGAGAAAATGAGGGGATAGAGGAAGGGGGAGAGAGAGAAATAGATTAGATAGGGAAGGGGGGAGAGATATAGAGTAGAGAGGGAAGGAGAGAGTAAGGGAGAAAGATGCGTGAGGGAGAGGGTGGTAGGTAGTGGAGTGAGAGGTAGGTAGAGAGGGAAGGAGAGAGGGACAGATAAGAGGGAGAGAGGGAAGGAGGGAGAGTGAGATGGAGAGAGTGGTGAGATAGAGAGTAGAGAGGTAAGGAGAGATAAATAGGTATAGAGGTACAACTAAGGTAGAGAGAACTAGAGAGGGAATCTTAGGTCTCTCACTCACTCACTCACTCCCTCTCTCTATCTTAGGTATATCTTTCTCACACACTCACTCACTCCATCTATCTCTCTCCCCTCTACCCTAAACCCTAAACCCTTAACCCTTAAACCCTAAACCATTAAACCATTTACCCTTAACCCTCCCTCCCTTTGTCTCTCTCCCACTCCCTCCCTCTCTCTTTCAAGTCTCTCCATACCACCCCCTCTCCCTCTCTCAAGTCTCTCTCTCACTCACTCAATCCATCTATCTCTGTCCCATCTCCCTCCCACTCTCTCTCTCCCTCTATCTCATGTATCTCCCCCCACCCCCTCCATCTCTCTCGAACCTCTATCTTGAGTACTCCCTCTTCCCTGAGTACTCCCTCTCCCTCCCACCCCCTCTCTATCTCTCAAGTATCTCTCTCTCTCACTCCTTGTATCTCTCCCATCCCTCTATATCTCACTCCCTCTCTCTCCTACTCTCTTAGGTATCTCTTTACCACCCCCTCTCTCCCACTTTTTCTCCCTCTCCTTCTCTCTCAGGTGTCTCCCTCCCACTCCCTCTCCCTCCCTCTCTCTATCTCTATGGATTAGGGTTTAAGGGTTGAGGGATTAAGCCTCACTTATGTCACAATCCCTCTTTGTCAGGCCTCACTTACCTCCCACCCTACTTTCTTAGGTCTCTCCTTCCCACCCCCTCTCTCCCACTTTGAATCCCTATCTCTAAAGTCTCTCCTTTTTAGAGGAACATATTTGGCGAGCGCCAAATGGGTTTTACCTTGAAACGATAAAAATAAGGGTTGACCCTATGATTTAGGCTCACATTCTCCTGTGTTTGTTTGGTTCAATGCTTTATCCAAGTCAAAAATGCCTTTTTTTTTGCATTTGACTTCATATTGTACCAATCTATGCTTGATCCATCACCTTTTTACCACCAATCTGCATGGTAGACAATGTAGAAGAAGATATTTTGAAGTTTCTACATCATTTTACATTATTTGAGGTAATATATTCATTTTGGTAAATTGAAATGTGTGTCTTTAGTATATTTGTTTGTTTTTGACAATATAAACTAAATTTCCTTAATGATTTTATTAACCATAATAATTGGACTTAAAATTCAACATTGAATTAGATAGGATTTGAATAAAAAAGTTCAATTTTTAGATTTGCATAAAAAAGTTCAATTTTTATGAGTTTGAAGAACAAAAAAAATAAAAAACATGACATTTACTTAACATAAATTTACTTATGAATTCTATTTGCATTGCTTATAGTAGTCCATTTCCAGCATGGCTAGTGGAATTCACTGTATTTCATTCTTTTTCCAACTAATTTGGAAAAAAATTATTTTCATCTAATTTGGAAAACCTCATTGCCAAAGAAATAGTGAATAATGATAAGATATAGCATCACAAACCCTTCTTTGAATCAATATTCTTCATGACTTTGTTGACAATCAAAAATTTGGTTTTGAGAAAAATAAACACAAGAGTCTCTAGTTTTCATTTAGGTGGCAACAATTTATACCCTAGGTTTGTGATTCTCATTGATTTGTTGTATTGAATGGTTTCCACCCCTCTCTACATCAATTTTTTTGTAAAATGCATTACTTACTTTTGTTCTGTGTGTTTGTGGACATGTAGAATTCAAGGTCATGTCGAAGAAATGACCGAAGCCTCTAACAACACAAGAGCTTGCAGTTAAAAATGAAAGGAGAAGAGAATCAAAAAATGTAGCTTGTGAAGCAAAGGAATTGCAGCCCATACAACCACAAACTTATGTGCAATATAAGAGAGATGTCAAATTGGAAAAACAAAGGGCACGAATGAGGAAAGTTCATGGAAGGATAGGAATGAATACAGAAGTTGGGGGCACATCGTCAACCATAGGTGAAGCTCAATGCACATCTCCAGTTGAAGACACATTGACAAAAACATGTGGTTTTCCAGGTATATCAGAAATCACATCTCTATTTGAAGGAACTCCACAAACGACATCTCAAGTTGGAGGTACAACATAGTTTACATGTCAATCTCAAGGTATGTCATCAATTGCACCTCCAATTGAAGGTACGCGATCTATCCCCGATGTTGTTGACCTTCCCAATATTGACACAAATTTACATTTGAGAACTCCTCCTAGATTTTTGCATAGAAAACCTACATTTTTTATTGATATTGATTCCAATGTTTTGAAATGGATTCCTAATAAGATTCCAAAACGTACATGTCAAAGCTATGCAGAAAGGATATGGAGTTTGTTTCTTGTGAAGCTAAGTGAGGGTGGAAGATGCCAACTATTTGTTGAAATGATGAGGCAACTCAAATTTAGGCCCACCATGAAGGCTCTTGGGCTAAGAGTTTTGAACGTATCAAGTGAAAATTCCATTGTAAGGAACTTGATGAGTGCATATGAAAGCATGGGTTCCACCTCACGCACGAAGGATAGTTGTGCCACACGACGTGTGATGACAACAACACTGTTAAGCAATCAAACAAGGAACAAGGTGAACCTTACAAAGGAAAGTAAGTCTTTGAAAATAAGTAGATCATCTCTAATGAGAGTCAAAGGAAGGCGTGAAAGAGTGGAGGATCCAAATAGAAATGAGTTATGGGCATTTTCGGGTAGAGTGCCACGAAAAGACACAAGAATTGCTCAAGATTTGAGATCTTTAATTGTGAATTATTGGAAGGATAACACAAGGACCTCTCCTAATCAAAGAGATGTTGTAAGAAGGATAATTGGTAGTATAAACCATGAGCCACATCCAATGCATTATTTGGATACCACTCAAACCCAGTTTTTTGCTGATTTTGTACAAAAGTTTCCTGAAATTAAAATATGTCAAAGGTATTTTGAAATGCTAAAGCCTTTTTATGTCAAAATAAATCACACACGAACTACTTGTTGTTGTAGGGTTCATATTGAGTTTTCTAACCATTATGATTTTTATCGACGTATATGTGTAGATATGCATACTGACAATATTTTGCAAGAATGTAACATAATGCCTCCACCTAAATCATCAAGGAAATTTTTGTCTTCCGTTTTATGTGAAAGAGAGGATGGTCAATTTTTTTTTTTAAAATCATGTTTGGATGGCACATGTGATCATTGTGGTGGCATGCAAGATTTTCCAATTTTCCAACATATGGCTAGTACACACACAATTGGAGACAAAATTGTGGAATTTGGCAAATATACGACAGTGGCATACAATCGAAAAGATGGGAAAGAAGTAAAGAAGTGTGAATTGGTTAGTGATAAGATTCCAGTGTATCAGTTTATGGGCATTTTTCATGATCGGGTGGTTTATGATTATGCAATGCATACACACAAAGCACAATGGTTGGACTCACAGTTCAAGTTATGCAAGGACACATTTCCACTTCATCATATCATTTTAGTTGTCGACTTTGTTGAGAGCTACACACTACAACCACAGAACGAGGTGGAATCATAGTACTAAAACTATGTGCGGGTTTCTATATTTCTACATATAGCATTCATTCATGCAAATGATAGTACAGTGGAAAATAGGAAAGTATTAAGGGAGTATCACTTTTACATCAGTGATGATCACACACATTCTGTAGAGTTTGTTCAAGGTTTCTTTCATATGTTCTATGCTGATATAGATAGTAGGGGCATACCATTTAGTCAAAATATCATATGGTCAGATAATTGTACATCACAATTCAAGAACACTAGAATGTTTTACTGGTTGAGCAGGATGCATAGGATTAGTGGTGTTCAACATATGTGGAACTTCTCAAAGGCTAGGCATGGAAAGGGGGAGCATGATGGAGCAGGTGCATGTATCAAAAGAGACCTAGCATGAGAAGAGTTAAAGTACACAAATAGTGTAAAGTTGACAGATGCAAGATCAATTGTCCAGTGGTGCAATGGTTTAATGGGTCCAGGTAGTGAAGGAAATTCTTTAGTTCATAGATTTTTTCATTTAGTAGATGATACTAACATTGAAAAATATGAGGATTGTTGTACACTAATAGGATCAAGCGAGCTACACTCTATTAGAAGCTCCAATGTAGGTACCTGGACTATCCATACAAGGAAGATGGCATGATTTTTTTATGCATGTACACTTCAATCATGGAATGATTGCGAGTCAACAGAGTGGGTTGATGAATGGTCTATAAGAAGTCTAACCCCACTTGACACTTATCAGCTCTCGACAGCTCTACAAATCACAGAGATGCAATCATCCATTGAATTTGATCATGCATCAGACCTGCTAGAACTAGGTAATATATCTTACTTAAAAAATTTATTAGGTTTCTCAATAAATAAATCTAACAAGATGAACATATCAATGCAGGGCATGTTTATGCGGTAATTGCAGATGAAGACAATGAAGAGGGTATAGATTATTACTTGTGCCTTTTTATCAAGGCCAAAAAGAAATTGGAGTCCCAGTTATAGACGGACACAACATAGAATATCCTACAGGTTCGATGGTTGTTACTGGAACATGGCTTCAAAGGTATCTAGTTAAGAATGTTGCAGTTTGGTTGTTTGAGGACTTTGACACACATCGAAAAATTCTTCAGTATTCAAACCTTGTCGTCGCCACCAATGTTCATTTGAAAAAATATAAGGGTAAACCTATGGAAAAGAACTTGTGGAAAGTGCATGAGTCTAACCACAAGGCAATACTCAACACAATAAAGACTAGAGCAGACCCATATGGTTCCTTGGATTGATTTGTAAGTATGCACATTGACTTTGTAAATCCATGTTATTTATCACTCTTTTGGACCAACACCTTGCAATAAGGCTTTTTCACGATTACTGTTTGATGTCATATGCATTTACGACTTTCATTGATCCTTTTCTGATTGTGACTGTAGGTAATACTAAAGTTTCTCAAAGTATATAAGAAAAGAACAACATCAGTTGTTGGTGCAAGTGTTTAGTGGCATGAGAAACATCGGTTGCTGGTGCATTTTTCTAGTTGTCAATCTTCTCTTTCTTTTCCATCTCCTAGATTTATTGGATTGTTATATGCTACATGTTTTATGTTAAGCCTCTTAGTGATATATTTGAAATTTATACATAGGGTCATCAAGAGATGATAACATAGTGAAGGGGCACATCACCATTGTAGGACCTTCAATCGACCTCCTTATCTAGCATGCATGATGGTGATAGTAGGTCTCGTCAGTTGTATGACTGACATGATTTAGTTATTGCTCATTTAATGATTTTATGTGAGTCTATGTCTAATATTAAGAGGCCTTTGTAGGTTTTTTGTGGACCGAATTCCTATGATACTACACAACCACAAAGAAGCTACTACCCATGTGTTTCATAGGGAGCAAGTGATGTACATGTTTTGAACCATTTTGGAATGCAAATAGTTGGGCCAACTGAGGTGGAATGGAAAAAAGAAACTGGGAAACAACTCCGTTTGTCCTTTTCTCAAGTACAATATATTTCATGATTTGTGTTGGAAATGGGAGGATTATTTCCCTGCATGTATTTCTACAAGTATTGACAAATGGGAGGATTTTCAAGATGTTCTTCCATCACTATTGTAATATTTGTCATTGACTTACTGTATTTTTTGAAGACTCCACATTCATAAGGACCTATTGCTGCATACAGAACCATAGCTCTTGGAGTCTTTAGACACTGACTGACATAGACTTGACAGTCATAGGACATTGAATGTGGTGAGTGAATTTTATTTTCAAGCAATTTATAATCATACACTCACTGTACTTAACAACTGATCACTACTCATTTCTAATCTATCCTTTTCATTTGCACATTGCTATGTACAGTGACCCTTCACAGTTCCCTTGTGTTCATACATTCATGATGCTTGTCTTAATGAATAACCTTCTTTTAAATCTATTATCCTTTGATGAAGTGACAAGGTAGGGGAATCATATGCCTCAGAGAAATTGATGCAACCTAGGTCATCTCTAACATACCTTAGGGTATGGCATTCAACAAAACAACTACTATGGTTCAACCAACTCGATCCCTTAAGGGTGCAAAGTGCAAAAGGGAAACAATATTTGACAGGGTATTACTCATAAAAAGTGGTGATTAAGAAATCTCTATCTAAACCTACGAGTTCATGATGGGCCCTTGTACAATAACCTTTCTTAGTTTTGGCTATCTCAGAGGCTTTTACCTATGGTGGCAAATTTTCATTCGAGGAAAAAGTTGTCAAATGCAAGTAGTTGAAAGTTGCAAAGTGGTGCAACTTTCATTTTGTAGCTTGTGTGATCAAAAAAACTATTCCAATGCATCCAGGTGGGTATGTTTATGCTATGAATGGTTATTTTTCACACCTAAACATGCGGATTCGCTCTGAGCTACGTTCAACCGGATCAATCCCTTAAGGGTCCAAAGTGCAAAATGGCTGCAAAATTCAGCATGCTATTACTCGAATAACGTGATGCTTAGAAACTTCTCGTCTGATCATATAAGATCACATTGGGCGCATCTACAATAACCACTCTTATTTTTTGATATCTCGAAGGCATTTTCTTGTGCTAGCGAATTTTCAGTCGGGGAAAAGTTGTCAAATGCAAGTAGTTGAAAGTTGCAAAGTCGTGCAACTTTCATTCTGCAGCTCATGTGACCAAACAGACTGTTCCAACACATCTGAATAGGTATGTTTATGCTATGCACGGTCCTCTTTTGCACCTAAACACATGGAATCACTCTGAGCTACGTTCAACCAGATCAATCCCTTAAGGGTCCAAAGTGCCAAATGGTTGTGAACTTCAACATGCTATTACTTGGACATCGTGATGCTTAGAAACTTCTCATTTGATCCTATGGGATCACGTTGGGCCCCTCTACAATAGCCTTGCTTGGTTTTTGCTATCTTAGAGGCTTTTTCCTATGGTGGCAATTTTTCACTCGAGGAAAAAGTTGTCAAATGCAAGTAGTTGAGGCATATTATCAAATAATTCAAGTTGTCTATGACTTTTCATGGAATTCCATCACCATGAGACCACTTTTCTTTGAGGCATTTTTTGAAAAAGTTCAATGGCTTGTCTATGCTATTGCTTACTATTATGCTTTCCTATATTTTTTCCAAGCATCCATAGCTTGTTCAAAAGCATCTGTTTTAGGATTTTAGCCATAGTAAGAAGGCAATGAACTATTTGATAAAATGCTTTGGTAGACATATATGAAAAATGTCATAGCATAGACAAGGGAATGAACTATTTAAAAAAATGCCTCAAAGAAATGTGGTCTCATGGAGTGCCATGACAAGCTAAAGCAATTGGCAGCTGCTCCTAGTTATTAGTTATGCAATGTGAAGTAATTGCATAACTACTTAGGTTGACTTTTTCAGAAGCTATATTGTAATTGAAATTTTGTCATCTATCAGCATCTAGTTATTCATTATGCAATGTGAAGTGATGCTTTGAGTTTGAAAGATGTGAAATGCATGAATACAAACTACAAAAATATATTTTCTACATTTCATTAGTAAAATCTTTATTTTATTTTCTCTCTATATCTATATGCTATGGAAATGCCTTTCGATTTCAAAAAAGATAGTTTTTATCTCTTGTTATAAAAATTTTTATGTTTTTTTATCTCTTGTTATAAAAAGGAACAGATATACAATGTTAAAGAAGAGTGAAAGCACAACTAAATTTATCATTTCAAAGCAATTTTTTTGATGCATTTTTTCAAATAGTTCACTGCCTTCTCTATGCTATTGCTTACTATTATGCTTTTGATATATTTTTTGAACCATCCATAGCTTGTTCAAAATCACTTGTTTTAGGATTTTAGCCATAGCAACAAGGTAGTGAACTATTTGAGAAGATGCTTTGGTAGACATGTATGAAAAATGTGGTAACATAGGCAAGGTAGGGAACTATTTGAAAAAATATCTCAAAGAAATTTTGTCTCATAGAATGCCATGATAAGAAAATGCAATTGGCAGTTGCTCCTAGTTATTAGTTATGCAATGTGAAGAAATTGCATAACTGCTTCAGTTAAATTTGTTCAAACTATATTGTAATTCAATTTTTGGCATCTATCAACATCTACTTATTAGTTATGCAAAGTGAAGTAATCCTTTGACTTTGAAAGATGTGCAATGCAATGTAATCAATGACATGAATATAAACTACAAAAGTCCATTTTTTACAATTCATTAGTTAAAATATTTATTGTATTTTCTCTTTATATTTCTATATTATATGTAAATACCTTGCAATTGTATTTAAAAGGCTTAATAGGTCAGTTAGGTGGTATTTGCAAAATCAAGTTGTGAATGAATGGTAATTAAGAGAAAAATTGGCAAATTGCCATCTTAGAAGTCTAACAAAGGGTGGTTATGGTGGTTGATCGGCTCAAGGGTTAGTTGGAAGGTGGTATCAAGATATATTGCTGTAATACCCCAAGTTGAGGATTGATTTTATTCAGTTTCTAATAACAAAATATACTTGAAAATGTTGATCATTGGTTTTCTTTGTTTTCCTGAATTTTCTTTGCCTTGCACAGGCCCATACAAGTCTATCATGACTTGAGGCTTTGGATACTTGATTGCATATGTTTTTACTCTCTTTGAATCTATTCTAAAGGTTTAAATACACCATTGGTGTGTGTGGGATAAGCAAACTTGGTTACTGCTTTGTTTTCTGTGTTAGGGGTTTTGAGGGCAATACCATGATACATTAGCAAATCCACCTACTATTCTGACCCTGTTTCTCAGTGGATTAGCCTATACCATGATTAGTTTGGTGTATGAATACTTTGGAGGCCGAGAGAATGAATAAAATCAGTGGGGTGTGAAGTTCTAATGTTGTTCAGGGGTGTTTCCACCATGAAAGTAAGGAACTCAAGTACTGAATCTAAGAAATACTGAAAGGAATGGGATTGTGAGTGTCTTTTAAGTTAGGGTAGAGGTATTGTGGGGTTTTTTCACCTTTGGAAGGATTGGGGGAGGTCTGGAGTTATGAGTTTCTTTAAAACCCTTCTTTTTGTGAAGGTTTAGGACGGTTTGTGAGTAGAGGAATAGAAAAAGTTCTTGGGGCACTTAAAATGGGATAATCCTGAGTTTGGTGAGCATCCCTAAGATTGTTTCAAGTTTCCTTGGTTTGGAGCTGAGTTTGTGAGGGGGTTCCTTTGGAAATTAGGCCTAATTGTGAAGCCTGGAGCGAGGGAGGTGTATTGAAAGTTCATGTCGGTCCAAAAGAGTTACTATTGGTTTTTGCATATGTTGTGTAACCCTGAAAAGGGTATCTTAATCCACCTTTAAATGGTCAAGTTTTTTGGAAAGGTTGGGAGAAATTAGGCTTGGACCGGGTTTTGAGTTTGGTGCAGGAACACCTACACCACATCATCAATTTTTTTTATTTGAATACATCAATAGGGAAATGTTAGTGTCTTTAGGTTTATTTTTTCTAATAAGCTTTGAGAGATCAAACATAATGCAAATAAAGGGTGTTTTGTGTCTTAGAAGTCAATTAGAAATCATATAAGTTGTAAAATGCTGACAAAGCAACTTTAACACAAACAAATATAATTAAGGAACCAACTAATCCCAAGGTTGGTTATGGGTGTTGGGGAGAATATGGTTGTTGGAAAATTATTTAAAAATCATTACCAAGGCTCGAGTGAGAGAGTGGAAGAATTTTTGTAATAATTTTACACAATAAACACCACAGTTTTGAGTAATTTTCTAGAAAAATACTATTTTCTTGATCTTTTAGAGTGTTGTATGGGCACATACAGGTTCTTCATGGTCTCATAATTTTATAGGATGTGTTTGTATGTTTTATAATTCATTTTTATTTTTTTTTGGTGTCTTAACTCTTTGTTTGTAGAGAGAACCAACACAAACAGTGATTATCCCAGTGTTGTTGAATCAAGGGTTTGAGGGGAAATTTGTGATGTAACAATCAATCCACCTATTGTTTGCTATTGTATCTTGGTGGATTGATTGAAAAAATGTTATAATAAGTGTTTCAACTCATTTTGGAATAAGGATTCATAATTATGTGGTGTTTTTGTGACCGTTCTAAGACTGAACAAGGGTTTTCCAACATGGAAGTGAGGAACCAAAGAGAGGTTTCTAAGAATTAATTCCTATAAGGGTTATGTGAGGGTCTGATGAGTCTATGTAGAAGTATTTTGAGGTTTTTTGGGCTTTGGAAGTGTTGAGAGAGGTATGGAGTTGTATGTTTCTTTAAAACCCTTGATTTTGTGAAGGTTTAGGAAGGTTTCTTGGGTTTTGTGAGTTAGAGGCTCTATAGACACAAACTAATGAAAAAATTTAAGGTTTGGAACCATGACCTAAGACTTTCCAAGGTGTTTGCATAGATACCTAAAGTTGGAAGGGTGGTCCCTTTGGAAAAAAAGGGCTAATTGTGAAGCCAAAATTGAAGTAGGTGTGTTGAAAGTCTATGTCAGTCCAAAAGAGAGACCACTAATTCTTTGGTATGTTGTGTAGCCCTGAAAAGGGTATCTCAATGCATCTTGTAATTTTCTAGTGTTTTGGAAAGATTGGGGGAAATCTAGCTAAAACTGAGTTTTGAGTACTACAAGAATAACCAGTCACAAATGTGAGTTTTGGAAAACTTGATGAATCTGACTTAGGGATTGTTGTCAATTGATTCAATTGTCATTGTATGAATGTTGATGGTCTTTGTAGGGCCTTGGTGGAGTCTTGTTTTTCATTTGCAAGGTTGAGGAGTTGAGACCCTTGAGGGTGGGTTGATGCCTATTAGGCTGAATCATTATGAAGAAGATTTCTTGATTGAGAATTGACATTTCCATTTTTGTGAGTCTTCTCCACATTGGCTTTGCATTAGAGTGCTACAAGGGTGGATTGTTGGGTAAGGTTTTGAATGAAGATTTTGGTTTGATGGGGCTTTGAGGTTGTGTAGATTGCTCAAAATAGGTTGTATTAATATTGTTAGGAGCCCCTTGAAGGCAGGTTGTCAAATTGATTGGGTTTGAGCCTCCTTGCCTCTGCATCAGTGAGGCACAAGTAATTGAAGCATTCGAGAGGATACAAACCACCACGAATGGAGCTTACTTATACAATACGCTTTAGATGGGGCTTATCGAGCATTCCACAGTAATTAATTAAGCATTAGATGTAAAAAAAATCCATGCCTACAACATTCAAGAATACAACTTACATGATATGCATGATAACATCATTCAAGAATGGCAATAGCAAAATAAGAGTTTCTTTAATCAAAAATCCGAAAGGCTAGACAATGATATTTATTGATAAAAGTATATAAATATATCCAAAAAAACCATATAGGCTTAGTACATAGGAGCCATTCGGACAAAATATCATGTATATATATCAATAGTACAAAAGATATGTTCCAAAATGTCACATAGGCATACAAAAAAAACACTAATACATAGTCATTTCCCTCTAGGGGAAGGAAATAGATCTCATGCTGCCTTCAAAATTCAGCTGGATGGAGTGATTATTGCTTGTCTTGTCTTTCGAACACTCCTGCTACTCCTCTCTTCACTCTAGACTGTCAACTGATATGATTAAAAGTAAAGATGTTAAAACATAGAAATTGAATTATGGAATGGCATATAACAAAATATAATCACTTACTGCATACATATAGTCATCATGCACATTTAAAGCATCACCATGTCCATGATTTGGAGTGACAACCACCTGTAGCAACCATGAAGATAGAAATTAAACTACATAAAATTATTGTGAAAATTTTCTATAATAGACCATAAAAGAGAAAATATAATGTCAAATCGACTAATCTATTCCATACCTCTCTCAATGGATCAAAACTGGCTATTGTTGTAGCAACTCCGTGGTCTATCATGCCACCAACATCAGCAGGGCTATCTCTTGTCAACAAGTGCAAATGAAACAATATCTCAAGTATCATGTTGATATAGGAGAACATAATGTGACACGATCAAGGAATAGTTGAATGCAATGTTTGTGTTTCTTGTCAATTTTTTAGATTTGTATACACACAAAATTATGAAAAATAGCTAACATAGATTTACAACCCTATTAATGAATAAAGGCTACCTGAGTGTATGTTGTTTGAGGATATGAATCACAAGGTGTGGAGGAAGAAGGTGCACTAGGAAACTATTTGAAATACGAAGCATGTTATGAGACAAAAATTCAAATATAACATTCACCTGTTCAAATGCAATAATAATATCTTTAATACTAGTTGCATACCTGTGGACTCATAGTAGAGAATGTATAAGGGTCTATAGGAATAGAGCATCCCTCATGAACAGTGCGACCCTAAAATTTCATCATATCAAAATTCTACTAATTTAGTTATTCTTAAATTTCAAAATATATTTTAATAAACAACATTAAAATAACTTGCTAAATTTTACCTAAGTGTCAATGCCGAATTTATTATTCAGAATATAATTTGTGAAAGCCATCACCTCTACAACTGACGTAGGCTATGTAGCTGCATCACGAGTACCCTGATAATCATACATGCAAACAAAACCACAAGCACCACAATGGTGGGGTGGAACTTGGGACCTACACGTCTCCTCCACACCAGGCTCTACTAGAGGACGTGCACACTATAAAATGGTATGGGTGAGTGAGCCAATCGACTTCATCGTGTCCACCTCTATACTATCCTTAACAATGGAAGGAACAATGACATGCTCCACCATGAGTCTGCCCAAGGCTCTCGGTGCCAACTATGGATTGCGTCGTCCAACAGGTCTATCATGTGTGGTGCCCCCACCTCTACCCTGAAAATCTAAGATGTCAAAATAGTTTGGCATTTTACTGAGGAAAAACTTGCAATAGAGTTTCCTCAAAAAGAATTGCGGCACCTCATGGTTATTGCATGGAGGTTGGTCAAATACCATCCACCACTGCTCCCAAAATTTATTTCTAATTAAATCATGGTGGCACCAATGGATGGGGAACCTCCTGCATGCATGGGACAAAGGTTCATTGGCTTTTGGGTCTTTAAATAGGGCACAAAACTCGGCTTTGCTAATTTTTAGTTTTTTGACATCTGCATATGACAAACCATTAGCATAAAATTGCCTCATCTCATCTCTCTTAGTTGACCAAAAATTCATTTGCTCGCTCATTTCTCCTACATGAGTTAAAGTTGACTTCAATGATTCAACAATCCCTCTCCTATAAGGGTGGGTTTCGGCATGCTCGGTTAATCTTGCAATTAATTGTTGAATGTCTCTTTTATTGTTTTCAATTTGATTTTGAATATTTTCTTGTGTTCCTTAAGGATGCCTATGAATTGATGGAGGGGTTTCGGGTTGTTCTTGTATAGGAGGCTCTTCATGAGGGGGTGATTAAGAATTCTCAATGTTTTGAGGTGGAGATTCATTCCTTGAGAATTAAAACAAATTTTTATTATCAAAATCTATTTAAAGTTTCATTCCAAATCAAATTTGAAATAAATAGAATAAAAATACACATCCTTTTGCAATCTTTGACCTCTCTGACGTGTTGGCGGCATTCTCGTCGAAAATGGCAAGCTAAGGATGTAAATAATGGAGGAGATTTGGTGAGCATGAGTTGCAGACCTGAAATCTTCTTTCTCAAGCCATGGGCTGAAGACAAAATGAGGGTTCCAAACCCAACTTTTGTATTTTATTCTAGAAATACATTTGGCGCATGTCAAATTTGGCGTGTGCCAAAGCCCTTATTTCAGGGTTTTTTTTATCATTTTTTCAATTTGGCACCTAAATTGTGTCATAGATTGGTGCACTTACCCTTATGAAGCAGAGATTGAGTTTATGGCCTCAAGTGGGGGATATGTTGGTGATCTTGATGGGATCCAAGTTTTTGAGGATAAACAATTTTCCTTATGTGATGAGTTTTCAGAATGTGGATCCATAATTTTGAGTATAAGTGATGAAGGTGACACTGAGAGGATTCCTTTTTGTTCTTCTCATGACAATGTTCATCTTCAAGGCATGGGTTACGATCCATATACCCACAAAACAAGGGTGAATTTAAGAACAATGAGAATATAGCACAATCCCCTGTATAATGAACCTTCACCACTATATGATATAACAGGAGATAATCCTTATTGGTGTAGGAATAATCCATTATTTGTTTTAAATTTTGATGATTCCTTGACATATGTGCTTTACAAAGATATTGTAAATAATATAAATGAGATGACAAAAAATAAGACCCATAATAGTATTAATGATTTTTTTTTCTTCCTCATAACTACTAACCTGGATTAGTCAGATTCCCAACCATTAGAGGGATGTAGTGATGAAAATATTGGTATTGATATTGGTCATGAGTGGAATTAGATTGGGAATGTCATTTCCTGTTATGATAATATTACATATAATACCACTGCAAGTGAGGAAACTCAAGATGACTCAATAAAATTTTACTATAATGAGCTAGGGTTTGGTATGCATACACCTCCTCTGGCATATGTTGTTGACCAGTATGATTGTGTACTTGAATTTTTTGCAGACTCTCCTCATCTTTTGGATCTCATTACATGCTTGTTCCTACCAAATAATGACAACAATCACCTTGAATATAAAGAAGATGTTGTTAACTATGGATCATTTATTTTTGAAATCATAGAGGTTGAGTCTAATGCATAACAGGGCACATATGAGGGTTTCTAGTGTGGTGTCCAGAGTCATGACCAGCCTAATTATCAATGTTTCATATTTCTATCTCAATCAACTGAGATTTGGGATTTTCAAGTTGACAAAGATGAAAGCAATGTTCAAAATGGGATTGGGGATACTGAGTGGAATGATGCGGGCTATCTTGAAATGCTTGACTCATGGGTGTGCCCATTGCAAGAAAGGTAGGAAAAAGTTTTTTATAGAGGTAAGAACTGAGTATCCTTTTGTTTGGTGGCCTAGGGCCACCAAACCACTTTAGAGAAGGAAAAGGAAAAGACAAGCATAGGGGGAAATTATGAGGACCTACTTGATTCAGCTAATTGGTCTACTTCTACTAGAGATTATAAGATCTTGCTATGCCTATTGGAGGCATACATCCCTAGTTGGAGCCACTGGCAGAACCCTTGAAAATTTATTGGTTCCACTAATTTTTTATGTTTAGACCCTAATTGGAATTTCCCTAGGGTTGTGGTTTTACAAGAAATTCATGCTCACACTCTTGTTTGACCTTGGCTTCTATTCTTGATTTGACTAGTTATGTTTGTTTCCCAATCTTTTCTTAATCCTTCTTGGCCTTAAGTCTCATGGTTTATTGGCCCCTTTTCACCTTGCTTCCTGTGTGACTAGGAAAACCCTTTTAAAAATAACTTCTTCATATGTGCTTCAAATGTTTCATTAAGTCAGGCTCTAAGTGTCTACATCACCTATCGCTTGTTCATTTCCAAACTCCCTTATGTAACCTGTAATGAGTGATTCCCTTTCTTTTCTTCCTGATCGGTTTCCTTTGGTCTATCACATGTTTGTTTGTAGCTGTTAGGAAGCAACACCCGATAAGCGATGCGGTCAAATTTTTGACCCATCGCTACTTCTCTATCACTAGTTATCTTAAGTAGTTTGAAGTGGAACTTGTGATTGTTGATGTCTAAGACATTTTTTATCACTATGGTGTAATTTTTCACTGGTTGGCATCAGTCTATGGAGGGACAACGAGTAATGCATGATGAACAAAGTACATGGTGCTTGAGGGTTTATGTGGCAACCCATCACTACTTCTCTAACTATCATCTGTTGTCCTTTGTGGCTTTGGGTGGAACACAGGATCGTCGATGGGTTGAGTTCCTCGCCACCGCATGGGCTTGATCTATCGCTGGCTAGGATGGTTTAGGTGGATGAAAATGCATTATGAATGATGCAAGCAATTGTTTATGGTTCTGATTCTTCTATGACTAGATCGATGATTGACATCTCATCACTATTCTTAGTGTTATCATTTGATGAAATGATAATGGGAAGAACAAATTGGAAATGAGCAATGTGTTTTGGTTTGTAGCTAACACTTATCTACAATTTTTTGGATTGATGACACGCATGTCAAGATGATGGAGTTAGGATACTATCAAATACGTGGCAATTTTAAAGCACCTATTCTCTATTTCTAAGTATGACTAATAAAGCAAGTGGCGATCCTTAATGATCCTCATTAATTGATTTTTAATCCTCGAAAAATCGATGGCTGAGATGCGACATGCAAGTGATTGATTTTTTCTATCACGTGAAAGAACTAAGATGGCCATTAATTGTAGCATGCCTCAAATTCTGTTAGAATCAAACATGTTCTAATACCATGTTAGAATTGGCTATGGATGCCAAGATCTATGGACCAAATAGAAAGCACAAAGAAGAGAGAAAATAATATGACAAGAATAAACTGTATTCAATGTCAATGATAATGGAATTGCTTCAATGTGTGTACAATGAGAGACCCCTTTGTTATATAGCCAAGGTGAGAACATAGGAGTGCATAAGATTATGACAAGTGTCGTAATCTTATGACATGAGACAACAATGAAAAACTATCACTCCACCTAAAGTGGAAAGGTGATAATGTGATCACCACAAATAGTGGATCTACCACAAAAGGTGGAAACCTAATCACATGATATGTCCATGAAAGGTGGAGGTGATAGAGTGATAACATGATAAGTCCACCAAAGGTGGAAATTCTCCAACAACTCCTATGTGATCCCTAAGTAAACTTAACTAAGGTGTAATTATGACCTAGGACAAGGTACAAAACATTTAATTACACCAAAAAATTCATCTATTTAATGAGAATCGTCCTGCAAATTGTTTACTCATCTTGTTCTCTTAGTGCCTTTGGTTAATTCTCATAGTTGTTGGGGTAGTAAGTTTTGTTAACTCATATTTTCTTATTAGGGTGGTGTAGTTATGTGTATGTTGTTTCTGCTACATTTTGGTGACTTTTTTTGTATCTGGTGTTGGTGTAACTCACATTATCTAGACATAGGAGTTTTTTGGAAGTTGTAGCTGGTATTTTTCTCACATATCTAGCACAAGATTTGTATTGCATGAAATATGAGTCAACCGAGCTCTTCCTCTACACCAGTGCATAGGTCATGGCATATGAGCTTGCATGAGCCGTTGGTTTATGAATTTGAAGTGAAACCTATGGTGGTAGAAGCACCAGTTATTTCTAAAGCTAAGAGTGCTTGAAAGAGGGTTGGGGAAGCTACTGTCAAAAGTACCTACAATCTTTGATCGAGGAATTTTTCAGAAGAATTAGTTAAGTTTGAAGGGAAGGGGCCTAAGGTGTTTGTGAAATAATTAACGAGAACTGAGATAGACCCTATGGTTTGTTCCGATAAACCCAGCTCCCTAGTCTTAATCAATGATAGCTCTTTGAAGGAAGTTGAGGGGGTTGGCCTTGATGTTGTCCATTTCCCTATTTCTTTGGTACCTTGTACCAACTTAGATGATGAGGTGGTGGTTGTAACTCCACTCTTTGTGAAGAGGCTTAGTGAGGGTGTTCGTTTAGCTACTACCAAGGTTGGATGACACCCTTATGTCTTGATTGGTAGTGCTTGAGTCCTAGGTGTGGTGACGTGTCTCTTGACGTGGCTGGTGCAAAGGTTGTTGACTATTGTTGTTGATGGTGACTTCTCCAATTTTTGGTGATGTGTGGGTTACGATGGTGATGCCTTTTTGAAGGATTTCCTAGCATCTCAGACTGATGGTTTGGTGCCTCTTTTTTCCTTTTTCTTTCCCATGATGTGTAAATGAAAATATAACTGTTCAAGAATGAAACCCCACTAGGTGAAATGAACTTGAAAATTTTGAAAATGTAATTGTAATGAGCCCTTTTCTTGTTGCTCCCTTAACATATAAAAGGGATTTCAAGGCTCATTACAGGGGTTCGTCAATTTTGGGTCCATAAATGGCTCAGGTAGAATGTTGAACGTTAAAGCACTACATAATGTATATAGGACTAGCTAGAGCATTGTCTTGGGTCTAAGTTTTGTACAACATACTCTTAAATAGTTTTGCATAAATTTTTGATATTGAAAAAACTTTGTAACTCTGAAGCATATTCTCTCCTATAAGTGATGATTAAAATATTATAAATGGAAAACCAAGTGTCGTTTCATTTGTCTTTCAATGGTTATTTGAAAGTATAATTTTGTTCTGTTTTTGGCCTAAGGGGTTATTTAAAATACTTGAAGGGAATTGTAGGCTTGTAAGAAATTGCTTAGGATTTTGATAAGAAGTTGTGTTTTAGGAACTATGAATTCTCATAATGCAAGGTATTATGATAATAAGCCATTAATCTCATGATTTATGTATTACTGAGTGTCGTGTTCTTAATTGATAAGGCATGGGTTTATTCTTTGTAAATCCTTGTAATCTGATGAAGCACCCATGATGCCTAGTCATGGATTTATAATGATGACAATATTAAACCAAATTTTATCAAATTCTAAGGTGTAGGCCTGAAACAATACTATGTTCCTAGCAAATGAATGATTATTTATAAATGTCAGACATACCTTTACTAAATGGTATTTGTTTTCATAAGAAGGGAACACATCTGTGTAGAATTATTCACCATTATAATGAAATTCTTGTGAAATCCATTTGGAAATACCCTTTGTGGTCCCACAGAGCCTAAAGTGCAAGGGTTAAAGGTTCAAAAATATTTGCCCATTGAGTTGGCCCTTCATCTATAGGATTCTTAACGATGAAGGTTGGCTACCTTCTAGAGTCTCCTTGAGGTATATGGGAAAAAATGCCAACAAACCCTTCCCCCTAGCCAAAGAATGATAATTTGATGCAACCTATACAAAAAGAGTTGAAATCTTCCATGGAAATTATCCTTCAACCTCCTATTGTGATCAACATAGATGATGATGATGGGGTTGCTAAAATATATGAAGAGGTGCATAATAAACTAAATACATTGTTCTCCTCTTTCATGGGCTTAAATTAAAAATATTTTATAAAGAGTGTTGAACTATTGGAATCAAGGAACACTAAGAGTGGGGATGGGGGGGTGAATAAGTGTTCTAGAATTTTTAACTTTATTAAGCTAATCCTAAAGCGCTTCAACCATATAGCCAATAGAAAGATGCAACAACACACAAAAAACAACCATACCACTATAACACCAAGATTTTTACATGGAAAACCTATTAGGGGAAAAACCATGGTGGAAGGCCAATTAAAAAATGAGTATACTCATAAATAATTGTTTACAAAAGGGAATGCACATGCATTCAGGGACAATGCGTAGAGCTCACTACTCAGAAATGAAGACTCATTGTCTTACAAAACATTCAGATTAAATCCATTTGAATATTTGAACTAAAAGAATATCATCTACTAATGCCTAATTACAATTCCAGTTAAAATCACATCAATCACATTCTTAACCTTTTGTTTGATTCTGCTCTTCTTCTCTATCTACTTTAATTCACATCACAAACAATTTTATGCACATTAAAACTATGTGTAATCACTCTACAATCCTTCTGAATTTTGCAACACACATCAACACACTTCGTACACATCCCCAAATGATATAAAAAATTTCTTATATATATCCACCACTAGGCATTTAAGTGGTACATGCCAGCTTCCACAAAATAGTAAAATATTTGCAAACTATTGACTTAATTCACACATGATTTTCAATGCATATCAACCAAAGTGGGCCACAATATAGTGAGGACCCAAATCAACATGTTAGAACACAAAAACACTTAAAAATTTACTCCTCAAATATCAACAACATATTATATTCACTAAGTCAACTTTATGTACTAATAAATAGGAGAAAAAATAAACCAGATCTTCTAACTTGCACATAGATTGATACGAGGCACTAGTCTTCAAGGATAACATAGATCATATACTAAAAAATATTCCTTGAGATCCACAACTCAAAATGATATCAAAAAAATTGTATATGAATTGATGAACATAATTTTGTTAGATGCTTTGTTCTAGCATTATAGTTAATCACAAAACATTGATATGAATTCTAGTATGATCAAATTTTTTCATGTGTATCAAATAACTAACTAGGGTTTCCATCAATGATAACACCTGATGACTCTTGTAGTGTCTCTTGCCAAAAATATCCCCCCTCTGGCATTGATGGATACACTTAGTGAAAAATGACTAAGTGTTGGATCAGTACCAACATAAATTACACTTCCAACCTTCAAAACTTCAAGAACACAACTCCCCTTGAGATGATTAAGAAATTTTTCACTATCCCATTCTACCCCTTTGACATCAATGGAAAATATTGGAAATCCGCTTACAATTTTTTTTATAAACAAACTATACAAACATGCCTCACTAACTTACATAGACTTGAAAAAATCTACAAAATTGTTCTTCAATGAGTTCAAAATTGTGTCCCAACATTTCTTGAGACTCTCCAAGATAGTCATAAGACCACAAAATAGATAATATTTCATCTCTGCGTACTTAAGGTTCACTGAATCACTGACCAACAAAGCTTTGTGTGATTCCTTCAATGCACTCAATATTGTTTCCATCTTCAGACCAATTAGGATTCTAAGCTCACATGCTCTTTCCACAATTTTATCATTATCATGCTTCAAAATCTTTATCTTTTCAATTAGGGATATGACTTGACCTTCATCCTTTCTCATAGGAACAATTAGAGGATAAAATACTTAAAAAATATCAGCTAACTATTTCTCATGATCCTTAATCTTCTTCTTATTGTCCTTAGTAAATTTAGACAAAGATAAACATGACTTATAGATCTTTCCTCCTTCAGATAGTGCAATCTGATTAGTATTCAGACATGTAGCTAATAATGATTTGTCATTAGCAATCATGCACTTTACCCTATTGAACCTTTTATCATCAAATTCATTTTGAACCTTATCCATAGCTAACTTCTCAAGGGATTCAAAATGAGTGCTTATAGAATAAATGAGCTTCTTCAGCTCACCGGAGGGAGAACCAGATGGATACTTAACATGAGAAGGCATGATTCTCTCTAGGATGCTGTATGCAAGACTTAATAGCTCACTATCCTCAATGTGAGACTTCAACAATTCTTACCTAGCCTTTTCTTGATCAGATGATGCAAATTTCAATTTTTGAATCGAAGATGAAATATCCAAATTAATAGGACCTTCACCCAATTCAAGGTCAAAATCTTCTTGTTGCATTTCTAGAAATTTCTTCACTGCCTATGTAGTGTCTCTTGCTTCCACAGGAAATTCCTTTACTTCAACCTTATTTTCCTCAATCACTATTTCCTTAGCTACAAATTTTTGCTTGTCTTTAGGAATCTCAACTTTTTCAATTGTCACATCTTCAGGAGCTTTAGTCTCCATAGGAAACTTTGTATTATGCACATCAAGAGGAATTTGAGTGTCCTCAATTGTATCTTCTTTTACTTCTTCAACCATTGAACAAGATGCAATATCTTCATCATGGCCTACTTCAAAAAAAATATTGATCATATTCTTTAACAAGAGTTCCTTTAGAATTCTTTGTTTCTTTTACTACCTCTTGAGTATGACCAATCATAAGATTGTTTACTCTTGAAATATTTCTTAGCACCATTCAAAAAAAAATTCATTTCCTCAATAGAAACCACTGTACATAAATCTGCAAGAATTCTCTCTCTCATCTACTCATATTCAGTTCTTGCATTCACTCTTCTCATTTCCAAAATTTCATACAATCCCTTAGGCAACTGAGACATGATCTCAATGAGATTCAAATTCAAAGCATTCAAATACTTTATTGTTGCTTCATCAAGAATTCTTTGACCAACTCCATCAAAAGTATCATACCATTGACATAGTGGCTTAAGATTACCATCCTTGATTATGCCTCTCTTAGCTTCCTTTATAGAAATAACTAGTTTATCAGTTTTTATCTTCTTTTTTTCTTTCTCTTCTTCACCGAAGGGCTTGTCCTTAGAGGCTGTTGCTGCCTTTGTACCTTGATGCTTAATTTCTCTCACTTCTTAATCATATTTTGTTTCCTCATCTTCCTCAACTGCAATATAAACTCTCTTTTTTTATCCTTCTTCCTCTTTCCTTCTCTACTGGGTGAAATCACTTGAGATTTCACTGGACTTGATTTCACTGTAGAGATGGATAATTGTATAAAGCTCCTCATAGATCTAGATCAAGCAAAGAATGTTGCCGGACTAGCAAATTTAGTTCTAGCAGGCTCTTGTCTAGCTTGTTGTCTCTTTCTTCTAGCTTCTCTCACAACTTCTGCAAATATACCCATGCTCTCTACAAAGGATTCAACTTCCCTTATTACTCTCCTGACTATCATAGGATTTCTCAATTGATTATGCACGTGTATATCCTTTTCTAAATAAGTACCAAATTTTTCTTTTGTCAGATCCCGAGGTTTACTCAACAAGTGTTTAGCATACAACTCGAAGATGTATTCTTCTAACTCATAACCCATAGGCATCATCCACACTATTATAGGTTCTAAAAATTCCATTAATCACTAATCAATATCAATCATAAAGAAAATTGTGTCCTTTTAATTTTCAACAAGAGATGTGGGAATCCTTTCCCTAGCTTGCATTACACTCTAAAAGTTCTTGAAACAACCTTAAATGGAAGTTTTTCTTGCCTTGATATCTCCAGTTATGTATAACACTTCTCTGATTTGAAAAAATATAGGTTTATTAGCTTGCCAATGCACTTTTCCAACTCTCAGAACTTCATTCATGAAGTAGAAGAATAGACACAAAAGAAGATTGCCATACTTCAAAATGTTCTTATCCTTCTTGATTTTGCTAATATTCTCAATTAGCTGACTTCTGAGTACCTCACATAGGTCATACTCTTCATTCTCCTCCACCATCTAATATGTTGAATAGATGGTTGTGTCAGATATAAAATTATCTTAGTTGGAATGATAGATTTTATAACTAATGACCATAGATGAAAATTTTACATCCTTTTCAATGATATCATCAATTATGATAGCTCTTCTATCAAACACTGAACCGGTTGCATTAGTAACTATTTGATTCTTCACGTAATTCAAGATTGGCAACCCACCAGAGCAATTTAAACTAGTAACAACACTTATAGATTCTTTTGTAATCTTAAAAGGTTGAATCAACCACATAAATTCATCATGAACTCGACTCAAACTATACCGAACCCACTTGTTTTCTTCAAACACAAGAAATTTAACAATCTATGTGAATTTCTTCTCCTCTAAGGTTTTGAATTCACATTTAACATAGAAATCCTCTCCCACAAGGTGATTGGAATAAAAATTCAAAAACTATGAGCTCCCTAACTCCTCAATGTTTGCATGAATTTATGCCCTAATATCTTCAATATGCAAGACAACATATGTAACAAACATAAATGCACCTAAGGACTTTGTCTCAACTAATTTAAAAGGATGCCACTTGAATTTTGTATGGGGTCTATCCTTGACATCAACTACCAATGAAGTAGCCATTTACACAAATTCACAAGTTCACAAGTTTTCTCGATAAATACCTTTTTGTCAAATTAGGGTTTGATCGCTAATTCACCTTCTTACTAAATCTTCACCAAGTTTCATCAAATTTTGCTTCATAGCTCTCCAAAATTCTTCTTCTCACAATGAAAAGTGACAAATGAAGAATAAAAATGAGCTTTTATCATTCACACACCTAACATTTTATCGCACTAAATGATCTTTCCCTAACTCATTTGGATACCCTGTTTCCATGTTCTGTGAAAGACAACTCAACTGCGAACCTTCAACTCTACATAAATACTCTCTCCAACTATTTCAGTAGCATCTATAGATCATCAATGCAATCTATGCACTCATCCATATCTTGGTACCAACTATGGACAAGGGGGTTAAAATATCTTCAAAACTCCCCCTAGGCCAAATCCCATGAACTAATTCCCAAAGGAGTTACCAAACCTAGATTCTGGTGTTGGCTCATTTTCTGCAACAAAGGGATTCTTCTTCACCCATGTCTTTTTCATTTGATTCCTGATCTTATTTGCAGTAAATTTTCCTTTTCATTTATCATCCTTTTGCATGTTTTTTCTTTGATTTACCAGACCCTTTCTACTTCTACAAAATCTGGAAATGCGACAAGATTTGTTACAGTTGTAGCATATCACATTTCTTTGTCTAGACTAGTTATTCCATTGATTTTTTCTTGATCTGCATTGGTTAGCAACATGGCCAAATCTATTGCATGCATAACATCTGACATCTCTATTGAAAAAGTTGTTTGACATATTTTTGCATTCAATTGACTTATGACCATACTTATTGCAATTGAAACATTGACCAAAAAATCATGAACCACTTGGATTGATTCTTCTTCTACATTGAGTAGCCATGTGACCAGATTTATTGTAATAAAAACATAAACCATTGAACCTTTGAGCATTAGGTTTTCATACTGAATACCTTCCAGCTTTGTTCATCTTATTTCCTTGCTTAAATCTCCTTTGTCTAGATCTAGAACTTTCTCCTTCCTCATATCCAAGACCTCACTTGTCACCTTCAGTCCTTTGACATTTAATTAGTTCATCAAGCTTGGCTGAGCTAATCTTGAACTTCTCCTTGTATTCATTTGTAGTAGCAAGTTGATCTCTAAGGGTAACAATCTATCTTTCAATCTCTTCTTCATTGTCTCTGGATTGTTGTAATTCAAGCTCTAATTGAATGAATCCACCATTGATCGACTGCATTCTTCATATTTTTATTTCAAGGAATATGAAAGATTCTCTTCATTCTTCTTTCTATCTTCAATCTCCTTGGTCATCCTCATAATAGTAGATCCCATCTCATGTTCTAGGACAACATTTTCTTTGGAAAAAAAATCATATTCTTCTATCTTTTCCTTCAAGGCTTGACTCAGGTGTTCATCTTCCATGCTTTTACTATCATTCTGCTTGATCTGATCACAAAGTTCCTTTCCTTTTTCTCTTGACTCATTGATTTTATCTTTCAATGATTGAATGAATTTCTTAGCATTCAAGAGGCTTTCCTAAAATTCAATGACTTCAGATTTGGACTGATCAAGGTCATCTAGTTTCAACAAAATTTGTTGTTGAAGACTGCTTGAATCCATTGAATCACTTTCCCGGATCTTCCACAAGTTGTTAAACTTCTTCTGAGGAACCTACTCTAATACCAATTTTTGGAATCGAGGAACACTGAGAGAGGGGGGTGAATCAATGATCTGCAATTTTTAACTTTGTTAATCTGATCCTAAAAGAAAGATGCAACAACATAAAGAAAATAACCATAATACCATAACACTAATATTTTTACATCGAAACCCTGTTATGGGAAAAAACATGGTGGAAGGCCAATCTACAATATTAGTATAATCATAAATAAGTGTTTATAAATGGTAATGCATATGTATTCAAACACACTAATTAGAGCTCACTGCTTAGAAATGAAGACTCACTATCTTATAGAACATTGAGATTAAATTCATCTGAAGAATTGAGCTAAAGGAATAGCATCTACTAATGCCTGATTACAATTTTAGTTAAATACATCAATCACATTCTTGAACTTTTGTCTAATTTTTCTCTTTTGCTTTGTTTTCTTTAATTCACATCACAAATCCTTTTATGCACAAGTGAAACTATGCATAATCGCTATACAATCCTTCAAAAAATTTCAACACAACACACATCAACACACTTTTTACATATCTCCAAATAATATAAACAATCACTTATATATATCCACCACTAGGGATCTAATCACTACATGTTGGCTTCCACAAAATAGGAAAATATTTGCAAACTCTCAAATAATTCACACATGATCTTCAATGCGCACCAACCAAAGCTGGCCACATCATACTAAGGACCCAAATCAACATGTTATAACACAAAAAAATATTAAACAATTACTCCTCAAATATCCACAACATATTATATTCACCAAGTCATCTTTCTATACTAATAAACTAGGAAAAAAAATAAACCAGATCTTCTAACTTCCACAAAGATCGATACGAGGCTCTAAGCTTTAAGGATAACATAGATCATATACTAAAAAACCTTCCCTCAGATCCACACCTCAAAATGATATCAAATTTTTTTCATATGAATCAATGAACATAATTCTATCGGATGCTTTGTTCTAGCTTTACAGTTAATCACAAAACTTCGATCTGACTTCCGGTATGATCAAATGATGTCATGTGGATCGAATAAATGACTGGGGTTGCCATCAATGAAAACACCTGATGACTTGTGCAATTTCTCTTTCCAACATGAACTTGGTGCTTCTCCTATTTCAACACTTTCCCTTATCCCTTTGGCTAGTTTCCCACCTTTGGTATATAATGAACACAATCAAATCCAAAAAAATATTCATGCATATAATGAACATGATTGGTAGGTGGATGACTTACTCATAGGTTGAATTTCATTTTCCTTACTATTCTTTTTCATCATTTCTTTTTCATTCTTTTTTGTATGATTGCATGTGTGTGTTGTGATCCCTCGTGGCATTTTCTCTCTTTGTGACTTTCCTCTATTTGTACCTACATTCTTCTTTATTTTGTGCATCTCTTTGTCCTTTTATCTTTATCCCTTTTTTCATTTGTCTTGTGTTTTCCTTTTGGGGATTACACAAAGCATCAAGACACCCTATGTCTCTTCCATGTTGACCCAAAAGGATTTATTTTTCCCTTTTCCTTTTATTTATCTCTTTTTCATTTGTATTATGTTGTCCTTTTGGGGATGACACAAGGCGTCGATAAATTCATGTTTCTTGCATGTTTTTTACTCTTTTTGTGTCATTCTTCAAGTTCTATATATATTTGGGGAGTGATGATAGTTTTAAGCTCTCTAAGAACATTGCAGCAAAGAACATATTGACCCCAAATCCATATATACCTTATGTGTTTGGTTTTTTCATTTTTGGGGCAACCTCTCTCTTTTATTTTTCTCTCACATGCACAACTTTACTTGAAAACATATGAATTGGCATATGGATTTCTAAGTTGGCTCTAATGTCCTTCTTCTTGTTTGAATTTATCATCGGCTACTTTAAAGTAATTACTCACAATATTGTGTTTAGAAATTTATTTAAATTAGGGGCATACACTAGCATTATTCCTTTTAATTTTCATTTTTCATGGTTATAGGTGTAGCCTTCTTACTTCATACAATATATTTTCACTTTGTGGATGACATTGGGTGTGATTTCCTTCATGAGTGTGATATATCTTAGCATATTGCATTTGTCTTAGTGGCTTGATGCGACACACTGTATCCCCTAAGTTGTGAATCTTCTATTATTTGATTGGTCCTCTCTTGGATACATTAGGCACAATGTTCCCTAAGTTTAGACCTCATATGAACTAAGAAAGATGCATTTGAAAATTTCATATTTTTTATTTGTTGTTATATTACCACCTTGCAAAAAAAAGCTTGCATGCCTATGGAGCCATCTTGTTTTTTCATGAGCTCCAAGCATACGAATTTTCTCTTGCATCATGAAGCTCAAAAATTATTTTTGTGTGGCACCTTATTAATTTTATCAAGAGGTATAGCTTTGGTATGGTTGAGCGAGAAGCCCAATCTGAGGAATGAATTTCCCCATAGCCACTTGCATGTATGTGAGTTCACACCAGCCATGAATTTATGTTTCTCACCCTTTTAGGACTTCTCACCCAATGAATAGCTAGGAGTTTTGTCACCTCAAAGTGAGCATTCATTTTTCAGAAAAACAACCTAGATCTAATCCACATCACATTGGAAAAATAGTCAAATCTTGATCTAGCTCTCTTTCATCTCTTACCTTTTTCTCTTTTTCATCTTTGGTAGTGTATGCTTGCACTTTATTGTTTCTCTTTATATCATTTTCACGTGTGTTCCTTTGTGCTCATATTGGTTTGTCTTGGGATCTTGATCTTGGGGGCTTGATCACCCCTCTTGATTGTTGTCATATCATCTTGCTAGCATTGGTACATTGGACCCCCCTAGTGCATGTTTGTATACTTTAGTGTGAGTTTAAAGCAACTTCATCCTCTCACTAAAGTGGGGGCTAAATGTGACTGCCAAAAAAGTAACCCTTAACTTTTTCTAGCCTATCTAGGCCCTCCTTGTGATTTTGGCCCTCCTTGTGATTTTGGCTTAATGTTTCCTTGATTTAGTGTTGTAAAGTGGATAAAAAATTCACATTAGGTCTTGGGCCCTTGTGAATTAATGGATTTTATTGGTTCTTTTCTAGAGTGTTGTGTATATCTATAACACACTTTAACACTTTTCTTCTAAGGTTTTATAAAATAGATAAGAATAATTTTAATCATAATTAACATTAATCTTACCTTATTTGGAGTGTTGTAAAGTGTTGTAACATAGTTTCACACTTTTCTAGTATTTTCATTAATAATTGGGATTTCTCATGCTTTAATTGGCCCTATTTTGCATCCATAAGCCTCATTTATTACATCTTTTCAAGGATAACCCAACACCAATCATTGAACAATCATAATTCAGGTGTTCATGGCTTGTGTGGCCCAGATTTAGTGTTTGGGACTCATTCACCATCTTGGGTGAGTGAGTCCCACCTAGGTATTTTTGGCCTCGATGCAGGTTTCACACATTCTTAAAAACTTTTCATTTTTGGTCCCATACATTATGTGTTATGGGACTCATTTGTGACCAAAATTCAAATTTAATTCAAATTTTCAGTGGGATTTTATTCTCCTAGATCTAATGTTGGATTGTAGTGTTGTAATCTTGAGAATTCTTGCATAATTGAGTATAAATAAAAGGTTTTTTCACTCATTTTCACCTAAGAATTTTGTGAGATAATCCTTATAGAATAATAAAGTTCACAAGAGCATTCAAAGACACATTATCAAGCATTCTGAGTATTCTTCAAATGTCAATCATCATGTTAAAGATGTAGGAGTTGAGAAAATACAACTTCACAAACCTCGAAGATCACCTGCATGCAAATAACCTATCACAAAAGAAGAGATGGAGACAAACAAGCAAGTGTTCTCTGAAAACTTAAAATGTATATATCAGAGAGAATGAGAGAATGAATTGATATGAAATAGAATGGGATCAATCCTTATAAAAAGGAGATCATGCAAAACCTAATAAAACCCTAATAGGAAAAACCCTAATAGAATCCCTAATAGGATAACATTTAATAATTAATATAATTATTAAATGTCACTTTATGCAAACTAACGTGAAATATTAAGAAGGGAATAAAAGTAACTTAATCAACATAATTAAGTTAAAACCTTTACTCTAACACCCCCCCTTAAGATGAGCAACAATGCAGCTACAAACAAATGCAAGAAAGCAAAGCTAACTACAATGCAAGAAGGCAAACATGGGTCCCAACAACTAGGCCAAATCAGGTACCCAAATACAACCAAATCTTTGTAAAGAGGAGAAATAGAGAAAACCTCATGGGAAAAATCTCTACTCCAAAAAAAGATGTAGAAATCCAAGAAGAACATCATTGAAGCAAAAGAAGCTGCAAACAACTATCGAAAGATGACTACTATGGTGCTGAAGAACCTCCACTGAAGATGGAAGATCCCTTCCAAGGTGAAACCAAGGAAGAATTAGCATGAACAATATAATAACCCCCCCATAATGCTATACTGGGAGAGCCTGATAGATCCACCAAAATGATGTGTAACATGTTGTAGTGCATGAGGAAGATGAAACAACATCTGAAAGTGCACAAGAAAGCACCTGCAATTGAAAAAGTGGTGTGCAAAACAAAGTACACATGCATGAGGTTGGAATCATATGGATCCATGGTCATCATGGAGGGACACTCACTAGAAAAAGGTGTGATGGAAAACAAAGACAAACTACACAACCCCCCATGGTATGGATTCACTATCATCATGGAGGGATACTCATCGGACAAAGATGTGATGGAAAAATAAAGGTAAACTACACAACCCCTCATGGCACTTTATTATATTAGTGCGAGTACAAAATATGGCACAACCTTATGTGCAAAATCCCCAAAAAAAATGTAGGTACAATATTGTGGCACTTTATCTTAGTGCGTTTACATAAAAGATAGCTTACAAATGATGCTTAAAATGTTCAAAAAGGACAAAGCTTGAAATACATGAAGAATAGCAATAAAAAAAGTATCACATGCAAACAAAAATTTTTCAAGAGAAAATATGTCCAGGTAATCCACTAGAGTGTGAAAACACAAATAACTGAATAAAATATACTTGGAGTGAAATCTGGAAAAATTTCATGGATGAAACTGAAGAGCTTTGAAATACGGTTCCAACACCGTTCAGATTACGAAAAATGGAGAAACTAATCAAAAGTTATGAGCTTGGGAGTGAAAATAGCCCCTTTGTCTTCAACTAGCTGTAGAATGCACCAACAGAAAAAAGAAGTGATGAGACCCACACCACTGAAAATATGAGAAAACCAGCTTTCCGACGATATCTCATTTGCCAAAAAACGATATTGTATGCCCAAGTTACGGCCTTTGGAAGAAATTAGGTCCAAAGAGGGAAAAAGCCAGTGCTGGGTTAAATTTGACAATCATATGGCCGTCGTAGCAAAAAATACTAGCTTAAATTTGATGGCCAAATGACCGTCATCATAAAAGTGCGATTGGACCTATTTTGAAAAAAATTGTTTTTTATATAATTTAAAAAAAAAAAAAATGAGTGGTGGGGGAGGCACGTGGGCCCACCACCATCGCACCCTATGTGGGTGTAGGCTGCCTCCACAGGCCTACATAGGTATGGACCTGCAGTACCCTACGTAGGTACAAACCTGCATAGTGCCTGCATAGGGAGAGTACCCGCCTACACAGGGGCGGCAAGCCTAAGCATGCCTTTAAAAGGCTTGTTTTAATTGCCTTTTTTTTTAATGATTTTTTTTTAATAAAAAAAATCAGAAATTTTACAACAATAAAAAAACTATGAAATTCTTTTAGCAGGAAAAAAAATAAAAAATTTTTGACAAAAAAAAAGGCGGAAAAAATAAATTCCAAAATTTTCTCTTATCAGGCAGACAGACGGCCGTACGACCATACCAGCAAAAAAAATTTGCTTCAAATTTTGACTTTGTCCAAAATGGACAAATGAACAATTGATTTAGGGGTTTTGGACCACTGCGGATGCAATGGCGAGGTCCGTTTGAGCTGAAAATGCTTCAAAATTGTAGGTATGCCCTGGATCAAGAAAACAAAACTTAAACCCTTAAAGCTCCAAAAATCTTCAAAACAAGAATAGGAAGTAGTAGGTGTGGAGCTCTGATACCATGTAGGAGTTGAGAAAATAAAACTTCACAAACCCCGAAGATCACCTGCATGCAAATAACATATCAGAAAAGAAGAGATGGAGACAAACAAGCAAGGGTTCTCTGAAAATTGAAAATCTATATATCAGAGAGAATGAGAGAATGAATTGATATGAAATACAATGGGATCAATCCTTATAAAAGGAGATCATGCAAACCCTAATAAAACCCTAATAGGATAACATTTAATAATTAATATAATTAATAGATGTCACTTTATGCAAACTAATGTGAAATCTTAAGAAGGGAATAAAGGTAACTTAATCAACATAATTAAGTTAAAACCTTTACTCTAACACCCCCCCTTAAGATGAGCAACAATGCAGCTACAAACAAATGCAAGAAAGCAAAGGTAACTACAATGCAAGAAGGCAAACATGGGTCCCGACAACTAGGCTAGATCAGGTACCCAAATACAACCAAATCTCTATAAAGAAGAGAAATAGAGAAAACCTCATGGGAAAAAGCTCTACTCCAAAAAGAGATGCAGAAAGCCAAGAAGAACATCACTGAAGTAGAAGAAGCTAAAATCAGCTATCAAAAGATGATTGCTATGGTGCTAAAGAAATGGAAGATCCCTTCCAAGGTGAAACCAAGGAAGAATTAGCACGAACAGTATAATACCCCCCCCATAATGTTGAACTAGGAGAGCTTGACAGATCCACTGAAATGGTGTGAAACACCCTATAGTGCATGAGGAAGAAAAAACAACATCAACAATAGATTTTTCAATGATCTAGACCTCCATCCTACCTTATTTAGTATCCTAGGTGCACACTTCCAATTTCATAGCTTTCTATTGCATTTTGTTTATCTATTTAGGTCATTTAGGGTTAGTTTTCATTCAATTAGGGTTTTATCTTACAACTTGCATTGCATTGTCTTTTCAAAGTCTAAACTTGGTGGTGAACCCTTCATTAAATATCATTCAACCTCTATGACAACTCTATTGCAATATCTCAATCTCCTTTGCATTGAGATCACTAGGGTTATCCTTGAGTGGAGTCTCCTTGTAAGTGGGTGTTATTACATAACCTTCACCCACTTACATTTTAAGAGGTTCCAAGTACATTATAATATTATGAATAAATATACATTTAAATCACAACTTAAGAGGGAGATCCCATCAAATTCATGTTGCAAGTGAATAGTTTCAATGTGGTTTAAATTGTGTCTTGGATTCCATCATAGTCATGTGGAGAAGCTAATTTCCTGAAAAAAAAGATTGTATGTAGTATTATAACATAAAACCCATCCCCCATCCCACATGATAGATAAAATGTACCAATGGAAAGACTTGATGGACCAAGTTTATGATCAATTATAAACATTCCATTTGGAGTGAAAAAAATTATCCCATCATGGGAAGAGCTTGTCAACGCTAGTGGGCTTTTCAAAATAAAAAATAGAATGGAGAAAAATCCCAAAACGTTGCCATTTTTTCAATTTGCATTTTAGAGGTTGTTGAGGAGCATGAAAGGGAGTTGTAGGAATTTGGAGCCCAAAGAAGAGCAAACACTCTCCCTACCAAAATGCATTTGACAAGCATGAGTAGCTAGCTAGGAGGTATGTATATCTTCCATAAATATATGTCATTTTTCCATTCGTCCGAACTATGAAGAATTGAATGACTATTCATTGCAAAAATAGGTTTTCATTAATAGGAAAACAAAGGGTTTTCCTTCTGGAAAGATGTTTTCATTTTCAATGTAGAGTTTTTATGTGTTTTGTGTTGAGGGTTTTTAAATTTTTTCATTTTAATGTTCTCACTATGAAGAATTAAACAACTAGTTTTTTGTGAATATGGGTTTTCATTTGAAATGTAGAATTGTTTTATGTGTTTTTGTGTTGAGGATTTTTAAAATTTTCCATTTTAGTGTTCTCATTGTGAAGAATTGAATGACTATTTGTTGTGAAGATAGGTGTTCATTGATGGGAAAATAAAGGGTTTTCCTTATGAAATCGAGTTCTCATTTGAAATGCAGAGTTGTTTACATGCTTTTGTTTTGGTGATTTTTTAATTTTTCTCACTGAATAAATGAATAATGTTTAGAGAAACCTAAAAGGAAAATGCAATGTGGGTTTTGCATCGAAAAGTTTTCAAAATCATAAGTTGGAATGGACAAAAGGGCCAAAATGTTTCCATATTCAAGGTTGTCATTGAAGGTTGTTTGTAAATGGTTTTCAAACATTAAGTGGGTTGAAAGTTTTATAAAACACAATGTTTTGCATCCTACAATTTTACAAAACAATATGAATGTCTTGAAAATATTTTATTATTTAAACTGTAGGAATGTAATGAAAGGTGTCTTTTTATAAACACGTAGTAAGGTATTTGGCTTCAGTGTGTAGAAGGTTTTACAACATTGTGTGGATTGGAGGTTTCATAAATGATGTTGTCACCTCCCACTATGTTTTCCAACATACAATCATACTATGTATGTATATTTGGATCATATTAAGAAATTGAAATGTAATTTTTACTCTATGTAAGACTTGTTATAAGGTGACTTTCATTACATTCGTATTGTCTAAATTATATTCATACTGTTTTGTAAAATTCCAGGTTGTGAAAATTAGTTTTTTGAAATATATAACCCACATAATGTTTCAAAACCCTTTAGAAGTAACAATCCAATTGGTTACAAACCCCTCACCTCAATTCTATTAGTTTGTCGTCTCCTCCCACCTGCAACTCCACCCCTTTCTCTCAAACCTTTCACTTTCAACTCGCAAAATGAAAAACCCCGCAACATAGAGTGTTTTACAATTTAACATTACTTTAAACAATAAGAAATAAGTTTTAAATAATGGGAGAAGCTAATATCCTAAAAAAATACACCTTTTATAGACATTATAACATAACACCCATCCCCCATCCCACTCTCCTGAAAAAATGCACTGACAAAAAGACTTGACAAACCAACTTGACAGACAATAACAATACTTGTTACAATGTAAAATGCATGTCTTAGTCGCATTAGCCTTCCCTCCTGAAGTGTATGGATAACTTATCATACAAGGAAAAAGCATCAAAATAATTCAAAGTGATGGGGAAAATGATGGATTTCATTTGGCTTTAGTGTGTAGAGGGTTTTACAACATTGTGTGGGTTGGAAGTTTCATAAATCATGTACTCACCTCCAAATTTTTTTTCCAACCTCCAACTATATGAATCGTTAACATTTGTTGGAAAACACTAGGAGTTTATAAAACAGTTCCTTCCATTACATTCCTATTGTAGAAAATTAACAAATTATTTTCAAGACATTCATACTATTTTTTAAAATTCCAAGTTGCAAAGCACTCGTTTTATGAAATCTGTAAACCATATAATGTTTTGAAACCCTTTACAAGTAACAACCCAATTGGTTACTCACCCATCACCTGAATTTGATATGTTTCATGATTTTCTTGAGAACCTTTTGTGAATTAGATAGTAAGATTGTAATGAAATTGGAAAAAACTAGGTGTTAAGGAATTTGCAACCCACACAATGTTGTAAAACCCTCTAGATGCAACAACCTAATTGGTAATTCAAGAAAAAAATGTTGATGTCATCATTATCTCCCTACTTCCTTCACCATGAAGTTTCCTCCCATATGCAAAATTCATTACTTTTACGATCTATCTTGGCGGGTCCCGCACTATGTTGTCCCATCATGTTATGTATGTTTATGTGTATGTTTTTATACATTTTTGTGTATATCTAGTTGTGGTTGTTTAGGAGATTAGCTACATCCATAGAGGGTTTTACAACATTGTGTGGGTTGGAGGTTTCATAAATCATGCACTCACCTCCCACTATTTTTTTCCAACCTACAGTCATACAGAGTGTTAATGGTTGTTGGAAAACACTAGGTGTTTATAAAATGGTTCATTTCATTACATTCCTAGTGTCTAATTAACAAAATATTTTCAAGACATTCCTCTCCTTGCTCTCCACCATGTAGCTTTGAATGTACAAAATGAAATAAATGGAAAACCACATTGTGTTTTACAACCTGCAATTATTTTCTGCATTTATTTTTAAATCATATGAGGAAATTGAAATGCAATATTTTTGTGTAAGAGTTTCTATAAATTGCGAGGGTGTATTAACTTCACTACATTTTTACAATGTCTAATAATTTAAAGGTTTTCATTAGAAGCATACTATATATACATAATTTCATGTTGGAAAATACTGTGTTACAAAACCTACAACCCATATACTATTCTCAACTTTGAGAGTGTCTTTCTAATTAGAAAATGTAGATATTTTGTTTTAATAAGTTTTTTACAAAATTCATCTACCTTTTAACATAGGACCAATGCCATGTCTCCATCGAACTGATTCTCTTTTTTTCACTGACATCTCATATCACCCTCTTTTCATGTTATGTACATGTTTATATGTATGTTTCTATGTGATTTTTTATGTACATAGGTGAATTTTGTCAAGAGATTAAATGCTATTTTCTGGTCAATCAAGGTGATCACCAAGGTTTTTGTTGACTTGTTAACCTGTATTCTTGCATAACTGACGCACTCTGTGATTAGCAACCAATGTGTCTTGCAATAATCTATATTTTTTTAGGCAATTGTACAAGTAATGGTTCAATTTACAATATCATTGAATAATGGTTATGATACCGATATATCATTTAGGTGTTCATTAAGAGACACATGATATAAACAAAATTTTGATAGTGCTACTTGGTATCCTTCTTGTCTATCTTCTCTTCCCTTATTGATTATTGCAAGCTATGGCCTCTATCATATGTCAAGGGAGATGAGTTGTTCATATATCCAAATGAGCGTTCAATGCTTCATAGTTCCACTAGAATGGAAAAATTACATATATAATTATTGATATATATTACTATGTTAGTGATTGGTTAATTTGAAAATTGAATTCCCATTGTACAGTTTAATATGTTTGTTTATTGTTTGTACAAGCTGGCATTTTCCAGTCACCACAACATATAATTCTATATTGGTGAAATTTGGAATAAAATGAATTCTTTGTAGCACCAAATATATTTAATTTTCCAATTTAATATATTGCTAACGCGTGTCTTCCTTCAAGGTGGTTGATATATTTGAGGAAACAAAATAAAATAAAATAAGGGCACATGGATTGAGAAGGACACTTTAGGGGATGTGAAATTTTGCACTAAATACAGGTGATTCTATCTATCATAGCTTGAATTGCAAGTGTACACAGTTAAATTTTCAAAATTTATTTTGCACTAAAAAGTTTTGATTTATTTATAGATGAGATGCTTACTATGGTGAATGCAAACAATTTCTAGTTTAATTTAAATAAAATCAATGTTACAATATTGTGTGCCTATTATATCCTAAAATTTTACATGAAGGATGTTTCCTCCTTGAAGGGTGAGTGTTACATGGGAAATTCTCAAAACAATAGTGAATGATGATACTGCATCCTTTAGTTATCCTCATAATTATTTTGTGTTAATTTTAGGAAAATGTCTCCAACACTACATCCATATTATTTATCTCCCAACATAGAACAAGAACCTTTGGATCCTTGGTAATTAGATCATATATATTTGCAAAAGAACATAATATATATAATTTTTTATTAATAGTATTTATCCATTTAAATTATGTACCTCTGTTAAGTTGTGAAGCATCTTTACATAGTTGGATTTCATAAGGTTGTCATTAAGGAACATTGATATTGAAATTGTTCTTACTCAGTATAATATACCATACAAAATGCTAAGGTGAGATCATAATAACACACAAATGAAAATTAGGCTTACCAAATGTTTTGTATTGGAATTGTTGTCCAATAAACACAATGCATGCCAAAGTTCAATAAACACAATGTAAATGTCATGTCTGTTTTCCTATCAAAGGTTTCCATTGGTGCATTTTGTCTAGTGCATGGGATGGTGTGTTATGTTATAATTTTACATACATAGTTTCATTTTTTGGGAGATTAGCTTATCCCCTAATGGTGTCATCAGGTCGATTTTCTTGCCACTTCAAATAACGCCGATATTTTTTTCCTTGCGCAAGAACCTATCCATTCAGCACAAGTGGGAATGGGAGCTGACATGATTAAGATGTGTTTTAAATTGTAACAAGTCTTGTTATTGGGGTAAAATTATAAACCTGTGTCACACTTTATAAAGGAATCAACCAACATGAAAAAAAGTTCTCAACTTCAACCACATAAAAATGGTATTTATGTTTTGAATTTCAAAATGATGTAAACTAATAAAATGTTGAAATTTTGTTGAAGTTTATTCCTGTAATATTTTAAAATTTAAAAAAATATATATTTTTTTATCAATTTAAAAGCAAATTTCGTAATGTTGAAAATTTCAAGAAAAAGTGATGTTTAGTTGTTGTTAAGAAACATACTGAAAAAAAATCATTTTCTCCTTATGTTTTTTCCTAAATAGTTGACTTCAATATCTAGGGCATGGAAAAAAATGAAATTTTGGTGTATATTTTTCTCATAGTAACATTTTAAAGTCAAACAAACCTGAATTTGATAGTTTTCAGTTGACGTCAACTATTGTTTGTTTTTTCATTTTCAAAAAAACAGAATATACCCTTTTGAAGAGGATTCTTTCCTTTAGGGCATCATATATTTTTAATTTATTTTATGATGATTAAATATTTTTTATTTAATTTTAACTGAGTATTCTTTGACTTTGAACAACCTACTTGAAATATTTTAAAATATTTATATACTAAAACTAATCAAAATATTAATATATTTTTCTGGGTTCAACAATATGAGCTCTACAAAAGGGTATTTTTATTTATTTTTTAAAACTATTTTTGATTGAAGAAATAATCACCAGAAGTTGGAAATTTCTCAAAATTTGAAAAAATGGTGACTTTGTTGCCAAGTCATCTACCATGTGGATATATTCGGCTGAATAGGATTCGGCCAAATCCTATTCGGCCGGATCATATCTGGTTGAAATGTTGGTTTTTTTGAATTTTTCCGATTTCATTCAATTTATTTTTGATTTCATCCAATATTATATTGAAACGTATCTGGCTAAATTTCTAATTTTTTGAATTTTATTTTTAGATATTTTTCCATTTTTCGTCGAGTTTTTATTGAAATAATTATTTAAGTCATCTTTTATTAGTCTATTTTTAGGGCTTTTCCCATTTTTTCTCCACTTTTAATGAAGTAATTATTTCCTTTTTTTTAAAAAAAACTTTTATTATTTACTTTCACTCTTAAATCACTGAGCATATAATATTGAGCAATAATTTTCTAATCATTTGTGACAAGCTATCTAGTTGAATACTTAAAGCTGAGAAAAAAATCAAGCAATCTAAAGAAAAAGATTTGGTAATTATCTTTAATTTATTTTGTGTTTTCATGCTTAAATGTTCATTGCTATATTATTTTATTTTTTCATGCTTATATTTTCATTATGTTTTTATTTGAATATTTTGAGCTAATGCTTGGAATAATAAGTCGTGTAGCTATCGATTGTCGAAGACTAATATTGAAAAATTACTAATTTGTGGTTTTGTAGGTTGTTTGGCCAAGAATTTTATTTTTCCACTAATTTAGGCACTAAAGTTAGATTAGAGGTTAAATGAACTTATTTTTTGTGCCTGGAAGGGTGTAATAGACATATTCTCACCCCTCGCACCTAGTATGATCTTGGGGATTAGAAATCTTCACATCTCTTCATTCCTTTTAGATCAATGTTTTAGGTAAACATAAGGTCACTAGCTTGTGTGTATGCACTCCCCTCGTGCTTCGTGTGATCTTGGGGATCAATAAAACCTAGTGTTCCTTTCCTTTTAGGGGACCTACCTAAGGATTTCATCACCCTAGGGGATGATTCCAACCATGAATACTAGTAGGGAATATAAAGGGGCGAGAACTAAATTTCTACCCTAATCTAGTTGCATCATAATTAACAGAGATCTTATTGCCTAGGGTGATTCCAGGCTAGGATTGAAGGGTTGGTCCAAGCTCTTTGTACCTTGCTAAAGCTCTCTATTCATGCTTGTGATGAACTAGTGTTCATGTTTTTGGGATCATGTACCTCATGTATATCAAGGACTCCCTAGAAAGACATTGTAAACTTAGAAATCCATTGAATGTAGGTTAGTGCGGTGCAACGGATGTGGATCATACCTTGAAGTTACTTATCGTACAGTCCCTTAGGTTGAGATAGAAATCATTATGGTGAACTTTGATAGTTCCCAATGAGAGAGAGAAGGTGAGCCTGTGGCATCCATTGACGACCCTGTGCATTAGATCTCTAGCTATCTGCCTTCATGAGAAAGGGTTCTCCAAAGAACTACCTAAGTATCAATGAGTATTAACCCAAGCTTGCTTGGGTGGTGAGCCCACATTAATCTATAAACCTACTTGAGCTTAGGGCTTGTAATCAAGTGTTTGAAGTGTTTTTTTATGTAAAACCCATGAAGATGAATCAACCAAATGGTTGAGGATTTGGCTATACCCTTTGAGAACATCAAAAAAATTCAAAAATTTGACCCCCTAGGGCTCCCTGGTTTAGTTTAACATAATCTTTAACTTTGTTTTCTCCTGATCACCAATTACCCCATCTTCACAACTAAAAACCCTATTCCTCACCCTCCCCAACCATCCAAATTTTCCCTTATTATCACCTTATAATAACCTATTATATTCACACCTTGGCTTGATATCATTCCCTCTCCACCACATCATTAGTTTCTTCATCATTATCATCCAAAATCAACCTTAAGATCTATCCCAAAAATCAGCATTTATCATGTCACCACTTTATAAACCAAATTTTTCACTAGGAAAAAATCTAGATCCCTCATCACTCTACTAATATTAGGGTAGTTTAAGAACATTCCTATCTTAAGTTTCATCTCTGATAATTTAGCTTAAGGAGTGGCTACCTTTTTGCTAAATTTTTCAAAATCATCTTTCATCTACCCCTACTTAGGAACTTGCCTATCCTAAGTAAGAAAATCCTAAATGATCCATCCAAAGGATCTAGATCAAACATTTTGATCATAATACTTTGTTCTTTACCATCAATTGAACCAATCATTCCATCAATCCCAAAAACAAAATCCTTAATCACATCATAAACAAATCAATCCTAAGGTCATCCTAATCCACAATCTAGTCCAAGGTTCGCATCTTTAATCTCTTAAAGAATTCTCTCCTTGCATGCCAATCATCTTGTTGGACCTCAACTGAATACCAATATCCCATTTTCCACTAACATAGATCAAGCTAATGTGCCCCCATTAACAAATATAACCTCTTCCATAGACACAATCTCATCCAATGCCAACCCACCACTTTCCTCAAGTACCACAAAACCTCTCATCATATGTGTAATGCCCCACCACACAACCCTAGAGGAAGTTTAAATCTACTACAAATGCGTACTAATTTTTTTTGAAAGTGAATTAAACATACATGTTCACCTATAATTGACAACCTCCCCTAAGGCTACATAACCAAGATTACTTAATTCCCATTAACATACATCATCTAAATTACATTGCAATAAACATCTCAAGTAATGACATACATCTAACATAAGTAAATACAAGATATGAATAGATTAACCATCACATAATTCCATTACATAAACCATTACAAGATTACAATCCTCATTCCCAGAATGAGTCAAAATACATAAGAGTATAATAATTACAAGATCCACCTCATAACAACAAGAGGGGTGAATACAAGTGATACAAGAAGAATTACAATAGTACGGAAGAGAGAAACAATATCCGCAAGCTGTCCAACTGGATGTCTCGCTTCCATGAACTGGAGAACAATGGGGGACCCAACGATCTTGGTGCATGTTCCACCCAACCTAGTGGTACCCGAAGGCCCACCCCCCATGCTAGGAGATAGTAAAAATACAACATGGACAAGAAATATACTACCTCTAACCAAAGGCTAACTAACTAAACAAACTGACTCAACCATACATATGCATAATATAAATCTAACACTAACATGGTTACATTGCTTCTAGACATAATAAAATCAAGTGTGCTAAAGAAACCATACACACAACATATAATCAAGGTTATCCTAGATAGAGTGTCATCACAAGGTGCGTCATGAGATCTCCTTTGGGCATCCTTCATAGGCTCCGATAATCTTGGTGACCTCAACTGAATCCCGACCCTCATACTCACTCAAGTGGAATCAACTACCTTTCGTATGGACAAGCTAGTTGACCTTGCCATTCCAAGCCTTCTCACTCACCCCAAGTCTAAACAAGCCCTTGTGTCTACGAGTGAGGTTAATTTTATCTCGATTAATGTGAATGCATCCTAGTAATCTAAGTACTTTACTTGAATTATCACTTCTTAAAATCACTTTCGAAGGTTACCCGGTTTACCTCTTTGGGCTCCGGCCCCTTACAAAAGCCACTCTTCTAATGGATAACTCACTACTCAAATCTAGACTCCAAGGGTGACTCAAGTGTTATAGAACTAAATAACTCAGTCTCTCCTAATCTAGGAGATGACAAATAAAGAATCTCAATCCAACACTTGGAGGAAAACAACCCAAATAAATCTACCCAAGGAAAAATGAACATCAACTAACATGGGAATGACCCACATACACTAGAAGACTTTACAATAATTGCACAATTCACCCTTTCCCAAGCAATCAATAATAAGGGAATTTAATTAACGAAAGAACACAAGCAAGGAAACATGCTAAATTTGGATATATTAAATCCATATTCTTATCTGATACTTTTCAATAAATAGTCAATTACTTTAATCAGATAAATGATAAGCTGAAATAATTATCTTTACTTTTATATAGAAAGGATAATTTCAAATATTACAAAACAAGATATCAAATATGCATTAAAATCAATAAACTCATGGAAGAAATATTTCTTTCAAAAATCTTAACTAACTTATCCACTTCTTTCATATTCACAAATTAAATAATAGATGCAAACTCTTAATCAGGTACACATTTAAATATAAATAAAAGAAATAAACTAACTATTATCTAGATATTTATATTTGTTTAATACTGAAAACAATCTCATCCCCATTTAATTAAACCAAATCTATAATTCTAAAAAAAATAGAATACTAAATTCAAATAACTCATTCTCATATTCATATAAAATATATTTATATATATACCTACTATATATATATATTATATGATATTCATACAGAATATAATTATTATTTAATAAAACAAATGCATGGTAATTAAATATATATATTTATTGTATATATTCAATGATGAATTTTTTTCTAAATTCCAAATATAGATTAAATTTTAACTAAACAAATAATAAAAAAATATAAAAAAAACAAAACAAATTTTAAAAAAATGAATTAAAAAAAAATATATTAAAAAGGGCCAAGCTTACCCCAAGTCTACCTGCGAACAGGGTACTGTGGGCGCCGACGGTACTATGTACCGGCCAGACGCACCATAGGCCGCGTGGGGGCCAGCGTTGTCATGTGAGAGTGCGTCCCCAAAGGGTGGGTGCGCTGTCCCATGATAGCGTCCCTCCCACTGTTCTATGGGTGTGGCCCCAATAACATTATTTTTAATTTTTTTTTTATAAATTTTTTTTTTAATAAATTTCGCATTTTCTAAAAACACAGTTACAGACTATAATTTCGCCATTAACGAGAATTTTAGAGATTTGTGCCAACGACGACTTTTTCCAAAAACATACCAATAATTTAAATCTTAAACAATTGAAATAATAAATATATTTATATGTTTTATGTATTTATATTTATCCAAATATAATACATATTATATATATAAATATATATATTTACACAGAATATTATAACTGGTAAAAAAGGTAAAATAATTAAAAAAAAACCAGTATCATGAAATTGATAAATTTTCTAGAATTTCATTCTAAATTCAAAAAGGTGTAAATTAAATTTCTTTTAACACTATTCATTGAATTTTACAAAAAACAATTAAATATAGAAAATCAAACAAATCTTGTTCTTTTATTGAAGGTTTTCTACAAGGGTTTGATTTTCTTTTGAAGAACAGATATGAACAATTAAAAGGGGAAAAACTTCGTTCCAAAACCTAAGTGTTTAAATTTCAACCAATGTTTAATTTAAGCAATAAACCAACATTTCTTGTTTACTGAATAAACCCTACAGTGTATTTTAACAATTTCCCCAAATTTGAATAAATCTAAATCTAGATTCTTCTAACAATTTCCAATTCACAATTTCCAATTCACAATTGATTTTAACAAATTTGAAAACAATAATATACGAAATGAATAATCAAGACAAAACCTGGAATCCAAAGCTACAGAAGAAGATGAATATCTGATGCAAGCTTCCTCCTAAGAATTCCTGAAATTTCTTCAAATGTGCAGTGGATCCAATCCATGAACTTCGATAATTGCAAACAATTTATTCTTCAAACAAACTCTACAATCCAAAATTGCTTCAAAACCTTCTTTTTGCAAGTTTTTGTTTTCAAAAATTATTTTTCTCCTGTGCATGAATTCTTTTCCAATTCTCCTTTTTTTTATCAAATACATGCAATTCAAATATATCCAAAAATATCTTACACAAACCTAATTTTAAAATGCATGCAAATTGAAAATAGATATTTATTTCCTTTTTCCATTTTTGAAAACCCCAAATTGATTTTAAAATGCAATTTCACTTTTCTTTCAATTCTTTTAATTTAATTTAATTAAATTTATTTCAATAAGCTCAATTAATTAATTTTAATTATTTAATAATTAAAGTCAACCTTTTCCAAGATTAATTTAATTAATTAAATAAATTAAAACTTAATTAAATACAATTTCATACACAACATAAATATTTCATCTAAGCATAAATTTCACTTAATATTAAAATAAACTCTACTTTCAACAATGCAATAATTCTAAAATATTGATTAAATAATAAAGCATCCAACATAAAATCACATAACATTAAATCAAATAACTATGACTCACAAAACAAGACTATCGACACACTAAGGCTAGGGTGTAGACCTGACACATGTTACCTAGTTACTATCTCCCTTTCAACTTAACCGTTGGATCGACACGCTCAAACCTATGAAACCAGGTGGAGTCAATGTCATGTACCTGCAACCTGAAACCAAGTAAACAACATAATACAGTATATCCAGTATATAATACAAACTGTGAAGAAGAAATCACGGATTCGCAGGGCATTCACAAGCGAGTGATGTGAAACCGTCCTCTTCACCAATACACTCATCAAAGACTGACATTACATCATAATTAGAATTCACGTAATACAATATCTCAAGCTAAATCTACTAACATCAATAATCCATAATGCATGTGAAACAATAGTCAGATAATCCACATCACACAATAATCAATGTCACTCAATAGTAGAGATCAAAAGACAAACAACAAGGTGTGTCCAGTATAATAGTAGTTGCATCCCAAACATAGCATAAAGCAAATACACAAAAAGCAAAACAGAGGGGTATTACAATAAATACCAATGTACCTCTTTACAAAAACATAACACAAGCCGTAAATAACCTACCCCAACTTTCATCGCACCTAAGGGCCACTATTCCCCCTAATTCTAGCGTCACTTATGCCCCCACCAACCCAAATATAACCACACAATCTCACCCTGCCTCATATATTCACACCAATTATATCACCCCACAAAAAACATCCCAACCCCCTAATAAAACACTACTTCCCCCACCCCCAAAAAATCCAAATCCTAAAAAAAAAATCACCTATAACCAACTCTTACCCCCTAAGAATTCTAATTAGACCAAGGACTTGCTAGCCATTTCCAAAAGTGAGACACTTACCTCCTTTGGACATAGATAATCAAACAAAGGACATCAATAACAACAAAGAAGAATATAAAGAAGTTATTATAGATCAAATTAAAGAAGAATATACAAAAGATACCATGGATCAAATCAATATCTCGAATGATCAAGAAGAGATGAGAATGAAAAATGATAAGGCCAAAATATCCTATCAACTAGGATCATCCAATTTTATCAAATCAAGCTTTCTCATAGAGGAGAATATTCCAAACAATAGTTTACACATACATAATGATTGGTTCACATCTTGTTTTCACAATAAAAAAATATTCATATCTCCATGATATTAGGGGACACTTTATCCAATACAAACATCAAAAAGTTAGAATGCTCATTATTTTTGTATGTAGGTAAATTCAAACCTAAGAAATTTGTGATGGGGAATAAAAAGACAAGAACAAGGTTGTGTGACTGAAGAAGAGATACTATAAATGTGGATAAAGGAACATCTTCTGAAGAACAACCCATGGAATTTTTTGATGACCAAGAAGTACATGTACCGATAAAAATTGAAGGTGGTGATATAAATATTTTCCTTAGTATGGGAAATCTTATAGAGATGGATGAGGAATCCTTTTCAATAATATTTCATCTAAAGATATGTTAGCTAAAATCATAGTAAAATTACACTGTAAAATAATATGGAATGAATTTTTTAAAGAAAAATCTATAGTTCGAAGAGCACATTTATTTGGAAAATTATTTAGGAGGAAAGAAATGACCCCTGTTTTGGAGTTGTTAGGGGTTGATAATAAGAAAAATTCATTAGGATCATTAAAGAAAATAATAGTTAAAAACCTGCAAGAAGCATCGAATTCTATTGAAAACAAGAGTCAACCTGTTGATTTAAGTGCTACATGTAGAGCATTGATGATGGTAATTTCTAGTAAGAAACTATCACATAGAAGACAAGTTAAAGAAATTTCCAAATTACTCATTGTTTTTAGGAGAACTTTTCAAAGATATATTAGAAAGAGAGGGTATGTGCAGGATCATCATGGAAAAAACAAGCCCTTAAGTGGCAAAAAATTCAAAAAAATCAGAGTTAGACAACTTGACATAAAAATTTGAATAAGTTATCTATATTATTTCAAAAATATGTAACAATAGAATTTGTAGAAAATTGAATGTAGTTTCTAAATTACTAGGTTTAATTACAAAAAAATAAAATCTATTTGGTGAAAATTTGAAATTTCAATATAGTATTACTTAAATTTCAGGGAAAAGATAAGAAGTAGGTGTCTGTCTAACCACCCGAACCACATTAAAATGATAATATTTTTTTATATTATTTTAGATATAAGTAGAGGACTCATGTACCAATGTGTTGCATATTTTTTTGTAATTTTTTTCCAAGTAAATAATTAATTATAATTTTTTTATCACAAATTTTAAAAAATATAAAAACTCGTATGTTTGACGACCTTAACTTGGTCAAAACTTCATGAAATTCATTTTTTTATTTTTTAATATTATAGTATGCAAAGCATAGAATGTGACACATGTTTTGGATTCAAAAAATATGATTTTTTTTGAAAGTTATTGATGTTTTTCAATCAACCTAAAAATCGGGACTTTTATCATAATTCAATAGAAAATGAATAATAATTATTTATTAAATTCAAAGTAAAGAATAATTTATATTGGTGTAAAGCTGGGAATACCCTTTAAAAACCCTTTTTGCTTCGTCAATTTTGGGTTAAAAAAAATTCGTTAGCCACATACCCATCATATTGCCACTTTTTGGCCCATCATGATCCTACACATACCCGAGAAATAGATTGGATGGAAGTATTGAGAATAATTTGGTAAATATTTGAAGGGTTCCACGAAAAGACAAAATCTCAAAATATGTGAAGGAATAGGTGATTGAATATTTGACTAGCTACTCTCATGTTTCTTCCAATAGAAGGGACAAGTTAGACAAATAAAAGGTGAATATGGTAAAAAAAAATTGTATCTAAAACATTTTATAAATACAACAAAAAGTGAGATTTTTGAAGCATTGTGTTGGTGTTTTTAAGAACCAATTATATCTCACCAAATACCTATGAGTTTACCACACTCAATTCTCAAATACTTGAGAGATAGTTGGCCAATGAACGAGATGAAGCCTTAACACTTCTTATTTTGCACTTTAGGCTTTGTAAAACTTGGGAGGGTGATCCCACAACATATACCTTACAAATTATTTATCAAACTATATCACACATTGCATGTCAAAGTAGATGTATTCCCATCAGAGGCTAAAATATGAAATCCTTCAAGAAATGGGCAATTCCTCAGAAGAACTAAATACCAAAAGCCGAGAATATGATAAAACACAACAAAATACAGGTAAGCCAATTAGAATTTATTTATATAAAATATGTTCTCAAATCATAGACCAAATCTACAAGAAATGTGCTCAACACATTAAGATTAGTGTCTTATCTTAGGGTACAAAGTCAACATAATGTGAACCGAATTGCAAGGTAACTTTAATCTAAGACATCCACGATCTTAGTTAAAATTCATTACAATTCATGTATTAGAAATCAAGAACCATGACTACTTATAAAATCCACTTAGAATTTACAAAAACCCATGTTCTAATTAAAGCATTATAACTAGTTCATTAAACTAGAGCAATAATCAAAACATATTTCACCGTGAAAGACAATGAAATGATTCTCGATCATAGTTTCATTAATAATTCATGTATAATGCAGCAATGGAGAGGTGAAGGAATTAGAAGATTAACATACTTGCTTCTGACATGCCTAAGAACCATACAATTGACAAAGATAGCCTCCTTAAATTAGAACCTAAGACCCTGACTCAAAACATGATATCTTTGTTCTCTTCATTTGCATCACTTTGATCTAGAATTCAACAAAATACCTCTACATATGGTCATGAATTCCCTTTTATAAGAATAAGGGAAAAAAAAATCTTTGGGCCAATATGTACACATGTCCCATTTCTATTGGACTGCTAAAACACATATTCCCTTTGTGGTTACATTTACAATTGGAGGGAAACACATGAGACAAAATACTTATTTACAATAGAAAATATAATTGCCTTCCAAAAGGCATTCTAGAGTATGATGATAATCTTCATACTATTTTAATCTATTTTTTATTCCTGAGAACCCGAAGGAGGGAGAATGAGTCATCTCAATCAGCATTAGCACCAATCCATGTCAGCACCAATCAACATTTCCTCATTACATCCTGAGCTAAGGAGTAAACATATCTTTATATAATGTAACTTTTGAGGCTAGACCTGTACTATACTTGACCAAGTACATGTGTTCTCTTATTATGTTCTCATATCTAAATCACCAATGAAAATCCTCTTCCATGATGCATACTCTATGTCTGAAGGCCAACTAAACCCAATAATCTGATCCATCTTCTTTCTGTATGGGTCATATTTTATTATCACAAAAGTGGCCTCCTTGTCAACATCCTAGAAGACGTTGATGATGAAAGATAATTTTTCAAGAGTATTCTTCAACACTTCAATATAAATTCTTTTACAAATGTATGATGCTCGAGAAGAAATAGTTTCTTCAATATGAACCCTCCATGCTTGCAGAGGTTTGATCCCATCATGTGTATCCTAGATATTAGGCATAAATGAAGTATTTTCCTCATCAAACTTGGCCTTTAGCTCTTTTATTTTTGCATCCATAGGAGTGACATAGCCTTGAAAATTTTGCTCCCTAATCTCACCAATAAATCTATAAGTTGGGAAAACATTTGGGTACATGTCCTCTTTCTACCTGGCTCCAATTTCCATAAGCTTCATATTTTCAACCCTTGGAATCCATTTATCCAACAATGGAGTAGCTAGTTCTCTGTCTCTTTTAGACAACTTTATTGCTTGTATCATTGAAGCATAACTTGAATGAATGTTATTCAATGTATTCTAGATTTTCCTATTCATATGCTTCAAAGCTGTGTGAACAATTTCATATTTTCATACACAACATTCTAGGCCTGTTGAATTAATTCCTTGTATTACTTAATTTGGAGCAATAATTCCTCCTTGGTAGGTTTAGTTGACAAGGCTGCTCTTGATATTTCTAGTTGTTCAACTACCAATGGATCTTGGCCCATATTATAGGGTACAATTGATCATGGTTGCTCAGGAGGGGGAGGAGGGGAATGAGTCACACGAGATGTGGGTGTTGGATGACCTCGACTAGTTGGCCCCTAAGACTCAAGAGTCTCTACTTGTTGATTTAACGATGTTAATTTTTCTTCAAGATCAACTACCCTTTGTTGATATAGGTTATACTCACCGATCAACTCATTATACTTACTTCTATATGTATCTCTTTCTTTGGTGAGGCTTTCCATTGTTTCTTTTGTGAACTTAGCAATATTGGCAATCATATCAGTTGCCTCTGATGCAGGAGTATCAACAAATCTCTTTGTAATTAGGTATTTATGCTACAATGGGATTATTAGAACCAAGAGATAATGACCATATAGTTAGAGCATCCCATTCTTCACTAAAAGGTGACCCATGAAGTGCCAATATAGCCTCCTCCTTAGTTTGGAATAAATTTCTTTCAGCTCTCCTTATTGTATCTAGGAAAATAACATCAGATATGTCCCACTCAAGTAGTAATGAAACACCACTCTTTTGTACAAGTGTTTGGGCCTCATTCGGTTTGATATCTTGAAACTTATTCATCATCTCACTCCTTGCATTGGATTGTATAGCCTCCTCTAGAAGATCAAGGTGCAGATTTATTTCCTTGGTCACCCTCTTAGCATATTCTTGAACACTTTCCCTCCACACAAATCTTTTAAATTCCTTAGTCTCAATGAATGAATAATCTTCCATGAATTCCCTGCAGGCATCTTGTCTCAAATCATCAACATTGTTCAAGCTACTCAAATCTGATTTACTTAGCCTAAGGTAACCCATCCTAGAGCTTGATGCCACTTCTCTTGAGGGAGAAGGAATCCATTGCTGCATATCTTCAGGGGTCACCAGAATATCATCCTCATCTAAGTCAAAATAATTAACAACCTTACATTCCTCAACTTTTTGCTTCTTGGTTGGGGGTTTCCTTGATGGAAGAGATTCCCTAGTAGGTGAATCAATGTCAAAAACAATTGGAGAAGACTGCCTACGAGGTGATGGCACTGATCTGTGAGGGGAAGCCACTCTTGATCCCTCAGATGTAGTAGGGTTTGACAATGTTTGTTGCTTCCTTACCTTCTCCTTCCTTCTAGAATATATTCTTAATTTTGGTTTGGGCTGATAAGAAGGTCTCTCCTCAAGAACTACCGTGGGATCTTTTTCTACTACCACTAATTTTTATTTGTTTTCTAATGCACGTTCAAACCTGAGAGTACCTAATAGTGTCTTCAAAGTTCTGAATAGCATACACAACTCTATTGAGCTAACCTATAATATTTATCATACGATCATACTTAGGATCTCTCCTTGTTTTTTTCTCCATCATCTTTTGGAAAGCCAAATATTTTTCTTTTATCTCTTCTTATTCAGAGAAATCCATGATCTTTCTAATAAAATCCTCAGGATAATAAAAATAATGTATGAACTAACAACTCCTGTGCACTGCCTTCAAACCAACAATAAAACCCTCTAGATCATGATTCCTTGGGTACACTATTTTCAACTGGTAAGTTTCCAGAAACTTACTCAAATCCTTCCAACCACCTTTTACCATCACAAAGTCAGAAATTGTTGTCCATTCAGAGAAGAATGAACCTTTCATTCGAGACTCTAGAAGATGTGTCATATGTGATATCCCCAACTGCCTCATGATATCAATAAATACTAATCTTAAAGGAACATCCCTTGGGAAAACATAAGGGTTCACAAGAGTTCCATATACTCAAAAAATAGTAGTATGAGGGTAGGAAATCATATCACCCTAGTTATGACTCAAATTCAAATCAGGCGTCCTCTCCATAGGCCTCAGAAATTCATGGATTTCCTTAGGAATCCTAGGTGGGTTTTGAACCAAAAATATTCTTAGCCTTGAGGCAAAAAACATTTTTGAACACCACAGTCAATTTTGGAATCATCCTTATCCAGAATCTTTGTCCAACATTAGATAGAAAATTCAATGTCGTCCTCCTTCTTTTTCAATTTCATATCTTTTCAAAAAACCTTCTCCCCCTTGAAAATGAACATATGCATCAATAGAGAGTACCACCAAAAGCTCACTAGTTCTTTGCTCTCTTTTAGTACACTTAAACCTATGTGCATCCTATCTGAAAAGTATATGGCATAATTATAAACCACATTATAGGTTGAATGTTGGAGGTGTGTGACCATATACATGAGGTTTGTAGGAATGGATGATGGTTCATCCATGCCAAAGATCTAGTAGAGAGAATAAACCATCTTCTTGAAATAACTATCAAAGTACCTAATGGGAAAAGGCTACTTTTCATCTTCACCAATCTTGATTTTCCTCCTATTCTTCCCCTTCCCGGTGGAGGTAGTATGAATAGGTAGCATTGTTGTTTTGAAAATAACCTTTTTACTATTATACTCCTCCCAGAAAAATTTGAGTTCAATTGGGATCATGCTCACATACCACTCATGCAGATTAAAAATATCTTCAATTTCCTCTCTAGTTATTTTGACCAACTCTGTACCTTCAAATGATCTAACTACTCTTGAAACATGGCCATACCTTAAAACAATATGCTTGAATAAATCAATATCCATGTACACATTTGGTACCACCAGTTTTCCCAAATCTAACCTCCAAGGGTTGCAAACAGGGACACCCAAATTCCTATTTCCAAACCAATTTTGAAATAACCACCATCCAAGAAGCACCAAATTGGCATCCTTGATACCACACATCTTATCTTCCAACCCTTCCTGAACCTAATAGCCATAAAATAGGATAGCTCCCTCAACCTTTTTTTTTGTGGAGGGTTTCAATTGGTCAATTATATCCTAGGAGAGAGTCCTATTTGGGATTCTTGAACCAGATGCTTGAGCTTTGGGTGTCATAGGTAGAAACAAACAGTAAAAAAATATAAGGTTTTATTAGAAATATATGAAAAACCCATCACCTTTCTATCAATACTAAGACACCACCTATGAGATGCAAATTCATAGAATTCAATGAGGCCTCCCACCCTTTATTGCATACCCAAACCCTAATAAAGCAATTAAAGAAAAAAAATGAATTCAAAAAATATATGTCTACCCTAACTCAAGCTTTTCTTCTTTTTTAAGAAATGATACATGGATAATGTTTTTTCTACTTGCGGCTTTCTACTGGTAGGAAACCCCAATTTTGGTCATAGTGAACTCTAAAATGCATTTTCTTCATCTACATGGAACATATGAACCGCTGACAATCTTCAGGTGTGCAGAAAAACTAGTCGCAAATGTACTTATGTCGATGTTAGATGGATTTGAGCATATTTACAACAATTACTATTCACTCGCATGAAAGGCAATGGATCTTACACTTGCAAATTTTATTTTAAATCATATCCATAAATTTGATTATGATGTGGCACATCAGATGACCTCAACATATCTAAAAGCACATCACCATCATTCGCCACTCGATCAACTGATGAAAAGCTCACCATTCAGACACCAAGTCACTTGTTGGAGGGCCATGCATTCCCTTCCCCATTGAAAGGAAGATACACACATCACAATTGTGCACATCGTGTAGAAAGCTTTAAAATTTAATTTGAAGGCTTGCACGGTGTGTGCTCAATGACTCAAATTCGATCGTATTTCTATATCCCCACCGTTGATTCTCCAACTTAGGTATATCAAGTGTTGTATTGGAAACCAAGTCCCACATTCTCCAAAGGGACATATTTCACAAGCATGCAATCTGCACAAATTTTCAAAGACGAGTCATTTCAATTGTGCATAGTGTGCGCTCATAACCAAGATTTAATCTTTGAATTCAACGGACCTATTTTTCTACACATGCGATTAGAGTTATTCATTAAAAGGGGCCATAACTAGGTTGAAAAATGATGATCCTTTAATGAATACATTCAAGACTTAAGACTTAAGTTAAAAATATTAGGCCCGACTATAGGAAGATTTAAAGCAACAATGAATAATGACTGACAATCCTATGCAAAGGGGCCGATAACAACAACATATATGATGAATTAAGTGATTATTAAAACAACCAAAAACCTGGTACAAGAAGTCAATGCACAAATATAAGGCAAGGTTTTAAGGCTTGAGAAAATTGGAACGAAGGTATTAGACCTTAAAACCCTAGGCCAAAACTGTTAAGCATAGAAGCAAAAAACCATTTTAAGCATAGGTCTGGCTTAAAATTTACCCAAATTTTAAAATCTCTACCACATTCAAACAAGAATTTTCAATTGTGAATATTTGTCAAAGGATGTTTGAGAGACTACGACCAACTTTTGTACATATAAATAAGATATGTGAGACTTGTTGTTGTCAAAATCATGTTGAATTCATCTACACCTACAGTCATATATAAAAGCTATGGCAGTAATCAATCCAAATATAGTCATCCCTAGAAGTACAATACAATTTGTGAAGTATCTTCTATGTGAAAAATCAGAAGATTCAAATGATTTGAAAGTGTGATGTATACAAAATATATGTCTTGAGTGTGGATATTTGAAGAATCTTTTACAAGTTGACAAAATTGATCATTTAATGCAAGTTATCTAGAAGAGATTTGAATATGAGAAATACTCAACAAAGTTAGGATTTTAGACCAAAAAAATTATTCTCAAAGAGAGTGAGTTGTCTTACATTGATTTTATGTGAAAATTTTGCAATATCATATATCCACATATCCAACATTGTCATGGTGCTAGATGACAAGCTAAGCAATTTCATGACAAATAATTTCTTTCCAACAGGTTGTATTCTCTCTATTGTTGATTTCTTTGAGAACTATACATTTAGTCCTCAAACTGAGATTCAAATTCAATATTATCATTCAGAGCAAGTTGCAATATTTGTACAAGTTTTTTTATAGGAATGCCTAAGAACATGTGGATGGTCTACAAAGTAGAAAAGTTGAATGAAATATCATAAAATAGGTTCAATTTTATATTAGTGATGATACAGGTCATGATAGAAACTATGTAGCCCATTGTTTTGCAATGTTTTCTAAAGACCTAAGATGACATCAAATAGATGGTTCACAACATTGGATATGGTCTGATGGATGTGCTGATAAGTGTTGATTTAATTTATTTTTTAAATTATATTTTTATTTTTTCACTTAACTTGTTCAGAGTTATATGTTGTACACATATAGTTTATTTTTAGTATCTAGGTTTTAAATGAAATTTCTTGTAACGTCACAAGAAAATTTAAGTATGCAAAATATTTTAATTGGTTAAACCAACAACAAGTTAGACATGACATAAACAAATTGTGGAATTTCTATGAGAGTGGACATGGAAAAAGAGAGCATGATGGAGCTAAAGCATGTGTGAAGCATGCACTTCACCAACATGAACTTGCAGGTAATACCATATGGATCTTTAGAAAAAATCTAATTATGGTTTTTGAGATTGTCTTTTCCTTTCAACTAAAAAACCTCTCATCTTGGCATTTGACCAACATAAACTTGTAGGCAATGCCATAAATAATGCACATGAAATTGTTGAATGGTGCAAAATTCATTTTGTTTGCCATGACTCAATATACAATGCACAATATTTTTGGGAAGTTTAAGGTACACAAATGATTTTTTTTTATGAATTTCAATGTGTACATGAATTCAATTTTCAATTTTATACACTTTTTAATTGGATTTTTGAAATTTATAGATATTGATTAGACAACTCTTACTAATTGTCAAACAATTAGTTGTATTAGACATTTGCATCAAGTCATGATAGTAGGATATAGTAGGCCTCCAGTAATTCAAGTGAGAGAAAAATCATATTTTTGTGTTGATTGCATTGAGAACAATGTAAATAATATAAAATGTCAAAATATTAGAGATGGGTATATTTAACAATGGGAACCAAAAATATTAGTAGACACATTGAACCCTTTTGAAGATAATGACATTGTAGATATCTATGATCCTCTATATTCAGTTGATTACGAATTTGTATCAGATTTAGTTGTTATAGGTAAATTTTAAATTTTAAAATTTAATTTTAGTTCTTATAATTGATTTATATTCTACCTAAATTGAGCATGGTTTACTACATGGTGTGTATAGGAGATATTTTTAACTTGCACATAATACCATATGGATCTATAGAAAAAATATAATTATGTTTCTTGAGATTGTCTTTTCCTTTCAACTAAAAAACCTCTCAACTTGGCATTTCACGAACATAAACTTGCATGCAATGCCATAAATAATGCACATGAAATTGTTGAATGGTGCAAAATTAATTTTGTTTGCCATGACTCAATATACAAGGCACAATATTTTTGGGAAGTTAAAGGTACACAAATGAATTTGTTTTATGAATTTCAATGTGTACATGAATTTAATTTTCAATTTTATACACTTTTTAATTGGATCTTTGAAATTTATAGATATTGATCAGTCAACTCTTACTAATTTTCAAAAAAATAGTGGTATTAGAAGTTTGCATCAAATCATGACTGTAGGACATAGTAGGCCTCCAGTAATTCAAGTGAGAGAAAAATCATATTTTTGTGTTGATTGCATTGAGAACAATGTAAATACTCTACAATGTCAAAATATTAGAGATGGGTATATTTCACAATGGGAAATAAAACAATTAGTAGGCACATTGAGCCCTTTTGAAGATAATGACATTGTAGATATCTATGATCCTCTATATTCAGCTAATTATGAATGTGTATTAGATTTAGTTGTTATAGGTAAATTTTAAATTTTTCAATTGAATTTTAGTTCTTACAATTGATTTATATGCTACCTAAGTTGAGCATGGTTTAATACATGGTGTGTACAGGAGATTTTTTTTTTCTTGCAGATCTTGACAATACAAAAGGTGTAGATTACTATCTACTAAGATGTACACAACAAAAATGCAAATTGTTAGAATCAAAGACATATGATGATGGACAAGAGTATCCTACTAGATCAGTGGTTGTTGAAGGCACATACTATCAACAAATAAAGATAGATACAAATGTCATCATATTTAATGATTATATGCTAGGTTAAAAGGTTTTACATTATATTCATTTATTTATAGAAATAAGATTAAATCTTGAAACTTTACCAAAAAGAGGGTGTGCCAAAAAAAGGTGGAGGTTTCCTATTGAAGGCCATTAAAATATTTTAGAGATAATTGTTATCACTAGGATTTGCACCCGCATGCAAAGTTGTAAAGATCTGCAATCCCATGTAACATTGGACTAGTTCCAAGTTGTGGGTACCCTATACAAAACTATACCTCTGGATTCTAGGTTGACTTCCTATGTGATTTTATGATTATGGACTAAAAATTTGATTGGAAAAGGGAAAATGATTAAATCTAATGCAAAACTGGAATATGAACTATGGTGATGCATCGAAAGAAACTAATGTGCAGACTTAATCACATCTAATATTATAAGAATCTATTAACACTACTTAATCTAGGCACTTTAATCACACTATTAATTCAATAAAGGATTAGTTCAACCTTTCTCTTATTAAGGAAAAATAGGTTTCTCACAAATCAAGAAGAAAGATAAACTTAACAAGCACAATTAATGACCTGTAATAAACTGCCATCGTGTACATGTATCAATAGGTGAGACAAAAATTTAAAGGTTTTTGAGAAAAACACATTAAATTTACATCAATTCACTACAAAACATAAGGCACCAAAGACTAAAAAGGGAAACACTGATTTAATCAAATACTTGAAGGAAATTATGCAATTTGACAAATTCCATTAACCTTTAATAACTTGTTGAGTAAATTAATCTAAAAAAATAAATTGAGTTACAAGAACTCTTCTTTGCAAAAATTGCAAAGGCAAGAGAAATCTAAAACTTAGCTTCTTTTTTTAGATTAATACATTCAGCAGGTTATTATAGGTTAATGGACTTTGTCGAAATGTAGAATTTCCTTCAAGTATTTTATTAAATCAGTGTTTCCCTTTTAGTCTCTGGTTCCTTGTGTTTTGTAGTTATTTGATGCAAATTTAATGTGTTTTTCTCATAAACCGTTAAATTTATGTCTCACCTATTGATACATGTGCATGATGGCAGTTTATTACAAGTCATTAATTGTGCTTGTTAAGTTTATCTTTCTTCTTAATTTGTGAGAATCCTTTTTTCCTTTATAAGGGAAAGGTTGAACTAAGTCTTTTATTAAATTACTAGTGTGATTAAAGTGCCCAGATTAAGTTGTGTTAATAGGTTCTAAGAATATTAATTGTGATTAATTCTACACCATAGTTCAAATTCCAGTTTTGCATTAGATTTAATCCTTTTCCGTTTTCCTATCAAATTTTTAGTCCATAATCATAAAATCACATAAGAAGCCAGCCTAGAATCCAGAGGTCTAGTTCTGTATAGGCTATGCACAACCTAGAATTAGTCCAATGTTACATGGGATTACAGAGCTTTACAACTTTGCATGTGGGTGCAAATCCCTATGATAACATATTTTGGCACACTCGGTGGGACTCTGAAGTTCACTTCAAAGAAAGAATTTAAAATTTCAAGCTACTGTTTACAACAACATTCAACCTTTTAGAGGTTTATAATATATATTGGTGACTCCATAAAATCCTAGTTTTATGCAGATTTGTTCGAGCAACACATGAGTAAAGTTTAGACAAGGAAAAGTGTTGATCCATTTGAATACCTATAGCTATCATTGCCCAAGAGGAGAGGCATAACAACAAGAAGGAGGTTGAGAAGATCGAGATCAAAGTCAACACAAAGGTCTCACTCTATGCCACCCAATATTAGGCCTTCAAGTTTTGTACCTAATTTTCCAGTTACACGTACAATACCAATTTTACAAGTACCACCTCTTAGAGTAGCTCTGATGGCCAAAGCACACACATTTTTACCATTTAATGGGGGTATCCCATTGAATTTGTCTTAGCATGATGATATACTAGTTGCTTCACTCAAAATTCTACCTATATGTACTAGTTAAGAGTAGACTACACCAATTGAGCATATCAAAGACACAACTTCACTTTGTGGAGTTCATCACATGACTCAAGAGAATGCGACATTGAGACTATTAGTGGATTCATTAAAAAGAAAATAAATTCAGTGGTTATGAGTCTTATGAGTGAATTATGTTGTGACATGGGATGAAATGGGAGATAAGTTAAGCAAGCAATTTTTGAACAAGTCAGATAATCTTTCTTTGGTGGAGCAAATGATGACTATCAAAAGAGCCCCATAGGAGCAATTGGCTAATTTTAATTTCAGATTTCAAAGGACTTGGGACAAAATCCCAGCCATGGTAAGTACTTCAGCTGATCATGTGTTTTTATATTACCTTAGAGCAATAAACTCTGATATTTCACTTTTGATTCAATTTATGGGTGGACTAACCCTGCTAGCAGCGTATGATATAGCTATTAGAGCTGAAAACAATTTGATATAGGCTAGTAAAATTGTGCCAAGGCCTCCCATTCCATTTCCCCCATATATTCAACCATTAATACCAATACAATTACCTCCAATAGCCTTGTTACCTGTTGTCCTAGCTTTTGGTTTCCAAACAACTACTCAAAACAACATTGTTCCAATGAATCTTGAGTTGTAGGAACTTAGAGGTACCCAACAACAGATGGCTAAACTACTGCAAACTATCAATAATGACTTAGTAAGCCTTCAAAACTAGCAAGGCCAAAAATTTAGACCCTATCAACCACATTTTCAGCCCAATAGACCATCTTATTAGGCAGAATACCAAGGACATCAAAGAAATTTCAATCCTAGGCCTAATCAACCTTTCAATCAGAATGTTGCCAGCTCTTCTAAAGAGCTTGTACCTATTCAAAATAATTTGGCACAAGATTACATATGGTGATATCCCTGTAATCAACCTCATAACTAGGCTACTATAGGGTAGTTAATTAGGCCCTTATGGTTCAAAGAAATTATGTTGCTTCTAAGAAGATAGTCAAGGAAGTCGATGATCAACAAGATGATCAAACACAATAGAACAAAATTTATGTTGCCATGATGAAATAGAAAGGCAACAAATTTTGTGGCATTAATAATGCACAAGGGTAGAATCAGTCAAAAAATTCAATTGTAGCCAATACGAGGTCAAAAAAGAGAGCTATTGACCTGAGACAACAAGTTGATAAGAATGAACAATAGGCAAGAAAAGATGAACAACAAGTTTTTCCACAAAAAAATCAAACTTTTGCATCTCAAAAAGCATATCCACAACCCTCTTCTTCGTACAATGTGAAAATTTTACCAAGAGGACAACCTGAACCTACTAAAGAGCAGTAGAAACAAGATGAACCTATTAAGGAACAACTAAGAACTCAATCGGTTCAAGTGCAAAAGGAGGTTGTTGTTCCAAAAGTGTAGCACAAGGTTAGTTCCATGACTTTCAATATCATTGATCGTATGAAGAAGGCCACTATCACCATGACCATGTTAGATGTTTTGAATCTTCTTGGGTAGAAAGAAAGTCTGCAAGAGGCTTTAGCCAAAATATCATTTTTTGATGAGTCAACTAAAGAAAAACCTAGAGTTATTGCAAATAGTTCAGACCACAAGAAGGAGCAGCCATGTCAAGAGGTAAATCCACCCCCTTTTTATGTCAATCTTATTATTGGTGATAGTATAGTGCATAATTGCATGATAGATTTAGGAGCAAGCAACTCAGTTATATCTAAACAACTGGTAGATAAGTTAGGAATTGAATATGAACCATTGTCAAAAGGGGTAGTTCAATTGGATGGAACAACAATTAATTCTATAGGAGTTATTAAAAGTCTAATTCCTACTCTACATGCTTGTCTGAACTTTTCAATTCCACAAGAAATCTATATTATTGATCTCCCACTTTATTTTTGCATTTTCCTATATAGATATTTTACTACAAAATTAGGTGGTTATCTATCATCAGACTGGTCACACATGTTCTTCAAAACTAGATATTAGACTAGAGTTACAATTAAGTTAGAACCATAGGCTAAAGATCATATTGAGCCTTATGCTGCAAATCCCATAAATGAAAACTTATTTTTCCATGATCAGGAGGATCAAACCATGACCCCCGACCCCATTGTACCTATAGAGGGTATATCCGACATAAATTTAGATGAGTGGGAAACTAAGAATCATGAGGTTTATCCTTTTAGTCTCATGGATGAAATAGGTTTGGGAATTTACATGATTCAAGAGCTTGATGTAACTATTCCAAATCTGGTTAAAAGTAAAAAATGGTCAAAACAACAAGATAACCAACTTTGGAAGTTGTTTTTTGATGGTTTGAGGAGTAAGATAGGTGCTGGTGGAGTAGTAGTGCTCATTTCATCTAAAGGAGATAGGTACTACTCAATTTTCATTTTTTCTTTCATTTTTTCTAATAATATTGTTGAGTATGAAGCATTAATACATGGTTTAGAATGGGCTAAGAAAAGAAAAAATAAGTTCTTACAAGTGTTTGGTGATTCTGAATTAATAGAAAATTAGGTTAGAAATCTGAATTTAACAAAGAATTATTTGCTGAAATTATATAAACACTAGGTTTGGGACTTAATTGACGAGTTTGATGCATTTTATCTACTATCAGTACAAAGAAATCAAAACAAGTAAGTTGATAAGCTTTTTTCCTTAGGATCATAGTTCGATATTCCAACTGAAATCCACAATGTGGAGGTGTAACAATATGTGAAAATAGTTGTTAGACCATCAGTACTTGATAATAATGTGAGTTGGTAGATTTTTGACAATGATGAGCAGATAATCAATTTTTTGATGGAAGAGGTAGAGTTTTCTGCTAGAAACTAGTGAAAGTTTGATCAACAATATGGTGATTAGATCATGCAACTAAAGTCTAACAAGATTCCTAAGGGGGTGGTTACCCTTTAATCACTTTAACACTGGCAATTAGGATAGAAGAAATAAATCCAACATTATGGTGAAGCACGAGCACTTTGAACCAATTGAGATTTTCAAAGACAAGCTCCTCAATGTTGGAAAAATATATACAAAGGAAGACCAAAAAGATTGTCTTTCTTTGCCAAGAATTTAGTGAAATTTTTGCTTGGGAATATGGAGATCTAAAGGGTTTCAACCTTGAGTTAGCTCAACATACCATTGAGTTGGAACCCTATGTGAAAATAGTAAGATAGAAGAAAAATCCCCTGAATCCGAAGTTAGAACACCTGATGAAGACATAATTGAACAAGTTGATTGAAGGTGGTACTATTTTTCCAATCAAGAAAAATTCTTGGGTTTCAAACCCGGTGCCCGTCAGAAAGAAGAACAAAGAGATAAGTTGTGCATTGATTTATGTGATATAAACAAAGCTTCACTAAAAGATCACTATTTGTTGCCTTCAATGGAGAAAATACTGTAGGTTGTTTCAGGATCAGAAAGGTTCTCATTACTAGATGGATATTCAAGTTATAACCAAATATTGGTTAAAGAGGAAGACTAGTATAAGACAACCTTTACGACCAATTGGGGTACTATGGCTTATAGAAAGATGTCGTTTGGATTTTCAAATGTGGTAGAAACCTTTCAAAGAGAAATGGATATGGCTCTCCAAGGTTTGATAAACAAGTTTGTTCTTGTTTATTTAGATGATATCATTTTTTTCTCACAAAATGCTAATAAACACTTTGATCATCTTAGACAGATTTTTGAAAGACGTAGAGTATGGAGTTTCTTTGAATCCAAAAAAGAGCATTTTTTTTGTCCATGAAGGTAAAATTTTGGGTTACATTGTTTCTAAAAATGGCATTTCTATTGACCCAAAATGTATTGGAGCCATTTTGGCATTGCCACTTCTTGCTCACAAAAGGGTTTGCATAGTTTATTAAGGAAAAATAAACTTTGTTAGGAGATTTATTCCTAACATTGCAACATTGTTGCAACCTCTCACAACCATGTTCAAAAAGAACATTATTTTTAGCTAGACAAAAGAGAGTAAGATTAGTTTCAAGAAAATCAAAGAGGTACTCATAGCAGCCCCAACATTCATTAATCCAAAATTTGATAAAGATTTTATTTTTTATGCATTTGGTAGTGTTGATACAATTTCTACCATGTTATGTCAACAAAATGATGGACTCGAACAACTTGTTGCATTTTTTAGTCAAATCTTGCATGATTATGAAACAAGGTATTCATTCATTGAAAAACATGTGCTTTCTATAGTTAGGAGTCAAGATATTTAGACATATGTTGTCTAATAATAAGATACATTTGTTGGTTTCTCATTCAACTATTAAATAATTTTTTCTTAGTAAAGATATTAACAATAAGAGAGAAAACCCGATCATGACGGTGATGGAATATGGCATCTAAATAAAGGTTACCAAGCTCATTAGAGGAAAAGGTTTTTGTGAGAAGCTTTCTAGAAATTCAAAAAATATCACAATAGTTGAACAACAAGTTGAAACAACCTTTAATAATGAAGATGAAGTTGTTGCTCCATTTATTGCAGTAAATTGGATACAACAAATGATTCATTATCTACATACAAGAGACATTCATAAAGGTTTGGACAGATGGAAACACATATATTATAGACTTCAGGAAATTCCTTATGTAGTGATTGATAGTATCTTCTACAAGAAGGATTATAATGGTGTCTTGTTTAGGTGTGTGGGGCTAGAATAGATTCAAAAAGTTCTAGAAGAGTTTCATGATGGGCCAACTGGAGGCCACTTTGCACGGCCACTTTGCACCAAGAAAAAAGACTTTGAAAATAATGAGATTCAACTACTACTAGCCTGATTTGTTTAAGGATGCCCACACTTGGGTTAGGAAATGCAACAAATGTGCAATGTTCACTAGGAAATAGAAGCTTGCATCCATGCCACTTCATACGATTCAAGCAGAGAAGCCTTTTAGCTAGTAGGGATTGGATTTCATAGGTCCAATTATTCTACCTTCAAGTTTTGGGCATAAGTGGATCTTCAATGCTATAGACTACTTCATGAATTAGACTGAAGCAGCTGTGTTAAAAGATGAAAATGAAATATATGTTCTCAATTTTTATCAAGATTTGGTTTCCAGATTCAATAATCTTTTATAACACTTTGGAATTCATAGGATTAGGAGTTTCAAATTGGTTGGTTAAGAACAACATTTATCTAAATGCCATTTCAAACTATTACCCACAGCGTAATGGATAGGGAGAGTCTCTAAACAAAAAATTGATAAAGATCACTAAGGAAACAATTCAACATGTTCAAAGGACTTGGCATGAGAATTTGAAGCTAGCTCTTTGGGCTAATAGGGTTATACCAAAGAGGGAAACTAGTAATTCACCTTATGTTTTAACATATGGAAAAGAGGCTAAGGTACCTATTTTAGTTAAGCTACCTACTCTAAGTTTGATCAAGGAATTGGACCTAATTGAATTGGAGCCTATGCAAATTAGGCTAGCACAATTAATGGAGTTGGAAGAAACTAGGAAGGAATCCTTAATAAATAGGGAAATCCATTAGGACCAGATGAAGAGAACATTTGATAGGAAATATAATTCAAGGTTTTTCAAAGAAGGAGATCTAGATTTTAAATGGGTTGATCTCAAGAGCAGACCTAGTAAACACATGAAGTTTGATGCCATGTAGGATGGCCTTTATGTTATCATTGAATGAAAATAACATAACACATTCCAACTCTCAAGGTTTGATGGAGAGGTGTTTCCAATCCCTATCAACGAGACTCACCTCAAATAGTGCTAATAAGTATCAAGGTTTGAAACTATACATAGTAGTATAGTTTCAGTTTTGGTTTTGGTTTCAATAAGTGCCCCATGACACATTTCCTTTTAGTATTTTTTTTCTTTTAATAAAGTGCAGTTGTTGCACAGGATTTTCTAACTCCATCTTAAGTAGAGTTTCAATAGTTTCTTTTAGTTTGTGTGTTTTGCAACTGAGTTATAAGTTTATCCGAGTCAAAATAGGACAAAAAAATACTCCATGCCCAATCAATATACAAGGCAACTGGTCTATGGTGTTTAGTTGGAAAGCACTCCACAGAGGTCGCCAAATTGTTACCTATTTTTAGCTACAACTCAAAAAAAGTAGAGCTGAATTGCATTCATCATTAAAGGTACACAAGTGATGACAAATTTTATACTAGTATTCATTGCTGAAACAAATTGATTACTTTTTAATTTTCAGTATTATTATGCAAGTAATTGTAACAGAGAAATCATAAAATTGCATAATGTTTGTTGCTTATTCATATTGTACAAACCAAAGCCCCACAAAAGCCGTGGGAGTAGCTTAATTTATTTTTCATAATAAAATAATGAATACAAAAAGGAAAAGTATACTACACAACTAAAGATAATGTAGATATAAGGGAGAAAATGATTTGTCATTGCCTAGAATGACGAATCGTTGTAACACATGAAGCCTTCAGTTGTCATGTCTCCAAGTTGGAGCAGCTCCGAACTCCCAATGCATCTGCAAGTTTTGAGAAAAGGTGGTGTTAGAGAAATGAAAAATCATATCCTACCTCATGCCTATATTATGAAAAGAGATTTAATACACATTCAATTAGGCATTCATCAGATGATTAAGTCATCAGAAAGATAAATATTGAAAGAGGACAAAATTCAATGGAAGCTTTTAGCTTCAATTATTTTTCTAACTTTTTTGCTTCATGTGTAGGTCACAAGTTTCATGTATTTGTTGTATGTTTTTATATCAGCATGTGCAGTAAAATGTGGCTCCCACAAGGTTTAAGCCCAACATGTTGTTTCAAAGGGGTCAATTCTTGTCACCTATGTGTTTTTACCACCTCAACATTCTACTTCCCTTGACATTACCTCCCTTAACTTTTATGAGTTTCATAATTTGAATTTCATAATCAGACACTCTAAAATTTAAGGAGAGCAATGTCAAGAGAAATAACACATTGACAAGAAATTCATTGACAAAGTTCCAAAATGCATACACCTGGAAGTCAATGTATTTTTGCATCAAAAATGAGCATATAAGGGAAAATTACCTATGCATATCCAATACAGTTTATAAAGAAAATGAAATGAGGATAAGTGAAACAACAAATATTTTCCTTTCATCAACATCATTCAATTTTCAAGCATGTAGACATTAATGCTATGAGAAATTGGTATATATTGCTACAGAAAAATTGTCAAACTGAAGGTTTCCAACAACAACATACAATGACCAAAGAATAAAATAATCAACAATAGGTTGTCATTTTTACCAAGTAAAATACAACAATATAGTGTATGTTTATTTTTCTATAATTTTCATTCATAATGCTGGACAAAAATGATAACTCAGCTTCATAACAAGATTTCTACAGGTAGAAACAAGTGACAGAAAAATCAAAGGATTGATAGTGGAATGAAACAATCATGATATAAAACTAACATTGAGTTTGGTGAATAAACATAGTGAGGTATTGAGCCTCTTTATATTAAAGGGAGATCATGGTACCAATCCTATACAAACTATTTCTAAATAACTTTTTAAGTACATATAAAGTCTTGAGGCTCAAAGAGAAATAGGTCTACATCATAAAAATTTCAACATCATACATCATGCAGACAGTCTATCTGATTATAAGAAAAAGTAAAATCATTTTATTGAATATGCTTCAAGTGATTTACTGAGTTCCATATTATAAAATAGATAGCATGTTGAAGGTCATTCATTTAAAGGAAAGGATAGTCACTTTTGATAATATTAAGGAAAATGGACAATAACAATCATGAATATTGAGGGAAAGTCTCATAATTATTGTTCCAACAAATGGCTAGACAAAGTGGAGATGATCACAAACATTATTTTCAAAGAGAAACCCTCGGCCAAGATAGTGAAATGGTGAAGGACACCAAATTCATTTGTGCATCCCCATGTTTAAAATATTGAGAACATGAGTTTAGAGCATAAATCTGTTATGAGGCTGAGAAATAGAGCTTTGGAGTAAAACAAATACTTGAAGAGATAAGGAAGCCAAGTTCCTAAAACCCATCACATCTTGCAAATAAAGATATCAAATGAAGAGAGTTTGGCCTATAATCTCAGAACAAAAAATACCCAGATATAGAAAAACCATGGTGGCCAAGCAATAGAAATATCAATAGAGAATGGAAGCATAAAGAGGATAAATAAGAAAATATGCTACAAACATGGCTTAAGAGCTTGGAAAAAGATTTTAAAATGGAGGTCAATGCTCAGAAAACACTTACCATGCTTCTTTGTGAAAATCTCCATTGATATCTAGAAATAGAAAAATATTGATGGGATTTCGGCTCTAAACCCCTACCAGTAGCATGGCGGCACCCTCTAGTGAACAATGATAATGCATAAGTGAAATGAATTTTTAGGGCTTCGAGAATATTTTGTGTAATTGCAACCCTAATTCGAAGTGTGGGTGTATTTTTTGACTAAAAGAAAATCATTTCATTCGAATAATGCCCATGGTCTTGTCTTTTTGACAATTGACTTATTCATTTGAGGACCCTGTGAGTTAAAAGTGATAATATTGTCATTTGTTCTTTTTGATGAATATCATTTGTTTTGATACTAAGGAATTTTTACATGTTTTAGTGAAGGAACCTTTCAGTTGTTTATTTTTGCATGTTTTTGCAAGAGAGTCGACCATTATTTTGAATATTTATTTAAGGTAAATTACCTTAATATTTAAAATATTATGTAAACAATGTATTAAATATTAAAGATAATATTACTTTAATATTTACCATGTCATGCAAATAAAATAACTATCACATGTAAATATTAAAATAATGATACATTGATTATCTTTAATATCAAATCAAGTAGTTTTATTTCTCTCAAGACCATGCAAGAAGTACAAGTGAAGTTGGTGTATCATGCAAATACCAAGGATGGAGACTTTAGTGTATTTTTTTTAAAGTTTACAGATCATGCAGGGGTTAAGTAGAGAAAATGGTGGATTTTTTATTCACTTCTACATCATTCTACGAGTCCCGTTGATCATGTACACTAAGGGTGGAGTTTTCAATTTTCAAAGTTCATTTTTCATCAGTTATGGCCCACTTTTTGTGTTGTTTGTATCTTTTCTCAAGAGGAAGATATTTTTGTTGGAAATATGTGCCTCAATCTTGCTGGCTTGTACCACTTTGGTTTGGGGGACTTCATGTGTTCAACCTTTTCCTTGTCGTTGAGACTTTGTCCGGTCGTTGGGTCTCCTGGTGGTGTTTTGGCAATGGCCTGATGGGTTTGGCTTGGAAAAAATTATTATCAGCTAGCGTTCACTATCAGTGGGAGTTTTTGTGTTGTTCCAATGATGGGCCAATGCGGTGAGGCAATCTCATATCGATGGGTTACATTTCATGTCCGACCGATATGCCAATATGAGTTGAGTGATTGAAGTTGGACCAAGTAGTGAAGAACTTGATTGATGACTGTGGAGGTTTTGATTCGATGGTGTATGTCACATTATGTGCCATCCTAATGGAAGTACCGATGAGAAATTTTTGGCTGAGTGGAATTTCTTGTGCGTTTGACGCATGGCAGTGAGTTAAGCAATGTGTGCAGCCGAAGGATGGTGGGTCTCGAGCATTTATGTTGTGTTGGCAGACCATGGAAACTTGTTAGAATCTCATGAGTTCCTTGAGGAATATAGCAGATGCTGCTTGAGATTCCCCGAAGGAGTTTCAACTACTTACACTTGGCTCAGTGGGACCCAAGTTTGTTCTAAGAGGAGTGAAAGGATGATGGACGCATGGCAACAATGGAACCTTGTTTCAAGTGAGCTCAAGAGAATATTTGGAGTTTACCTCCTCAATTCGCTAGAATTCCATGAGCAGTGGACACATGTCTCATTGGGCCTAGCTACAATATTGGTCGTGTTTGCAAAGGAAAATGCCTCCTGACTGTAGAATGTTTGGTTGGTGGTTGCTTGAGGTTATCTAGATATTGGCAGTTGTTTGGCTAACCACCATACTATGAGGGCTTTACCCTTGGCTAGCGGTAGATCTGTTGACTACCTAGCCTTAGAGGTTTGAATGATGGTTAGAAATGGAGCTCAGGTTGACTGATCTGCAAGCAATAGACACATGGCAATGTGACACGTGGTGAAATCTCATTGGTTTATTTTGCATAATTGTTGCAAATTAATGGCTAGTGACTAAAATCTTGTGTGTGCATCTCGAGGGTTTGATTTGAGTGTGAATTGATTGTAGGATAGCTCAATGTAAGCTGCTAGGGCGGTGCACACAACCCGAGATGGTGAAGCTTGTCGGTGGGATATTATGAGACCCTAATGGTCATTTGGTGGGTATGCGATTTTGACCGAAAGCTGAGAGGTCGGCTTGAGGCCAATGGAATGCCGATTGATGTTGAGCCAGAAGGCGAGGCTAGGTGTTGATTGATAGTAAGCCAAAGCAGATAACTTGAATATGAAAGCAAAGAAAGCTGATATATATCAGATCAAAAGATCGAATGATCCAAGGATTGACAGATCCATGATAGGTGAGCTTGGTCAGAGATCGTAGAGGGTGTGTTCAAGTGATGTGCGTAGAGCATTGTAACTGTGAACACTAATACACTTGGAACCTAGGTAGATGTGTACCTGAGGTGGCTGCTAGGCTATGTCAGCTGAAAGGTTGGTTGTGCAAATGGGCTAAAGAGTTGAAGGGAACCTTCACTGTATGTCTTGTGAAGACATTGTAATAGTGCAAGGTTGCAGATCTATTTTTTTTCCTATTTTTCTCTAGATGAACAAGCTGTAACTCCTATAATGGCTATGAGCCTGATATTGTATTGTAATAGTTTAGTTTTTGAATAATATAATGGCTCTATCTTTTGGAGTGTGGGGTTTTTTACCCGAAAGGATTTTCCCCACGTAAATTCATGTGTTCATTTGTTTGTATGTTCATGGTGTTGAATCTAGTTTAAAATTTCATGTGCTTTTCTTAGAAGGATCAATGGGGGAGAACTACTGTGCCTATTTCTACTTTATGGCATAGTTGTTAGTGCTTCTGGAGTGATTTAGAAATGAAAGTCACTGAGGCACTACTGGTTTTAGACTTTAAATCTGAAACGTTCTCATATGGTAACCCCAACAATTTTCACTTTCAATGAACCAAAACTGCCACCTCCATGCACATTGGAGTTGTTTATGAGTTGCACTTCAGTTGTTTTTTCTCTGTTCACAATAGTTATGAACCTTCTTTATAGGTTTCTCTTTTGCTCATGGGAGCTATTATTGAGATGATTTTATGTTCAATGAACTATTTCTTTCACCTCAAAACACATTGGAGTTGTCACACCTTTGTATTTATGGAAAAAAGTTAATTTTTTTTCCTAGTTCTAGATTTCTCTTGCCTTTGCAATTTTTGCAAAGAAGACTTCTTGTAACTCAGTTTATTTTTTCAAATTAATACATTTAACAGATTATTATAGGTTAATTGACTTTGTCAAATTGCATAATTTTCTTCAAGTATTTGATTAAATCAATGTTTCCCTTTTTAGTCTCTGGTACCTTGTGTTTTGTAGTGATTTGATGCAAATTTAATGTATTTTTCTCATAAACCTTTAATTTTTGTCTCACCTATTGATACATGTGCACGATGCCAATTTATTATAGGTCATTAATTGTGCTTGTTAAGTTTCTCTTTCTTCTTAATTTGTGAGAACCCCATTTTTCCTTAATAAGAGAAAGGTTGAACCGAGCCTTTTATTGAATTAATAGTGTGATTAAAGTGCCCATATTAAGTTGTGATTAATTCTACACATTAGTTTCTTTCGGTGCATCACCATAGTTCAGATTCTAGTTTTGCATTTGATTTAATCCTTTTCCCTTTTCCAATCAACTTTTTAGTCCATAATAAAAAAATCACATAGGAAGCCGGCCAAGAATCCAGAGGTCTAGTTCTATATAGGGTACCCACAACCTTGAATTAGTCCAATGTTACATGGGATTGTAGAGCTTTACAACTTTGCATGCAGGTGAAAATCCCAGTGATAACAATAATAAAATATAGAGAGGATCCAGATTATATGTACCAAGAAATTTAAGATATTTTTCTACATATATATTTTCTATGAAAATACATACATGTAACATTTGGGGATGAGGTCCCCCATTTGTGACCTCATCTTTTCATAGCTCCAAGTCAAAAGTGTTTACCCTTTGAATAAAAAAGACATTTGGACCTAAATTTAAAAATATTTTTATTTTATGTTGAATTCAGATAATTTCATTGAATAGTAGCCCATGAAGCTTTATTTTTGTGATCTTATTTGCCTATAAATATTTCTTAAGGTCAGTTTAACCTCATGTTTGTGGATATATTTGGTGCATAATTACAACACATAATTTTGATCTTAAGGTCCCTTCCTACATTGAATTATGAATCACAAACACATAATTGTTAGCATCAAAATGAATGTAACATCATAGCATTAGAGATAGAATAGTAAAATTTATAAATAAATTTCTCATTTTCAAGTGAATTAAATATTTATTTGTAAATCTAAATATGGAATTTAAGTTTTGGTTAAAAATAAATATTTAATCATTTATTAAGCTCAAGCACCTTAGTTAAAATGGAATTTTACTTGATTAAGTAAAGTAAAATTGAATTTGTGAAGTATGGTATACATTTATCACTATTTAAGTTTTAATTAGACCAACTATAAGAGACCTTCACTTATGTGTCTAGATTTAATCAAATAGCATAACCCTACTATATAATCACCATCGCATAATCTTCATATAAGAGCATTGATTACACCTACAAACCTCTTCCATGTGGGTATTATTAGCTATTCAAATATACTATTTAAAGCCCACTATGTAATCCCCCTTTAATAATAGTTACTTTCTACCAAAAGTCTAGTCTTGTACTTTTTTAACTCACCATCTAAATTGAATTTTTATAGAACACTCATTTACAACCTATGAGATTTCTTCCTTCATTTAAATCAACTATATCTCAATCCTTGCATTTACACAAGGTCATCATCTCCTTTATCATGGAATCTATCCAATACTTTTTTCTCCTTTAAAGAGAGATTCTTTCACAAATATTAGTTCATCACTAAAATTAGTTAAATTAAATGTACACAATAAAAAATTGGAGATATATATCTTTCAAATTATTTATGTTCTCTTACGGACCTTCTTAAAGGTAGTGAAGATAGAGACTCTTATTTTATTCTTCTAAATTTTCCTATAATTTTTTGTCATCGTTGGCTCCTTCTTATCCAACATATTCATTTCACTATGAATCTTCACCTCAACTTGACATCAAATTGTATTGTGTCCCACTCTTCCTTTTGCTGTATAGATCTACAAAAATAATTACTTCCCTACAAAACATATTGTTAGGGACACCTGTATTATATTCATTATCTTAGCTACCCCATTTTTATATATATGGAATATTTTTCTATTAAATTGCAATCCAATTATGTTTGAAAAATTATTCAAATTATTTTGATAAATATACCCCCATAAATTATTTGATCTCAAATCTTGTATTTTTTTCCTTATGAGTTTCTACAAGCACCTTAAATTCCTTATGCTTAAAACTTCATATTTGTGCCTAAGAAAATAAACCAAATACTTTCTTTAAAAATCACCAATGACGTGATGGCATAATATAGATGGTTTCTAAGATATATGAATTAACTCTAAAATCCATTTTTCTATGAGAATTTAACTTTATTTTTCTTTTGAAACACACATTCTCACCTATATATTTATTCTTCAATATTTTTGATCCTTTCTCGCATAGATGAATATGAACTAATTCATTCACATGATCAAAATTCATGGTATAGTTAGATTAAGTAGTACCATCCAATCCAAATAAATTACCATGCTTAATACCTAATTAAATTACAATCCAATTATGTTTATAAAATTATTCAAATTATTTAGATAAATAGACCCCATATTATTTGATCTAAAATCTTGTATTTTTTTCCTTATGAGTTTCCACAATCACCTTATATTCCTTATGATTAAAAATTCATATTTGTGCCTAAGAAAATAAACCAAATATTTTCTTAAAAAATCGCCAATGACTTGATGGCATAATATAGATGGTTTCTAAGATATATGAACTAACTCTAAAATCCATTTTTCTATGAGAATTTAACTTTTTTTTTAATGAAACACACATGACAAACTATTGTTTATTCTTCAATTTTTTTTATCCTTTCTCACCTAGATGCATATCAACTAATTTATTTACATTATCAAAAGTCATGGTGTAATTAGATTAAGTAGTATCATCCAATCTAAATAAATTACCATGCTTGGTACCCTTTTCTAAAACCAAATCCTAAGATACAAAAGCTACTCGAAAAATAACTTGGATTATATCCTAGAACATATATAACTCAATACTTTCCCCCAAAAAAAATCAAGTTGAAACCATGTATATAAAATATATAATAAGATGAACCATAATGTGAAACCATAATGTAGAATATATATACTGTAAAACATAATAAGATGAACCATAATTTGAAACCATAATGTAAAATATATATATTGCAAAAAATAATAAGATGAACCATAATGTGAAACCATAATGTAAAATGCATATAATGTGAAGATCATCATCTAAGAACTATAATGTAACAAATCATCTATCTACATGTAAAACAAGTCAAAGTGGAGGATGCCTAGTATGGCAATGGATCAATCTCTCTCATGATCCCTATCTAGATCCATGTCCCAATCTCTCTCTAGATCTGTCGCCTGATGCCTCTCTTGATCCTTTTCTCGATCCATGTCCTGATCCCCCTCTCTGCAAAATAAAGTCCATTAATTAATTCAATGTACAAGTGTAAATGTAAAGTGATCTTAAATTTTTATACTTTCAATGTTTGAATGTATCAAGTACTTTAAATATTATAAATGTACCTCAAATGTACCATGCATAAGATCACCTGCATGCCAAATCCTCGTATTGCTAGAAATTGAAAAAAAAAAAATTCAATGAAGAGTGAGAACTACTTTAAAGTCAATTTTATTTTATATATGTATGTGAATTTTTAGAATGCAAAATATATATATTATTTGAAAGTACACGCATCTCACCCTTGAACACTCTAACAATTTCACTAATGTCATGAGAATGCAGTCACATCAGGGACACCTTTATTAGGTAAAGGACCGGTTCCAAAGAGAAGTGAGTTGTATGTGTCATATACATCATGTGCAGTAACCTCAACCTGATGTTTTGTAAGGATTGTAGGTTGGTCTGGAATATTTTGATCATCCTATGAAGCTACCTTACCCTAACCCGACTATCTACCAAAATTTCATTTAATATGAGTTTGTACAACATCTAAAGGAATCCCATACTCATCACTGATAAATTGGTATGATGATAGTAAATCAACAATGGAAATCAAAATAACATTGTGTATAGTGGCTTCACTCATCTAGGCCACATCTAATGGTGATGGTAGCTTTGCATATATTTAGGGATCATAATTGGAAGATGTAGCCACAGTGGGGGGAAGGATTATCTGTGGACATAATAAGTATATTCCTACAAGATCAGATGACATATGATTGACCTAAGTAGGAATCATGGAAATATTATCATAAAGGTCAGATCTAATAGGTCTTGTTTCTACACCTTCTACTACTACTAGTTCCAAATTTTTTGGAATAATCAAAAGGTTTGGACCAACTAATGCCCTTTTACTAATGGGTGGTGGAAAATATGCATGTCTAAATTGAGATTTGCTAGCAAGCCTCCCTTTTCCCTATCCAACATGTGAAGAATATATGTATAGTCCACATCGAACCCTAAATAAAACTCAACATATATTTGTTTGCAAAAATAAAGCGTCAACTCATCATTATGTGGCCATTTGTGATGGGCTTCCTGCCATCTGGGATATATAAATGGAGCAAAAAACTCATTTTTACATCTAGTAACAAAATATCCTCTAAATTTTTATGTCCCATATAGTGATGGAACATGTTGTGCATATTATGTGTTGAAACTCCAGTACTAATAGAATCAATTTTCATAGTGCCAATAACACTACTGAAAAGGGACCTATAAAAATCCTCAATGTTAACCTCATCATAAGGATTATAAGATCAATTCGTGTGAATCATACATTTGATCTCTTGTTGAATCCTAACTAATATATCTTGATTAGAGAGATTAGGGGAGTTTATATTGTTTGGTCCAAACATCTCAAAGAATTCTCTAATCTCCTAATTCTATCATTATATAAATTAGACCTAGCCTCATCTTTCTCCTAAGATTGAGTTGAATGATGTGATCCCTAATTATCACCCATATCTATATAAATAGAAATATCTTCACATTTAATTAAAACAATTTTTTTTAAAAAATATGCACTACTTTATTTCTCTAAAAGTAAAATATACAATAACCATTTTATAAGTAAGATGCTCCATAGGAAAATATAAAAAATAGGAAATATGTGCAATGAGTAGCTTGAATGTCATGAAGTAAAAATAAGAAATTTTTTAATTTCATTCAACTATCTATGAAAAAGAGGGGTAAAGGGAGAAAGTAGGATTAAATTTTACTTAGTAGGAAATTTAAAGTCTTAAACAAAGAATTTCACATATTATCATTTAAAATTGCAAGGTATCTCTAAATTCGAAATAACAATCATACAAGTTTGTATAATATAGGATAAGAGTGTATGATTAAGTATATAATGCATCTATATAAGTAGAGATAAAGAGATAATCATGCATCTTAGGTGTTTATCCTTTTTTTCATTACACACATCTAGGCCTTTTGGATGTCTCACTAAGTGAATGTATAATACCATTCTTGGTGATGGTGTACATTCAATACAATAAATGAACAATCAAATAAAAATGAATATTAAATAACATTAAATGATCAATCAAATACTTTATTGAAATAATCTTGGAATGATATTAATTGGAGTTATGTGAATGGATAAGTGAAACTAGTTATAGTAGAAATTTTGATGCCTACAATGTATTTTACAATATGACTTAAACAACTCTATAATTTCATTTAAATGCATGATTTTATAAATATATTTAGGTGGTGCATTTAAATGAAATTATAGTCATAATTTGTTACATTACGTTTTAAGTCATATCCTAAAATACATTGTGCTAGACACCAAAATTTATACTATAACTAGTTTCACTTATCCATTCACATAACTCCAATTACTAAGGGTACTAATTGGAGTTATATGAAAGGATAAGTGAAACTAGTTATATAGTAGAAATTTTGGTGCCTACAATGTATTTTGGGATATGAATTACACCTAGATACAATTTCATTTAAATGCATGATTTTATGAATATATTTAAGTGGTGTGCATTTAAATGAAATTATAATCATACTCTTACATTAAGTTGTAAGTCATATCCTAAAATACATTGCGCTAGGCACCAAAATCTCTACTATAACTAGTTTCACTTATCCATTAACATAAACTTCAATTACTACCCTTCCAAGATTATTTCAATAAAGTATTTGATTTATCAATTATTGAATTGAACACACACCATCACCAAGAATGATCTATTAAAAATTCACTTAGTGTGAGGCATCCAAAAAGGCCACTTATTACCCTTACAAATTATTTCAATAAATTGTTATTTAATATTATTCTATATTTGATTGGAGTTTTGCATATTCAATTAATTGACTACATTCAAAGGCTGATATGTGAAAGAGTGAATCAAAAAATACATTTTGAACCCAAGTTTTCCTACATTCAATACATTAAATGATCAATCAAATACAAAATAATATTAAATAATAGTTTATTAAAATAGTTTGGAAGGGTAATAATTGGCCCTTTCAACCATTCTCAATTATGGTATACATTGAATACAATAAATGATCAATCAAATACTTTATTGAAATAATATTGGAAGGGTATTAATTGGAGTTATGTGAATACGTAAGTGAAACTAGTTATAGTAGAAATTTTGGTGCCTAGAACAATGTATTTTAGGATATGTATTTCAAGATATGACTTACAAATTAATGTAAGAGTGTGAATATAGTTTCATTTAAATGCACCACTTAAATATATTCATAAAATCAATTCATTTAAATGAAATTATATCTAGTTGTGAGTGATATCCTAAAATACATTGTAGGCACCAAAATTTCTACTATAACTAGTTTCATTTATCCATTCACATAAACTCCAACCACTACCCTTCCAAGATTATTTCAATAAAGTATTTGATTTATCAATTATTGTATTGATTTTACACCATCACCAAGAATGGCCTATAAACATTCATTTAATTTGAGGCATCCAAAAAGGCCAATTATTACCCTTCTAAATTATTTCAATAAATTGTTATTTAATATTCTTCTATATTTGATTGGAATTTTGCATGTTCAATGAATTGATTACATTCGAAGGCTGATATGTCAAAGAGTGAGTCTACAAATACATTTTGAACCAAATTTTTTCTACATTCAGTACATTAAATGATCAATATAATACAAAATAATATTAAATAATAGTTTATTAAAATAACTTGGAAGGGTAATAATTGGCAATTTTTTTCCATTATCGATGATGGTTTACATTGAATACAATAAATGATCGATCAAATACTTTATTGAAATAATCTAGGAAGGGTTTTAATTGGAGTTAAAATAGATAAGTGAAACTAGTTATAATATAAATTTTGGTGCCTAGAAAAATGTATTTTAGCATATGAATTACAACTTAATGTAAGATTTTGACTATCGTTTCATTTAAATGCACCACTTAAATATATTCATAAAATCATACATTTAAATGAAATTATATCTAATTGTAAGTCATATCCTAAAATACATTGTAGGGATCAAAATTTATACTATAACTATTTTCATTTATCCATTGACATAAACTCCAACTACTACCCTTCCAAGATTATTTCAATAAAGTATTTGATTGATCAATTATTGTATTGAATGTACACCATCACCAAGCATGACATATTAAACATTCATTTAGTTCAAGAAGCATCTAAAAAGGTCAATTATTACCCTTCCAAATTATTTCAATAAATTTTTATGTTGGATATTCTTCGATATTGTTGATATGTGGTTCTCATTGATGTAAAAACTATTGACATTAATGTCTTTAAGACTATATATGTCAACGATATTGAGAAAATTGTAATAAAATAAGTTACAGGTTGTTGTGAAGCAATGAATTTTAGTATGATGGCTAGCTCAGTATATTGATGGTGAGAAGTTCCAGATTAAATGGTTTGTTTTCAAGTATATCTATTTTATCCATTGAAAATTTAAGAGGTTTGCATGAATATTTTATCAAGCTATGAGTATTGGTGTTCCAACAGTTGTTATGTTGTTGTAGTTGGTGTTTTTGAAAGAAGATGATGTGATTCTAAGAATATGAGTTATTGTAAATTATTATGTGATGATTCATGATGCTTGTGGATGTTTCTAGATCATGATATGTCTATGTTGTTGGTCCACATTGATTTTTGTGCTCGTGATTGGCGATTTTTTTATTGTTCATGTTTTTCATGTTCATGGCTGAGAAGGTGATTATAGTGTGTTGTGGATATTCAAGGCTAATTGTTTAAGGTATTTCATGTTTGAGAAATTTTTTTTGGGTCCTTGCTATGTTTTTTCCGATGCTATTTGATTCGCATTGATATTTTTTATTAATTTGGGTTGATAGTTTGTACACATTTTATGTTGTGTTGGGCCAACATGTAGTTGATTTTATCCCTAATTGCGGATATATATGATCAATTTTTTATACCATTTGATGCATGGTGTAAATGTAAGAAGCGAGATGTGTGATTCCTATGTGTGAATAATGTTCTAATCTTTCGAAGGAAGAAGTAAAGTGTGAGGAAGAGTGAGTAGAAGGAAGTGTTCATGTGCTTAACCAAAATTAAAATCAGGCATTAGCAGATGCAATTTTCTTAGTTCAAAATCTCTTAGATGGATGTAATCCGAATGTGACTATAAGACAATGTGTCAACCTTTGGGTAGTAAGCCTCTTTTTGTATTTGAGTAGTGAGCTCTAGGTAGTGTTCCTGAATGTATGTGCATCCCCATATTTGTAATACTTTTAATAAAGTATAATCTTGTGGATTAACCTCCACCATGGTTTTTCCCCTAATAGGATTTCCACGCAAAAATATTGGTGTTATGTGTGTTTCTAATGTGATGATGGTTTATGATTTCATGTTTATCTATCAGATCTAAGAATAAGTTTAATAAGTATAATTTTTGAGATAGCTAATTCACCCCACTTCTCAGTTGTCTACCCTTGTGTTTCCAACAATTGGTATTAGAGAAAGTTCCTCTAGAGAAGCTTGATCGCTTGAGGTGATCTGAGATGTCAACATATAAGAAGGATAGTCTGTGATTTGATGGAATAGATTATTCTCTATGGAAGACTTGAATTGAGTGTCATCTGAGATGCATTGGTGAATCTTACTAGATGCTTAAAAATAATAGATATATCATCCCACAAAATGGTCCTTCTACTGTAGGTGAAATCAAGGAAGTCGAATACAATATTAGGGCTAAGGAAGCATTGTTGAGTGCTCTAACTGATTTCGAGATGACAAATATAATGGAGCTGAAGATTGCTTATGAGATATGGAAAAAGTTGGAAACTTTGTATGAAGGTGATAACCATGTGAAGATTGCTAAGTTGCAAAGCCTAAAAGGGAAATATGAAACATTGAGAATGGGTGAAGATGAGAACATCACTCATTTTATGCAAAGAGTGAATGAACTTGTTCTTAGTATCAGATGTGTTGGTGGAACATTGGAAGAATCATATATTGTTGCTAAAGTGCTCAGATCCTTGCCTGTTGCATACAAACAAAAAGTTGTTGCTATTGAGGAGATCCAAACTATGATAAATGTAACCAAAGACATGTTGATTGGTAAGCTTGTTGCTTTTGAGTTAAGTGAGTTTGGTGAATATCTTCCTCATAAAAACATGCATTCAAAGCTACTATATCTGGGAAAGATAAACAAATATATGATTTTTGAGAAAGTTCTTCTTGAAAAGTGTCCAAGTATGAGAAAGAAATGAGAGAGATTGAAGAAGAAGAGAGAAAACTAGATGAGCTTGAAGCACTTCTTGTCAAGAGGGTAGCCATAAAAGAAGGTAAGTATAAAGGGAAATTTCCTCTTAAATATTTTTCTTGCAATAAGATAGGTCATTTTTCCTCAAGTTGTCCTGAAAGAGTTCCTAAGCCAAGATCTAACAAGCATAGATTCTAAAGAAAGTGGTACTTTTTTGTTCATGAAGGTGTGACAGATGATTAATATAATAAAGGAAATGCAAGTGAGGATGACTGGGTATTTATTGCTATCAAGGAAATTAATCTTATACCTACCAATTCTAGTAGTTGCATGAATGTGAAGAAAGCTCTAGCTACCAGAGTTGAAGATAAAGATGAATGGGTGATTGATAGTGGATTCTCTCATCACATGACAGGTGATAAAAGTAAATTTGTGAGCTTGGAAAAGTATGATGGTGGTGTTGTAATATTTGGTGATGATAGAGTTGGTGTAATCCATGGAAGAGGATCCATTTATTTTGATGGTAAGCATAATTGATGATTTTCTATATGTGGAAGGTTTGAAGCATAATATTTTAAGTGTTGGAAAAATGGTTGACAAGGGATATAATTTTCAATTCAAGGATGGAAAGTGTAAAATATTGGGGAGTTCTAGAAATGTGATTGCATCCGTTACAAAAACAATAGGTAATATCTTTCACCTAAGTACTGCTAGTAAAATTTGCTTGATTCTTCAAGTTGATGAAATTTGGTTTTGGCATAGGAGATTATGTCATGTAAAATTTGATAATATTATCAAGATAAGTTCCTCTCAAGCAGCGAGAGATCTTCCTAAGTTGATTAAACCTACTAATATTATATTCAAGGAATATCAGTTAGGGAAGCAAACTAGAGTTTCATTCAAAAGCAAACAACATTGTTCAAATGAATTATTGGAGCTTGTGCATATTGACTTGTGTGGTCCTTCTAGAGTCAAAATTCCACAAGAAAAGAGGTATTTCATGTTACTTATTGATAATTATTCTAGATTCATGTGGGTTGCTTTCTTAAGGGAAAAATTTGAAGCTCTCGAGAAATTCAATATTTTCAAGGCTATGGTTGAGATAGAGACATGTTTGAAGATTAAATGTTTGAGATTAGATATAGGTGGTGAATTCACTTCTAGTGAGTTTAATTCTTTCTATGAAGAGCATGGGATAAAGAAATAATTATCTAACCCATGGACCCCTCAACAAAATGGAGTTGTGGAAAGGAAGAACAAGACAATTCAAGAAGATAATAGGACTATGATGTTGGAAGGAAATGTTCCTCATATCTACTAGAGAGAAGCTATGAGTACTGCCATTTATACTCTCAACCGAGTACATGTCAAAGGTGATACTAGTAAGAATCCTTATGAGCTATGGTTTGGTCATAAGACTATTATTAGATACTTAAAAATCTTTGGGAGTAAATGCTATATCAAAAGAGATGAAGATATAAGAAAGTTTGATGCTAGAAGTGATGAAGGAATGTTTCTTGGTTATTTTACTAAAAGTAAACCTATTGGTGCTACAATAAGAGATTAAGGAAAGTAATTGAAAACACTAATGGAAAGGTTGATGAAGACACATTTAGACCATCCAAAAATTGTGGATATGATTGAGACAATTAGAATTAAAATAAAAATAAAGGAAAGAAAGATTAGACTCAAAATCAGGGAAATCAAGAGGAAGAAACTAGTGAAAGTGCAAAAGTAAGATCACAACAGCCTGAAGTTCAAGAACAGCCTAAGAATCCAAGGTATGTAAGACTAAATCATTCAAAAGATCAGATTATAGGTGATAAGAATAAATGTGTTCAAACTAGGAGAAAAATTGCAAAAGAATACTATTTGATTTCCAAGACTGGGCCTAATAGTGTTGATGAAGCATGCAAAGATGAATATTGGGTGGAAGCAATGAAAGAAGAACTACTACAAATTGAGAAGAATGATACATGGACTCTTGTTCCTAGACCTAAGGACAAAAATGTAATTGAAACTAAATGGGTCTTTTGAAACAAATTGAATGAGCAAGGTGAATTTGTTAGAAACAAAGCAAGACTAGTGTGTAAAAGATACTCTCAGATGGAAGGAATTGACTTTGAAGAAAATTTGCTCCTGTTGCTAGGATATAAGCTATGAGACTATTTATTGCTTATGTTTCTTACAAAAACTTCAAGTTTTATCAGATGGATGTCAAGTCAACATTTCTAAATGGTGAAGCAGATGAAGACGTGTATATTAAGCAACCCGATGGATTTTAATTGACTAATCAGGGAGATATGGTTTGTTGATTGAAGAAAGAACTATGAATTTAAGCAGCCCCAAGAGCCTATTATGCCAGATTGGATAAGTATTTGTTGAAGCTTGGATTTAATAAAGGTACCATTGATAGTAATTTATATTTCAAGATTGATCATGATAGATATTTGATTGTTGAAGTCTTTGTTGATGATATCATTTTTGAAGAAGATGATAGTTTGTGCATGAAGCTTGATGATGAGATGCAGAGTGAGTTTGAGATGTCTATGATTGGAGAAATGAAATTATTTTCTGAATTGAAAATTGCTTAGCTAGATAAAGGGATCTTTATATCTCAATCCAATTATGTGAAATAATTGCTAAAGAAGTTTGGTATGGAATATTCCAAGCCAGTTGGTACAGCTATGGTGACCAGATGTAAGTTGACACAAGATGATGATTCTCCTAAAAAAATTAGACTAGATACAAATCTATGATTGGTGGATTTCTCTATTTGACTCAAACTAGACTTGATATCATGAATGTTGTATGCATTGTTGCAAGATTTAAAGCTAATCCTAAGGAATCTCGTGTGACAGTTGTGAAGAGTATTTTTATGTATTTGAAGGGGACAATTGATTTTGGCCTATGGTATCCTAAAGAAGATGACCTTACTTTGAGTGCTTTTACCTGATGTTGATTGGGCAAGAGATGTGAATGATAGAAAGAGTACTAGTGGTGGTGCATTTTTCTTGTGAAAGAATTCGATTTCATGGTTAAGTAAGAAGCATAATATCATTTATTTATCTACTATAGAGGTAGAATACATTGTTTCTACTAACAATTGTACTCAAGTATTGTGGATGATGAAAATGTTGAAAGATACCAGAGTTGTGTATGTTATATTCTATGATAATTCAAGTGCAATTAATATTTATAAGAATCTGGTGCTACATTCAAAAACCAAGCATATATCTATCAAGTTTCACTTTTTGAGAGAGAAGGTGAGTGAAAAGAAAGTCAAATTAGAGTATGTTCCTACTAAGGAATAGATTGCAGATATCTTTACCAAGACCTTGCCTAAGGATAATTTTGAGTATCTTAGAGGGAAGCTAGGGGTGATTACCTCTCCTAATAAGAATTAATATGAAATGACTTGCATCAATTCGTGCATTTCATAGTCATATATTGTGATCTAGATTGATGTTGTGGTGGCTACTACTCAGGGGGAGTAGTCAGATGTTCAGATATATTGTTCACAGTTTGTGTGGATAAAGATAATGTGTACCTTTGTCATCTATGTCAAAGGGGGAGAAGATTCATATGAAAATTTGTGAAAGAGTTAAGGAAAGAGTCAAAAACTAAGGGGGAGAAAGTGCTAAGAGAAAGTATCATTGATGGTGTTTTTCATATCATGTGTTACCATCAATGCCAAAGGGGGAGATTGCTGGCTATTCTTGGATATTTCTGATAGGTGGTTGTCATTGATGTCAACACTATTGGTATTAATGCCTTTAAGATTGTATATGAGGAGGATATTGAGAAAATTATAATAAAATCAGTTATAGGTTGCTAGTGAAGCAATGAACTTAAATATGATAGCTAGCTTAGTATATTTATGGTGAGAAGTTGTATATTAAAGGGTTTTTTTTCAAGTATATCTAGTTTATCCACCAAAATTTTTAGAGGTTTGCATGAAGATTTGATCAAGTTATGAGTATCGGTGTTTCGATAGTTTTTCTATTGTTGTAGCTGGTGTTTATGAAAGAAGATGGTGTGATTATAGTAATCTAAGTTCTTGTGAATTCTTCTATGGTGATTCATGATGCTTTTGGATGTTTCTAGATCATTCTCTATCTATGTTATTGGTTCACATCGATTGTTGAGCTTGCGATTGGTGATTTTCTACTGAGTGTTCATATTTTTCATTTTCATGTCTGACATGGTGATTGTAGTGTGTTGTGGATCTTCAAGGGTAATTGTTTAAGGTGTTTTGTGTTCAAGACAAGTTGTTTTGGGTCCTTGCTATGTTTTTTCTGACACTATCTGATTCACATTGATAATTGTTTATTAATTTTGGCCGATAGTTTGTACACATTTTATATTTTGTAGGGCTGACATGTAGTTAATTTTTTCCCTAATTATGGATATATATGATTGATTGTTTATACCATTTGATGCATGGTGTGAATGTAAGAAGTGATATGTGTGAGTCCTATGTGCAAATAATATTTTAATCTTTTGAAGGCAGGAGTAAAGTGGGAGGAAGAGTGAGCAAAAGGAAGTGTTCATGTGCTTAACTGAAACTATAATTTGGCATTAGTAGATGCTATTTTCTCAGTTGAAAATATCTCAAATGGATGTAATCTGAATGTGACTGTAAGACAGTGTGTGTCTTCCTTTGGGTTGTAAGCCTCTTTTTGTATTTGAATAGAGATCTCTAGGAAATTGCTTGAATGCATGTGCATTCCCCATTTGTAATACTTTTAACAGAGTATAATCTTGTGGATTAACCTCCACCATGGTTTTTCCCCTAATAGGGTTTCCACGCAAAAATCTTTGTGTTATGTGTGTTTCTGATGTGATGATGGTTTATGCTTTCATGCTTATTTATCAGATCTAAGAATATGTTTAATAAGTATAATTTCTAAGACAATTGATTCACCTCCCCTCTCAATTGTCTGCCCTTGTGTTTCCAACATGTTATTTAATATTCTTCTATATTTGATTGGTATTTTGTATGTTCAAGTGAATTGACTACATTTGAAGGCTGACATGTCAAAGAGTGAGCCTACAAATATCTTTTGAACCCAAGTTTTCTTACATTCAATAAATTAAATGATCAATCAAATACAAAAGAATATTAAATAACAGTTTATTAAAATAATTTTGAAGGATAATAATTTTCCCTTTTCGCCATTCGAAATGATGGTATACATTGAATAAAATAAATGATCAATAAAATAATTTATTGAAATAATTTTGGAAGGGTATTTATTGTATTTATGTGAATAGATAAGTGAAACTAGTTATAGTAGAAATTTTGTTGCCTAACGCAATGTATTTTAGGATATGACTCACAACTTAATGTAAAAGTATGAAGTTATACTTTCATTTAAATGCACCACTTAAATATATTCATAAAATCATACATTTAAATGAAATTAGATCTAGTTTTAAGTCATATCCTAAAATACATTGTAGGCACCAATTTTTTTACTATAACTAGTTTCACTTATCCATTTACATAACTCCAATTTAATAACTCTAATTACTACCCTTAGTAATTGTAGTTATTTGAATGGATATGTGAAAAATTAGTTATAATAAAAAATTGGTTGCCTAACACAATGTATTTTAGGATGAATTACAACTCTATAATTTCATAATGCATAAAACTATAAAATTGCAAGTCATATCTATAATTTCTACTAGGCCCACATCCTAAAATACATTGTCTTAGACACCAAAATTTCTACTATAACTAGCTTCACTTAGGGTTGGTGTTTGTGATCTTTCATTTTTTCATCAGTGTTTAGTAACTCTTTTACTTAATCTAAGTCGCATAGATTTTGAGTAGCATAGGTTATATGGTTTAGGTTGTGTACAAAAAAGGGTTTATTTTTTAAATCTAATATCTCATAGATTCTTCTATTTTTTTAAAATAAGAAATTGATTCATATTGCAATATCTTTCTACTTTTATTGGTATGGTCAACAAGAGAGCATTAGTTGGTCCAAACATTTTGGAAAAACCACCTCATTGGGTTGCTGCTAGTTCAAAACATTTTGGAAGAACCAAAATGTTTGGACCAGCTAATGCCCTCTTATTGACCATGCCACATTTATTTTTTTATTTCATGAGATACTTTATATTCTAATCTTTCTTGGAGGAGAAAGCTCATCTCAACCCTACTATGAATATCAAATCTAAAACATTAAGTCTTATTGTCTATAATTAATTAGGATGAAATGAAATATAGATAGACAATAAAAAGTTAATTCTTATTGACTATAATTTTAACTTATTTTCTATAATTAATTATGATGAAATTAATAATAGATAGACAATAAAAATTAATGTTTTGGTTCACCTATAATTACTAGAGTGTTTATAATTCTTATTGTCTATAATTTTCTTTGAACCACAACTTACAATTTATAGATGCAAATTTTAGCAAAGATATATAATAATTTGGGGGGTAGATATGGATTGGATTTACCGTGCATTAGTTGAATATTTATATGATAGTTTAGATGATACATGAATGAATGGTGAATGCTATATCCAACCCCATAAATCTAACCTAAAGACTAACTAAATGCTATATTTGATTCAATTGATCTCTTGGTTATGGAAGATATGTTAGTGCACTTTCATTTATTACTATGCTTGCTTATTAACTTCAATTTGTAAGTACCAATAGTAAACATGTTTAGATGTATAAATTTAAATGATGGTTTTTGAGTGTCTTAAACCACAATTTTCTTTCAATACAAGATTTTCTTCCATGTCTAACAAATCTTAGCCACATGAGGCCACACTAGAAGTGTTGGATGGTCTACTCAACCTAACGAGTCAAATTTGATAATGAGTAAGAGGCTCATATATTATGAAATAAATTAAATGATTCTAATTTCCATTTGAACTAAATTACATTATATTATATAATTTATATGTTCCTAATCATTTTTTTTCTCAACAATTATCAATAAAATGGTAGACTTTATTGAAATATATTATGGTCCTAATTTGGGGAAGAACTATTATAGACAGGTTCTGAAAATAGGTGACCCTATAAACCAAAAAATAAAAAATTGATATGGTGATTCGATCTCATGGAATAAAGTACAAAAGGAAATACTGTAAGTATGAACATAGATCTATTGTTTTTTCACACCTATTTGATATTTTATAGAGTTACTTTAGCACTATGTGCAACATTTGATCTATAAGTAGGGAGAACATTCCTCACACCACCCTTAGAAACAAATTCCCATGGAAAAACTTCTAACAAAACCCTCAATACACATAAAACTTAGCCAAGTCCAATGGGTTACCAAATCAACATATCATATAAGGTTATTGACTGTCTAAGTTGATTGAAAAGCTAATAGGTTGCATCACATTAGGGAAGAGTTCCTTCTTTTTATTTTGGGATTTTTCCAGATAAGTTTATTAATATTATCAATATCTTATAAATTATATTACAGCATGCTAGTTTAGGATATTTTGAGCTCATAGGTGTGAATGAGAAAAATAATGGCTATAATAAATATTATATAAACACAAGTTCAAAAAAATAGTTATTTTTCAAATTTGATGCCTCAGATAAAGTAAAATAATTATAGACTTTGATAGAAGATAGAGACACACCTCTCTCAGTATACCTATGGAGTTCAAAGCTTAAATACTATTTATCTTAATGCACTAAAACAAAGGGCTATTTGGCCTTAATATTTATATGGTATTAAACAAGTTGTCAACCAAGAATTCACACAATAGTTTTGTTTTGTTGTGACTTTATCAAATTGAACTTCTACTGGACTTGTTTGTAGGAAGTTAGTTTCATGTTGTTTCCCATATCTGTGATCATTATTTGTTATATGACTTCTAGAAATATTATGATATTTTATTAATAGTTTTCATTCAATATAAAAAAATTTAGCTTCCTTATTGGGACAAAAAATCCTTCAATACCTGACCTGTCAGATATTTCCATACAAATGATCTAACTTTGAAACCACCTTAGATTATGAGCAAGAAAAAAAAAAAACTCACTTACATTGGCCTCCACTTACATCCACTTCAAGAGGATCTACCCTCAAATAGTATATATTGGTGATTATAAGAAAAATTCTTAGATGAGGAGATTTGAAGGATGCATTTGAAGTAGAGCATAAAGCCTTGGGAAGAAATCATGAGATTTTGACAAAAATATATAGCACAAAACAATGACTTGGAGAATTCATTCAGGTGTGCCAAAATCTCATTAGATTTTCAAGAATTTTATGTTATCATTCAGTAAACAAAATGAAGCTTAGCCAATTTATTGGTGGACTCTAACCATGATGCAGACATAAAACAAGGGTTGCACCTCTTGATACATAGTGATTAGTTTTATTCCTAAAAGGTATGGATATTGAATATTATTCTAAAATTGTTAGGAATGATATACCTATTATTAATTTATGCCTTTCAGATTTAGTGTTGTTGAATTTTTCTAGAGAGCATACAATAAAAATATTGTGTGCAAAATTGGGAATTTCTATCAAACAAAATCCCAAGAAAATAATTTTTTCTTGTAGAAAATATTGTATTATTTGAAAATGGTGGATGTGTTTGAAACATTACATCTAGGTTAGTGAATAGATTTAAGTACATTAATAATTAGTATGTTAGAATAATAACAATTTGTCCTTGTAAACGTAAGTAGGGTAGTTTGGGAGGTTTCCATTGTGCCTTATATTGTTGGTTATTACATCTTGATAAAAAATGATTTAAAAATAATAATAATGGAATTTCAAACTAGAAACATTGAACATGAAACTATCATTTGCATGCAAATTATAATTTGAAAAGAGAGGGTTCATGTTTCATAGTAGCTAGTGCAATTGAAAGATAAGTCTTGTCCTAAACATCTTATAGATTTTATTTATGTATTGTTTGTAATACATGTCCAAGATATTGATTCAGGGTTATGTATACCACTATGTAGGGCTTTCACACATTCACATGTGATTTTAAGGGTTTATAAATAAACCCTTAAAATCACATATGAAAACCTTGTTATAAAACCTTTTACAAAATGGCATGTGGAACGAAATATTTATACCGAATACCCCAATGATGGAAAAAACCAAAAAAATATAAACCCTTAAAATCACATACGAAAAACCATTAATAATATTTTATTATACAACCTTCTCAAATCAGCATGTGCAAAGAAACATTTAAACAAAATATCCAATAATGGAAAAAACCCAAAAAAATGAAACCCTAACTTAGAGTTGCAAAAATACACATCATAATGAACAACCAATAAAAAAAAACTTTCTATTTAGCACAACCAACACTTCACTAGCCAAATTAGAGGAACAAAACACAAAAAATCCTCCCTTCGATTCCATTTTGTACAGTCGGTCTTTGCATGAGAAAACTCTGATCATAACTCCTTTGGGAAAACATGCAAAATTCCTGTGAACAGTCTTTTTTTTTCTTTTATATTCATCCACTTCAGTCGAAAGGGATTTGACCAAGTAGGTTCTGGCGGAAATCTACTCAATCTAAAAAGGGAGGCCACATAGGCACCATGTCATTGCCACATGGTTTTGGCTGAAACCTATTCAATTGAATCCCTTCCGACCGAAATAGGTTCGATAGAATTTGTGCCAGTGTGAAACATGTTTATACTTCTACCCATTGGAAAACACTCTATGCTATGGGTTTTCTCATTCTGTAGGTCGAAAGTGAAAGGTTGCAGAAAAAGTGGTAGATTTGTAGGTGGCAGAGATGAAAAAATAATTGAATTGAGGTGAGGGTTTATAACTAATTGGGTTGTTACTTCTAAAGGGTTTTAAAACATTATGTGGGTTTTAGATTTTGAAAAACTAGTGTTTTTCAACCTAGAATTTTACACAATAGTATGAGTGTCTTAAAAAAAAAATTTTATTAAAAGACCATGGGGATATAATGAAAGGAACTATTTTTCAAATACCAGGTGTTTTCCAACAACCATTAACATTCTATATTATTGTAGGTTGGAAAACATAGTGGGAGGTGAGTACATGATTTATGAAACCTCCAACCCACATAATTTTGTAAAACCCATTATGGACGCAACTAATCTCTTGAAAAAAATAACTATATACATAACAAAATGCATAAAAACATACATAACATGATGGGACAACATAGTAGTGTGCTATTTCCAATGATGTGTTATGTTAGGAGAGTAGATTCTCCCTCACATAGCTAATCTCCCAACAAAATGCACCTATGTACATAAAAAAAAGCATAAAAACATAAATAACATGATGGGATGATCTAGTATAGGGCCTACCAAGATGGATGATAAAAGTGACGAAATCAACAAATGGGAGGAAAAGTGACAACAAGGGAAGCAAGGAGATAACGGTGGTGTCAACTCATTTTTTCCCAACTAACTAATTGGTTTGTTATATCTAGAGGGTTTTACAACACTATGTGGGTTGTACGTTGCTTAACACCTAGTATTTTCTAATTCCATTAAATTCTTACTATCTAATTCACAAAATGGTCTCAAGGAAATCACAAAACATACCAAATTGAGGTGAGGAGTGAGTAATAAATTGGGTTGTTACTTGATAAGGGTTTTAAAACATTATGTGGGTTGCAGATTTCATAAAACCAGTGCTTTTTAACTTGGAATTTTACAAAATAGTATGAATGTCTTGAAAATATTTTGTTAATTAGATAGTAGGAATGTAATGAAAGAAATTGTTTTATAAACACCTAATATTTTCCAACAAATATTAACACTTTGTATGATTGTAGGTTGGAAAACACAATGGGAGGTGAGTGCATGATTTATGAAACCTCCAACCCATAGAATGTTGTAAAACCCTATATACATTAAAGCCAAATAAAATCCCTTGTTTTTATTGTCACTTTGAATTACGCCAACATTTTTTTCCTTGTGCAAGAAGTTATCTATGCAACACAGGTGGGAAGGCTGACATGAATGAGACATGCATTTTAAATTGTAACAATTATTGTTATTGGAAAACACTTTGTGTTGTGAGTTCTTTCATTCTACACATTGAAAGTTGAATTTTTGAGAGCACGGGGTGGAGTTGCAGGTCAGGGATATATAAGACTATCCAAATTCACCTAAGGGGTGAGTAACCAATTGGGCGTTTACTTGTAAAGGGTTTTAAAATAGTATTTGGTTCGAGGTTTCATAACACCTAGTGTTTTCAAACCTACAATTACACATAGATAGTATGAGTGTAATGAAAATATTTTGGTTACATAGTAAGAATCCAATTGGTTGGTCACACCCTAGGTGTTTTTGGATATGTTTATGTGTCCCCCACTAGTAATTATATTGATAGTATGAATTTATTAAAAAAAAAAATGTTACATAAAGAATATAATGAAAGACACCTTAAAAAATGATCACAAGTCTTAGGTAGACTAAAAATTATGTTTTAAATTCCTCTTATGATAGAAAAAAATATGCTTTCTTATAGCAGATGGTACAAAAAAATTTGGAACTTTAATTGTCTATAACACTTGCAAATTTTTTCAATATTACATGCAACCACATATGCAGCATTTGGCTATGTGTATATTATGTGCATTCTATTTATGTTAATATGAAATATATCAGTAGGAAATTCCACCTGAAGTCTTATTGTTTATGGTAGCTTTCTTAAAAATGAAAGAAAAAGGTTGACATTTAAATCATTTGACCTCAACAATTTTTAATATAGTAGTCAATGGTATTCAATAGAGTATAGCAATAAATGTTGTGTATGTATATATGTGGGAAACTATTTTTCTCATCGTAGATACTTTCAAATCAATAATGGTATTAAATCCTATTTGTAACAATAAAAATGGCATTTCACTATCTTCATATGATTGCAACAGAAAAATGCTCACAATATTTGCAATGTTGAAAAACACATTGTCCCCTGTCAATTATTTCCTTGTGAAAAGGTTTTGTTTCCTATGCACCAATAATGTAATGAAGTCCACCTTGAAATTTTTTTTCTTATGATTGCTTACAATAGATGGTGTAATAAATTTTGGAACTTTAACTATTTGTAACACTTGTAATTTTTTTTACATGTATTACAACCAACCATGGATGCACACTTTAAAAGAGAAGCTACTTTTTACAGTTATGAATTCTATTGAGGTTGTCAGCACACCATTAAGGTATGTAGTGTCACATCTCCTTTAGGATGGTTATGTTTGACAGATGTACGGGTAAGATCCGCTAATTACAAGATACATTCCAATGCTTAATAAATTAATATCTGACAAATAGTTATTATGTTGATTGGAAAGTGGGAATATTTTAACTAGGAGGTTGAAAAGGTTGTATATAGGAGGTCCACTCATTTTAGGAGAATGATAAGGCAACAACGTGTTTGGTAATTGATTGTGAACTTCCAATTACTCTTTCCTTACAATGTGTCAGTCAAAATGCTTTACAATTTCATTTCTATTACAAGTATGTTTCTTTTGATAGTATAGTATTCCTTCAATTCATGTTGGAAATTGGGGAGACGATCATGCTCATGCCACATTCGACAACGAAGAGGAAGAGGTTGCAAAGGGAAACCCTAAGGATGAGGAGGTTTTAAATGAAGCATGGGGTGATGTGGAGGTAGATATAATAACTCAATCAATGCATTGTTTGGCTATGTGTATATAGGTTTTACATTCAATTTATTTTAATATCAAATATATTGATAGGTGATTCCACCTAAAGTCTTATTGTTTAGGGTAGCTTGCTTGTTGATGTCACATTATTTGTTGTGTTGGAAAACACACTGTCTCCTATTTGTTATTTCCTTGTGATTTTTTTTTTTGTTTCCTATACACCAAGAATGTAATGAGGTCCACATTCAAAATTTGGAATAAATTTTAGGTAGGGTGAAAATTTCATTTCACTATCTTCATCTCATTATAATAAAAAAATGCTCACATTTTTTAAGTTTTGGAAAACACACTATCTTATGTTAGTTATTTCCTTATGATATGTTTTTTTTTCTTATGCACACCTTCAAATTTTAGAATAAATTTTTGGTATAGTAAAAAAGGAATTTCACTATCTTGATTTGATTGCAACAAAAAATGTTCACTTTATTTGTAGTGTTTGAAAATACTATATCCCTAGCTCCTTTAGAGAGAGAAGTAGACTAGTGTCTATTTGGGATAGGGAAATGTGACTTGGTTAGGCAACAAAAATCTCATTCTATTTTTCTGCACTTAAATCTGATTTTTCCTTTTCCTTATCATATATTTCCAATACATTAATGTACTAGGATGAGGAAAAATTTCTAGTCCAAATTGGATACTAACTTTCAGATTTCTCAATTTCTCAATTTCTCAATTTCTGGAAAATAAGCAAAACATTCAGACCTTGACCTTATTAGTGACATTTCTTGGTCCATCTGATTTTTCCTTTTCCTTCTAATCTGTTTCAAATTGTATTTTTCCCCCACAAGTACATATAAATGATTTCATTCCATATATCATAGTACCTTATATTTTTTTCCATCCATACATTAATTATTGAACAAAGTCATTTATATTGATGGTTTGTTATTGGCCGAAATTGTTGAAAGTGCAATCATTAAAGTGAAGAAAATTTCTTGTTCCAATATAAAATGTGTCTCAATAGGGAAATAAAGAAGAAATGGTAATTGGGGAGGAGAACATTTTCTTTTGAAAAAAAAATTCAGAAATAAAAATCTTGTCATCTTGCTACATTGATGTACTAGGATGACAAGATTCGAATTTCATAATTCTTGGCAAGAAAGTGGAAAAATAAAGCATTGAACTTATTGGAAATGTAATGCCCCACCAAGTAACCTTAAAGGAAGTTGCAATTAACATCATAAGCGAACCAATTTTTTTTTTATAAAGTGCATTTAACATACACATTCACTTACTAATTAACAACAACCTCTAAGGCTTCAATGTTAGGATTACTAAAACCCACACATACATATTACATATAACCATAGCATTATAAACTTTATGAAATAAACATCATACATCATAAGAATACCACATAACATAATAAGATAATCAACCAAGATACAATCTCATAAACATTATCTTAATCCAATAGTTACATCACTCATTCTCAAAATGAGGCAATAGTACAAAAGTTACAATTACAGAATTTCACCTCATAAACATAAGAGGGATAAAATAACTTATACAAGTTAAAATATTATAATGCAATTAATTACAATAAGAACTGCGAGTTGTCCATCTAGATGTCTCACCACCAAGTACTTCAGATAGATGGGGACCCAATGGTTTTGGTGCATGTTCCACCTAACCAATGTGGTACCCGAAGGCCCACCCCCATGCTAGGAGATAGTAACAACATAACATGGATAAAGATCTACAATCCACTAACCAAAGGAAAACTCATACTGACATAACCAAACAAATGAACTAACAAGTACAACTCAATCACCATACAAGTACAAATCAAGTACAACTCCAACATCACTGACATAGGTCACATTACTTTCAGACATAAAGTAGATCAAGTATGTTCAGAGAACCATACATATAAAATAACTAACAACAGTTGTCCTAAATAGAGTGTCATCGCATAGTAGTCATGAGATCTCCTCTGGGCATTCTTCATAGGCTCCGAAAATCCTGGTGGCCTCAACCGAATCTTGGCACTCATACTCACTCATGCGGAATCAACTACCTCTCGTAAGGACAAGATAGTTGATCTTGCCATTCTAGGCCTTCTCACTCATCCCAAGTCTAAACAAGCCCTTGTGTCTATGAGTGAGGATTAAATTATCTTGATTAGTGTGAACTGCATCCTAATCATCTAAGTACATTAATTTAATTATCACTTTATTAACTCACTTCTGAAGGTTACCCGGTTTACCACTTTGGGCTCCGGCCCCTATCAAAAGCCACTCTTCTAATGGACAATGCACTCACAACCAATCACCAAGGGAAACACAAGTGCATACAAACTAGGCATCATAACCACTCCAACACAAGGAGGATACAAATAATAGAAACTCACTCCAAACATCTTGGAGGCAACAATCACATAGTCCACTCCTTTCATAGGAGGTACAAAAGATCCCTGTTCAAGAAAACCAAGTAAACTTGAAAAGATGCCATGCACTACCAAAGGGAAAACAATTGGATGACATAAAGGTTCAACAACCCTCATCCTCTAAGTTCTTTTGGAAGACTTATAATTTAGGACTAACACTAAATCTCAAAACCAACAATGCAACTTGACAACATAGCAACAAAAGCATTCAAGTCATTAATCAGATCTAATATTTGGATTTCCTAAATCCAGACTCATTCAATAGGTAGTGTTGACAAAGTCAAAGACACGAACTAGATCATCTAAAATAATCATAACCCCGATTTCCCCTTTCATTATTGAAAATCTAAAACAATTAAACTTACTTCCCTTTACTGAATATAGAGAATTAAATCTTTTAAGATAATCATGAGGAAGATACTAATTTTGGATATACTAAATCGATATCTCTTTCATAATCCAATCACAATGATTCAATTAATCTAAATAGAAATTAATAAATAACATAATTGATTGCCTTATCAATAAAATAACTTCTTAATTTACTTTTTAAATTGACACAAATCCATGCAAGTAACTCTTTCCATTTCCTAACCAAATCTTACATCTCATTCAATTTTCTATTTAAAACATTCAATCACTTTAATATAATAACATATTGTTTCTCTATCCATTTTTTATATATACTAATCAATCCATTTTTAAATCTCTATTCAATAATATACTGCATGCATCTCATTAAAATAAAATACGATAATGAATTTTACACTTAATATATATATATGCTCCATATTATATAAACACCAAATATATATATTAATAAATTTAATTACATATATTTTTTAATATTCCATTCACAATGACTAGATTACTCTATGGAACTAAATAAAACATAATAACTATTTGCCTTTTTCAATATAGTTAATTCCTAAATTTACTTCTAATGCAACCTAATACTATTGGAAACAATCTTTTCAATTTTCTATCTGAAGTTTATGTCTCTTCAACTATCCATTTAAAAGAAACATGCAATTTCATCAATGTATAAAAATATCTTTTGGCTTATCTATTTGACCACGCATTCATATTGTTTCTAATTAAATCTCATTAATTAAAACAAACATTTAAATATAAATATTTCTATAATTCTTCAATATATTTAAATATCTTTTTCCTTATCAATTTTGACCATACATTCAAAACTTATCTTTTAAATTCTTCATGCAAAGCTAAATTACATGCACTTAAATAAAACAAGGTAAATACTGATTGAAAATACTCATGGATATATATATACATCTCAATATATTTTCTTCAATCATATTAACAAAATAAATATTTCCTTTTAAATCAAGTAATTACTTCTATTAAAAAAATATCTTTCTCTATACATTTTCTACACATACTAATCATTTCTTTTAGAACACTAATAATACCCAATTTGCAAACAACAGAATAAAATAATATAAAATATTATTTATTCTCTCAAATGGATATATACCTTCAATATATATATACTAAATATAAATTAATATATTTAAATATATTTAATCATTAACATATCTTCTATTCTTTACAGAATATCAAATTGTTTAATTCAAAATAAAATATCCCTTATCATCAATTTTTTAAAATATAAATATATTTTTTCAATTAAATCAAATTAATAATTGTACCTTTTACACATGAATTTAAAATCCATAATTAAATTTTAAATTATGCATTATTTAAATCAAATATATAACTCTTTCAATTAAACTTTAACATGCCATTTTAAAATAAACAATAATTTCCCTATATATTTATAATTTTAATTCCACTAATATAATATACAAATTTTATTTAAAATAATATAAATAAATATAATATTTTAATATTATAAATTATAATATAAAATATTATTAAATAATATTTCAATATTATAATAACAATACATAAAATATTAATATTTATAAATATGAATTTATTATTATTTTATTTTCAGAGCAATCAAGGGTAAATAACTTAACAATAGTCTCATGTTTCAAGCATAACTCAAAAAATATGATCTGGGTATTTGCGATTTTTTGACAAGAATAATAAAATTTCAAAATGCAAAAACCCTTTAAATTTCCTGATAACCCAGTTTGTGGAAGTGGAGCTATAGGCAACACAACCAGACCATTTTACCATGAAAAATATAACTATCATGCAGATTTTAAATTCTAATTTTTAATAATAAACAGAAGGTTTCATTTTCTAAAAATATTCTAAATGCATTGTTCAATTTCTATGTTTGATTTTCAATAACAACATAATCAATTTCTCCAAATAGTTTAAATTCAGGAGAGGTTTTCACAATTTTCACTCAAGAATTTTCACAAGCAAAGGCTGTAAATTTATTTAATTCTTTTCTTCTAATAACAAATTTAACAAACAAATCTTTAATCACTACTATTTAAAAAAAACAATCAAGAACAATAAAACACAAAAAGGAAAACTTGGTATAAGAAGCTACAGGAAGAGATGAATTTCTAATGCAAGCCTCCAAAGATTTCCCGAATTTTTTTCAATGTTTCAATGAATCCAATCCAAAACCCAACAAATGCAAACAATCTTTACTTCAATCAATTTTACAATCAAACTTTCTTCAAACCCCTTCTTGTGCAATTTTCTAAAATTTCTTCTCTGCTATAAAAATGTATTTTTTTCTAAATCCCTTTTTTTTTTTCCTAAAATTCAAACATGTATACTTTATAAATCAAAAATACCTAATACAACCCTAATTCACATTACATGCAAATTAGATATTTCAATTTCAATTTTTACAACCCTAATTCTCATTACATGCAAATTAGATATTTCAATTTCAATTTTTACAACCCTAATTCACATTACATGCAAATTAGATATTTCAATTTCAATTTTTGAAAACCCTCTTTCAATATAAAATGCAATTTCAAATAATAAATTAATTTCCAAAGTTGCAACTAATTTCCCAAATAAACATTTAATTACAATTTCTAATTTAATTCCCACACATTGAAATTAAATTCCAAAATTAATTTTAATTTTTTTATTTCCTTTCATTCTCTTGCATTACGTTTAATTAATTAATTTAATTATTTAATAACTAAATTCAACCCCCATGGATTAAATTTAATTAATTAAATATAATTAATTAATTTAAATATAAACTTTTATCCACATTGCATTATTTAAATTAAATAACCATCAACATGATTTAAATGCAATTGTTCTAAATATCTATTTCCAAATCAATAATCCTTCATAATTAAATAACAATAAAACAAGACAGACAATGACTCGACACACACGGCTGATGATACACTAAGGCTAGGGTGTAAACTTGACATATATTACCTAGCTACTATCTCCCATTCAACTTAACCATTGGATCGACACACTCAAACCTGTGAAACTAGGTGGAGTCGATGTCATGTACCTGCAATCCTGCAACCAAGTAAACAACATCATACAATATATCCAGTATATAATACACACCATGAAAAAAGAATTACGGATTCGTAGGGTGCTCACAAGCGAGTGATGCGAAAACGTCCTCTTCACCAATACACTCACCGAAACTGATACTTCCATCATAATCTAGTAATCTCATAATAACATCTCATGTTAACTCTACAACATCATTAATCCATAATGCATGTGAAACAGTAATCAAATAACTACATCCCACAATAATAGTTGTCGCTCAATAATAGCGATCAAAACATCATAAAAAAATGTATCCAGTATCAAATTAACTGCAACCAAACATCATATAACACAAACCAAATAAGAAGCAAAACAGAGGGGTATTACAAGAAACGAGTTTTGGATAGATTTTTCAATATCTTGAATACTTTTATGTGTTGTTGCAGTTGCTTTTCTCTCAACTTTTAGAGTGTCTTTTTTATTAGACAATGTAGATGTTTCTTTCAACATTTATTTTACAAAAGTTATTTATGTATTTCGATAAGACTTTCATCTATGCCCCCATGTGATTCTCTTTCTTTTCACTTAGATCTATTTTCCTTTTTCTTATATCCATATGTTAATTTTTTAATGTAGTCATTTATATTGATGATTTTTTTACATGTTGAAGGTGTTGAAGGTGTAATGGTCAAAGTAGAGGCTTCCCATAACCCTCTTGTTACACATACAACAATGAGGATTCGTACAAGTGGAATCACCCCACTATCAGTTCCAAGAACCCAAAGAAGCCTATAAGATTTTATCTAAGAATCTCCTTAATTTCACATGAAAGGTATTGTAGGAGAGGATGAGAGAGGCAAAGAATATTCATTTTGAAATCATGTAATTATTAAACAAATATGGTGTGGAATTACTTTATTTGGTATGTTTGAAGATTATGGTCTTTTGCCAATAGTGGTATGGTGCGATTTTTCAATTGTATTCTTAATCTTTCCATCAAGGTTTGAATCCCATTGGGGTGTAATTTTTTACAATTTATATTGGGGATGTGGTCCCCCATTTGTGACCTCACTACTTCATAGCTCTGAGTCACAATAATTTACCCCTCTTAATTAAAAAAATATAATACTATGTTCTTGTAGATTTCAAATGAAAGTTTTTGTTGCCATGTAAAATTTCATTATAAACAATGTCAAATTCCTAAGGAAAGGGTGGAAAGAATTAAAAATTTCAAGAATAATGGTGTTCAGGGTATGAGTTCGGAGGGGGCTTCGGGAGGGCTTGTGACTTATTGGAACCAAGATCATATCCAAGGTACCCCGATTTGGGAGGATGCCAACCATGAGGCTACTAGATTCAAGCACATTAGAGATGGATTCAGCTGGATCTTGTCTAATATTTATGCCCCTAATAACAAGTCAGCAAGAAGGAATTTTTGAAAAAGACTCAAGTCTTTTAGGCTAAGCTACCCTGATGAGAACTAGATCATTTTGAGATATTTTAACACTCCTTTGCTTGAGTCAGAAAAATTTGGAGGTTCTCAGATACAAATGGATAGTAAATTGGACTTGATGGACTTTATCAATTCTCAATATTTGCACGATGTGGATTTAAAGGGAGCTACATACACATGGTCCAACAAGAAAGTTGGGAATGATCTTATTCAAGTTTCAGCTTGAGAGGGATTTAATTTTGAATAATTGGTTGAAGGACTACTTTTGATCTCTAACCGCTCTCTCCAGGATTGGTTCAGATCACTATCCCATAAGCTTTGTGGCTAACTTCATTTTAGGTAAGAGAAATTTTCATTTTAGATTTGAAAGAATGTGGCTATCTCATCCTCAAATTTCTAGTTGTATTCAAGAATTGTGGAGCATAAAGGTTAGTGAGACTGCTATGTTTCAGGTTGCCAAAAATCTTAGTGAGGTCAAAACTAATGTTAGACGCTAGAATAAAGAATTATTTGGTGAAATTTTTTCTTCTAAGTCTACTATCCAAATGGAGTTAAAGGATATTCAAGTTAGAATTTAGAAAGATGGTTATGTGGGAGATCTCCAATCCAAAGAGAATGAAATCCTTACAAATTATCATGCCATTATCTCTAAGGAGGAAGAATTCTAGAAATAGAGATCCAGATTGGTTTGGCTATCTTCTAGGGATAAGAATACTAGATTCTTCCATATGACTACAACAAAATATAGGGCTTCTAATTGTATCAATCATATATGAATATTGGCATAAGAGTTGAGAAAGAGGATGAGATAAGGAGTGAGGCTAATCAGTTCTTTGATAATTTGTTATCTGTTGATGGGAGGTTGGATGTGAGTGCTCAACAAACTCTCATTAATGTTATTCCCAATATTCTAAATGAGGATCATAATAAATCTCTGAGCACTATCCCTTCAATGGAAGAGGTCTAAAAGGCTATATTCTCTTTTGAGGAAAGTAAGGCCCCTGGGCTTGAAGGATTTCCTATGTTATTTTTCCAAGTCTTCTAGGAGATTGTGGCTGAAGATGTGACTAACACTGTGATAGATTTTTTTGTATCCAAAAAAATGTTGAAGGAGATTAACTCTAATTTTATTGTTCTTATCCCAGAGGTTCCTGGTGTGGATGCTTTTGAGTATTTATGCTTGATTATTTTATGAAACTCCTTTTATAAAATCATCTCTAAAGTGGTTACTATGAGGTTGTTGGGTGTTCTCTTGCTTCTCATTTCTCCTCAATAGAATGGTTTCATCTCTGGAAGACATATTTTGGACTCTATCATCATTTTTCATGGGAATATTATTTCTTTAGAGGTGTTTAAGAGTCAAGGATTATTACTCAAGTTGGATATGTCTAAGGCTTATGATAGAGTGGATTGGGATATTTTTCTGAAAGTATTAAGATCTTTTGGGTTTTTTGAAAGATTTGTGCAATTGATAAAAGAAAAGATAACTACTACCAAAACTATTGGTATTATCAATGGGTCCCCTTATCATTTTTGAAAAGTTACTAGAGGTGTGAGACAATGGAACCCTATTTCTCCTATCCTCTTTAATCTTATGGTTGAAATTATTTGAAGGATTTTACACAAAAAGGTGGAGGAAGGTAGTTTGAAAGGGGTAAGATCATTTTCAACTAATCTTGTGTACTCTCATCAGTAATTTTTTGATGACACTAGATTCATGGGAAGCACAACTATTGGAGAAGTCAGAGTTTTGAAGAACTCCATTTTTATTTATGAGGATGCTTGTGGTCAGAGAATTAACAAGGGGAAAATCTCCCTCTTCTTTTTTAACACTCTTGAACAAGGGCAAAGGAAGATTTCTAAAATCATTGGTTGTCCTATTAATTCTCCTCCTTCCATTTATTTGGGTCTTCCTTTGGGATCTAAAACACCCAAATCTTTTTGGATTTCTCTTGTGGACTGGTTCAATCACAAGTTGGTGGGATGGAAAGGGGCCCTCCTTAGTTAGGCTAGAAAAGTGTTGCTGCTCAAATCCTCTTTACAATTTTTTTTGGTCTATTCTTTAAGTCTATTCAAGATTCCTTCCAAATATGTTGATATTATTGAAAAATGCAGAAACACTTTCTTTGGTTAGGAGTTGAGGAAAAGAATAATGTTCCTCTGGTTTCCTAGGAGAGTGTGTGCGAGCCCAAGAAGAATGGGGGTCTTGTCCTGTGATGCCTGAGAGTGTAACTTAATAAAGCCCTTCTAGCTAAGTAGGTGTGGCAGACCTTTTATGATGTTCATGAGTGGAATTCTATTTTGGCATTGTAAATATTTACAAGGTGTTTCTTCTTTCAATATTTCCTTTGTTCCCAATCCATTCCTTTAGGTTCTTCTCTTTGGAATAATGTTATTAAGGCCAAGGATCTTGTTGGTAAAGGAGTGATGTGGAAGCTTGGAGATGGGAAAAAATATTGTTCTGGGAAGACAAGTGGGTTGGGAATGAACCTCTTTATGATATCCTTGCCTTTAGAATTCATATGGAGGAGTGTAAAGCCAAATTTGGTATCTATGTTGGGGAATATTGGTGAACTAATCTGTGGGCTTGTATCTCTTCTATCAATCTGGACCTCTCCCCCCTGTAGTCTTTTCTTAATTTTGTTGTGTTGAATTTGAGGGGCTAGGGGGACTATTTTGTGTGGAAACTATCTCCTTTTGGGATATTTTATGTCTCTTTGGCTATTTCCTCTTTCCACCATATCTCTCCTCCTCCTATTTGGGTGAAGGCTTGGGTGCATAATTTTATACCCAAAACCAATATTTTTTGTGGATTCTTCTCCAAAATAAAATCTTGACTAATGATAATCTTTGTAAGCATGGTTTTTATTTTCCTGATAGATTCTACCTTTGTTGTGCAGATGTTGAAAGTGTTTCACATATTTTTATTCTTTGTCCCTTTGTCTATAACATTTGGTGTAGGATTTTTCAATTGTGGAATCTCAACTGGGTTTTTCCTGGATCTATTTGGGAATTCTACTGTTAGTAGAAGGATCCTTCAAATAATCAGGTGTTGAATATGCTCTAGAGATATATTTTCCACACCTAGCATTGGGATGGAAAGAGCCCAATAATATAATCTTCAGGGATTTTTCTCTCTCGATGGATGTGGTCTTTGAGAAAATCTTCAGAGCAGTGAGACAGAACTTCAATATGCTAAATTGTAATTTGAAGGCTAAAGGGAAGATTAGATGCCATGACTATGATCTCAAAGTTTTTGAGGCATGGTTGATGAAGGCTAATGTTTCCTATGCTCTTAGACCTACTAAGGGTCCTAGGGAAGGTATCCACTAGAATCTTCCTCCCCTCTAGATGGGTGAAAATAAACTTTGATGGGGTAGCCAAGGGTAATCCTAGGATAGACGAGTGTGGGGAGTGATAAGGGATGAGAATGAAAATATTATTTCAGAAGTGGCACCCCCCTTGGGCACCCAGACTAACCACCTTGCTGAGGCCATAGGGGCTTACCAAGTCCTTAATCTTGCATGTCAATTGAATCTCAAAAATTTATGGATTGAAGGGGATTCTAATAATATTATCCAATATATTAAAGGTCTTCAAAAGATATCTTGAACTATAGATAATTGGATTAATTTATCTAAGGAAATTATTATCTCTTTTGAGAATCACTTCGTACCCCATGTCTATAGAGAGATTAATATGGTGTTGGATTTCTTTGCCAATAAGCGGGTTAAGGCCAAGAGTAAGATGGCATGGCAAAGAAGTGATGGTTTAGAGTTTGATGTCATTGCCTTACTTATGTATGATCACACCCATGGGAAGGTCCAATTTCCCCTACCAAACAATGATTAAGATGAAGGCGTGTATTTTTATGCAGTCTTGGTACTGTTGTCTCATAATTTTTATTCATGGGATAGAGTACCATAGTATTAATTTCCACATTGATATTTTCTATTTTTCATGATTTTTGGGAATTTTGGCATTCAGATTTAGTGGCCTTTTGGAGTCTTTATAGAAGTGTTACACCATTGACAACAAGGGAGGTGAACACTGCAGGTTGGAATCGATGGAATGCAAGAAGTGGAAGAGTAATGAGAAAGTGTGGTGAGTGTTGGAAAGGGGTGGCATCATGAGCTACATGGAAAGGATTAGGAGATCACTAGTTTTTTTGTGAAGGAATGGAACAATGGCAGGATAAAAATCCTTGGGAGAAAAGTGGTGATTGATGAACAACTAATTTCTAATGTCACTAGGATGTCCATGGAGGGGCTTAAGTTATATAGGGACTAAAATCTCTCCAACCAGGCAGTTAAGAATTTTCCTAATTCTAATAAGGAGAAGGAGGATTTTCTGAGAGCTACCAAAATTAGCTATGACTCCATGAAAATTAAATTTCTTTGGCAGGAGGTCTTGAGAGTGATTATGGAATATATTCCTTTGGACGAAAAATATACTAGGGTTTTTGGCTATCACTTTGTACTCCTAAATCATTTTTGGCACCAGGTCAAGGTTTCCCTCCCTTATGGAATATATTACATTGGACAACAAATATACTAGGGTTTTTGGCTATCACTTTGTGTTGCTAAATCATTTTTGGCACCAGGTCAGGGTTTTCCTCCCTTTCTATCTCTCTACTTCTTTGAATTCTAGTCTTCAAGACCATAATTCAAACCCAGTGAGGTACCTTATTCTTCATGAGGGTTTCCTTGTTCTCATTTATGAGTATTTTAAAGCGATGTCGGCTATTACTCATCAAACCCCTTCTCCACACTCTATTTCTGATAAGGAGGAATTGGGTGCTAGCTATATGGATAAGGATTAATGGGAGACAGATATGGAGGAGGAGGAAGAGCACCTCTCAAAGGATAAAAGGAAGGGTAGTAAAAATAATAAGTTTAAAGCTCATGCCCTGCCTAAACCTAGTGCTATGACCTCTACTGGCAGGGAAAAATTCATCTTCCTAGGGTTTGATGTAACTAGAATGAAGCCAAAAGGTAAACCCAATGTTTCACCTTAGGGGAAGGGAAAGAGGAAGGTTGTGGAGGACCCCTCCTATGATACCAACCAAGAGGAGTCTCGACATAGCAATTCGTCTGAGCATTCAAGCTACCCACCTATGGATAGGGAGGATAGACCTCGGCACCCCAGTGACCTAAAGGAGGATAAACAATACTTTAAAGTTGATCATGATTATCCTATGGATATCCTTTCTATTGCCCACAATGGGTCCGTGGATTTTTTTTCAATTGATTCAGTGCGATTTATTTGAGCTTAAGGAGATAAAGTTGAATCAAAGGGCCTTTAAGAGAAATTTGGAAAATAATTAAATGATGGTTAATACTAATAAGGAGAGAGTGAGAGCCAAAGATTTGTGGACAGTAGATGAAAAGAGATACATGGTTTATTTCCTTAAGAAAACTATGGAGGATTTGGAGCAATTCAAGAGAAATCATGATGACAAGCTTTCCTAAATGGAGGAAAAGATAAAGAATGTCAAAAGGTCAATTCAAAGTTTCTTAAAATGAGCCAAAAGATCCTGAAGTCTATCATGAGTACCATGAATATGATGGTCGATAATTTGGAAAGGGTGCATCAGGTAAGAACTGTTGTGGATGAAGAAGACAAAGATCAAAGCCAGGTTGAGGATGGAGGGTCGAGAAAATGAACCAGAGCCAACCTAAAAAGGAAGGAAGATAATACCCCTGTGGATATCTAGGAGATGAAGAAAGAAACAATTAGTATGAACAATCTGGAAAAGGAAGTGGTTGATATCTTGAGCAATTTGGCTTAGCGGCTAGATTTTTTTTGGACTCCTACTAGTTTTTTGTTGGGTTGTCTTTGTGATGGTCTTTGTGTTTATATTTGAAGGAAACTTCTTATCTTATATGTTGAACCTTTTAATTCTTTATTTTTACTTTCTTTTTTGTTAAAGGGTTTCGGGGTCCCTTCAAATCTTGATTTTACCTTAATAAAAAACAACGTCAAATGCCATCAAATAATGGTAGGAAATGCCACCTCAAGTCTTATTATTTATGAAAAATTACTTACAAATGTAACCGCGTGAAATGTGAACTTTTTGTTGTGTAGACTGTAACAAAAAAATGTATTTAATTTCACCTTCCAATTTCATAACAAATCCTAGTTTGACTAAACATCACATTTCAATGTCTTCATATGTTTGGAACAAAAAATGCAAAAAATAGTTGTAGGTTGGAAAACATAGTGGGTTGTGACTCACTTCTCAAAAAAAATTTAATGAGTACTTTTTGTTATGTAAACTATAACAAAACAATGTATTGAAGTTCACCTTCATATTTTATAGCAACCCTTATTTTGAGAAAAAAATCTATTTTAATATCTTCATATGTTTGGAACAAAAAATGCATAATATAGTTGCAGGTTGGAAAACACGGTGGGTTGTGACTCACTTCTCAATTCTTGTTCAATGATCACTTTATGTGTTGAAGACTATAATAAAACAATGTATTGAAGTTCACCTTCATATTTTATAACAACCCTTAGTTTGAGTATACATTACATTTGAATATTTTCATATGTTTGGAACAAAAAATGTACATAATAGTTGCAAGTTGGAAAATATAGTGGGTTGTGACTCACTTCTCAATTCTTGTTGAATTCTCAAGGGTTTAGATTTCAGGGTGGAGTTGAAGTGTGGGGGATACATAAAAGTAATTATATGGAGTTTAAGTCTAACTAACTAATTGGTTTGTTTCATGTAGAGGGTTATGCATGAGTATGCAAGTTGTAGGTTGTATAGCACACAATATTTTCCAACATCCAATTATATCTAGAAAGTATGGTTGTAATGAAAAAATTGTGTTATTTGGACATAAAGAATTTGATGAAAGGTGCCTTCAAAATTTATCTCTTAGGTGGACTAAATTTTGGGTATCAATTTCGTCATATGATGGTAAAAAAAATATATTGAATAATCACAAGATGGAAAACACAGTGTGGGATGTCAATGGATGATTTTATGAAACCTACATAGATTCCAAAAATATCCTTATTTATTCAATACAACAAAAGTTGATAGATTTCTCCCTTCTCCCAGTACAAGGGCCATGGTAGAAAATCCCAGCTACCGCTCTCTTATTCTTATGTAAAGCATTACCTTTCATATGTTAATTCCAACCTTTTGAAAATATTAATATTTAAAAATAAATCATAATCTTTCATTTCCTTTTGAAGGATAAAAATTTGAGGAACACATGTATTGTGATGTTCAAGGTACGTACAAGAATTTGAGTCCACTTCTAGTGGAAGTGTCATTTTTCAACTTTAAAATAGGTACCCATTCATTTTTTAGAGTAGGTACCCATTTTAAAGTGGGTACTCATTCCAAAAGCTTTGAAAATTAGAAATTATGTTTTTCATTTGGATTAAGGCTTTGAAAAGGAATGGTAACCTGACCCTTAGCCTTTAACCTACAAGTACAAGGTCATTACATTATCATGAGAAAAAGCTGACTATGTCAATATGGTCGATGGCTTTTTTTAGAATCATTCTATGAAATTAAAATCCTTTTTAGATGAGATTGTTTATATTCTAAATATGTATTTTTTTTCCAATTGGACGATTTTTTCTATTTTTAAAATAATTTTAGATGAAATTGATCCATAAACTTAAAATATTAGGGTTTTTTTATCATTTTAATAATTTTTTATTAAAATAACTCTTTGGAAAACAAATTATAGGTGAAAAATATTCAAATAGTTCTTTTTAATTTGAAAAAATAAAAAATGACAAATTTAGGTCATTTTATGCATGATTTACACATGGGATTTTCAAAACAACAATTACGACCAATACAAAATTAACAAAAATATATATATGAAAAAAAATTGCAAAAAAATAAGATGAAAATTCTTCATTGTGTTAGAGATCATTTCCCAAAAGCATTTAGAAAAATACAATTATTTAGGTCAAAATATGGATGATGTACACATGCATGGTATGGTACAAAGAGTGACTTTTAAATAATTATTTTTAGAGGTTCCTATTGAAAATAAATTACATATTTGGAAACTAGACTCTGAGTACTACATTTCATATTACTGATTTTTTTAAGATTTAGTCTTTAACTGCTTCACAATTTTAGGTCGATTTTTATTTTTTTTGAAAATTAGGGAAAACACTTCCATGTTTTGGCCAAAAAAGTGGACTCAACTTCTTGCACACACCCTTTATCTTTAGTTAATGCTTAGAGCTTGTACATTTTGTAGCCTTTTTTCCACTCTTGCAACCAATTTTTTCAATGTATGGTGCTCATTTTTGTGATGTATATTTTCAAAAAGAGAGCGATCATAGGACTTTAGGTCTAGGTGAGATTTCAAATGTGAAAGTCTCTTTTTCAATGTCAACCATGTTGCAATTTTTTCTTTAATTCTTGCTAGAATATTTTTACAAATAACACATTGAGGCTCTACCTCAAAACATGCATGAAGCTACCTTAACAACTAACCTCCTTGCTTGTGACTCCCACTAGTGAGAAGGCCACTTGGCTGAAAAATGCCCCCTTCAAGAGTTACAGTTGGAGATCACATATCTCCACAAAAAGGAATCACCTTTGTGACATTTGAATTGCTGCAAAAAAATGCACTATGAAATACAAATTTCATAGCTAGTTCAATTTCATCTTCATATGCAACAAAAGATAGTTCCAACCTTATATTTCCATTGCTCACCAATTTGGCTATTGATTGTTGAGTTGATGAAATGGCATGGCCTTGGATTTTGTTTAAAGGGATAATAATTACTCTTCTTTGTAGATGTCCTATTTGAATTAGTAGCTTTCTTGTTTGTTTTGTATTGACTACCACATTACACAACTTCCCTCCTCCACCAAACTCCAATGCAACTATTGTTGTGGAATCTTTAAATTTTATAAGTTGTGTAGTAGAAAATTTGACTTTTGACCTATCAAAATTTTGTACAGGACCATTATAGGTAAATTGAAAATTTTCTAATCAAGCCTCAAGGAGCCTGATATCATCCTTCAACTTGCAAACCACATGAGATTCTTGGAAACACTCATTTTCTAATGTCTCTATGTGCCATTCTTCATGGGAAACACCTTCCATTATTGTCTTTGTTTTCTCAAATTCATGTCTTTTAGATTCCAGCTCTCTTCAAATAGAGTTAAGCTCCTCTTCTTTTGACCATGACAGCTTCTTTGTGTCTTTTAATTCCTTTCCTAATTGGTTAATTTTAGTCTCTGGTTGTTTTGCTCCACTTTTAACACTTCCAACTATTTTTTTTGCATCTTCAAATTGATCATCGATATGTTTTTCCCCATCCCCATTGCTCTTACCTCTTCACACCTCCTTCTATTCCTTTTCATGATCTTCTAACTTCTTTTTCATATATTTTACTTCAAGATTTAGACAATATTCTCCCTCATTAGCCCTTAGGACAAAAAAATCCCTTTCTTGGATAGAGTTTTGACTTTCTTAAATATTTTTATGTACCTTTGTATCTATTTTTAGGTGAGATTTTACATTGTCTTTATTATTAGACTATGCATATGTTTCTTTTGACAAGATCGTTAGAGAACTTGTCTACTTTTTCAAGTAAGAATTTAATGCCTCCACCCAACTGATTCTCTTGTTTTGCACTTAGATCTAGTTTTTCCTCTTCTTTATCATTCATTTCCAATTTTATTTGTTCCATGGAATCACTAACCTCAAGAATGGTTGGATTCATTTGTTCAAAACTAGTTATAGCATCATCTCTCTCTTTCTTTGCTTGCACAAATTCATATGAAATAGAAATTTTTTTGAGTTAATCCACTTTTACACTACCATTTTCCTGTTGCACATACTACACATGCTCCTTCCTCAACTTCTCATGAGAATGAAGAATCTCTTTAGTTAATGAATTATCTATCTCTTTCACATTGGTCTACTTATTCCCAAGTGTTTTTAGAGAATATTCATTTTTCATTACATAATTTCTACTACATCTTCTTATTTTTTATTACTTTCTATGTGAATGGATTAAGAAGATCAGGCATGGCTATTCTTTTCATTGTGGTTATGAGAAATAGGATTGAAAGGCTTCTCTTAGATAACACACTATGGTTAACTATGCATCATATGCCAAATTTTACATCAATGATTAACTGATGGTTATTCAAGTATTTCTTTGATATAGATAGATATTGATTGTAGTTATTTCAATTACTAAAAGGATCCTATAATTTTGCAACACGTTAGAAAATGTAGTGTATTTTATGTACCATTTCAATTAAATGATAAAAAACCATCATGTGTCTTCAAACTTGCAATTTTCCATACTCAAACATAGAATAATGAAATGATCTTATAATTTATAGTTCAAAACTACACATGTAAGATTATGAGTATGTTATGAGAAAAATGAGGTTGGAAAAACTATTATGTTAGAAAAAAAAGTGTTAATGTTTTCATAAAAGTGAAAAACATAAAAAATAGATTAGGAGTTGTTATTTTTGTTCTAGTAACCTTGTGTCCTTTGTCTTAAAATAATTGAACAACTATATATTTGTAATGATGATAAAACCCCACAAAGATTTCATTGATTTTAAAAAGTGAATTTCTATGAGAATTTTGTGACAATGATTTTCCAAGTATGAAGGTGTTTTCATTTATGTCAACATGATGTATATAGGCTCGTATTTTCATTGATGTCAAATATGTGTTAAGAATTTTTTTTGCATGATGAATATGTCGAGGATATTGAGAAAAAAAATAAAAAAGAGGAAAACATGTTGTTGCAGGTTGCACATGTGTAGTTGAGATATTGAGGAGCTGTTTTGAGTATAAGGAGCTATCTTTTTGTTGTAGTGTTTGAAGATGAGTTGGAATGAATTAATGAGCTAAGATGATGTCTCTAGTACTTGGTTTCCAAGTGCTTTCTATAAAAATTGATAAACAAAGAAAATAATGTTATGCAAGTGTTCAGAATGTGCTCCAAGATGTGCTATGTGTTTCTTCTATGTTGATGCTATGCCTATTTTGATCTAATATATTTTCCAAGGTTGTTAGAGGTTTATATATTCAAAGTTTGGGTTTCTAGATCATTGTATAGACTGAGATATTTTCACCAGTGTGTGAACAAATTTTTTAGTGATGTTTTCTATGGCCTGGGAGAAAAGTATTTTCTCCACATTTCTTTGTATCTTGGCTTTAGGTTGTGTAGATTGGAAAGTTGCTTATAATGTTTGTATCTTTTAGAATTCAAGGTTTCACTTGATTTGGTATATTACAGTATTTTTTTCATGTGTTAGTATGTGAATAAGGTTTATCAAATGTTCTAGGTTGAAGTATTTGTATGATGTGAGTTTGGATGAAGTCTTTGTTCAATCTCAGCTAGTTTGAGGATTATTCTAGATCATGTTCAAGTGAATTTTTTTGTCTAGAATTTATGTGTACTTAATGTTTATTGTGTTTAGAATAGGTATTGGCCGACCTTGTGTTAGCACTACATGTGATACTTGTGAAAGCATGTTGAGGTGCATTAGGATTAATTTGGGTCCCAATTATGTATTTATATGGGTCCCCTTCATTCTTATACATCACAAGAATGTTTTGGTGCCACCCTAATTTAAATTTTTAAATGTAACGATTAGTTTCCAAACTTGGAGAAGGTTTTTGAGGTTGAGATTTATATAAATAAGAGAAAAGGTGTTGTAATATGCAAGAGAGAGACAAGATAGATGCGAGATCGATGTTTGTGATGCAAATTGTCAAAGTATAGATTTTAATTTGAGAAGAGTAGTACAAAATTCAAAGTGTGGGATTCTTGAAGGTAGTGAGATGAAGGTATCAAAAATATTTCATATAAGGCTGTGAAAGTGTTGGATCATTTTTGATGGATTCCTTGTTGTACTGAAAAATTGTTCTCTATCTAACATTTCTCTTCTATCTTCTTGTTCTCTTTTTGTGGCACTGATCCTTCTCTATAAGCCTTTTTTGATAGTGTGTCCTATTATGATAGTGAGCCCTTGTACAAGTTTTGAAATTACTTTATTGTGATCTAATCCTCACCATGGTTTTTCCCTCATTGGGTTTTCCATGTAAATCTAGTGTTATCTTGTGTATTGTGTTGTTATTTTAGTTTTTATTATCTGAATTTCATGTTTAATCACTTTAACAGAATAATGGTTCAATGAATGCATGTGGATCTGATTATTGTTAAGGGTTTTATTTTTTAATTTACTACGAGTTCACCCCCCTCTAAGTTGTTTTTTTCATTCAATAATTAGTATCATAGAAAGGTTCTTTAGAGAAGAGATTAACCACTTGAGGTAGATCCAAGATGACGAAGGAAATTGATTGCCGTAAATTTGATGGAATAGACTATACATTTTGGAAGAAAAATAGGGAAGGCTATCTAGCAGCTCATGGATTTGAAATTCAAAAGGAAATAAAGAATCAGTATGTTGCACCTTGAAATGGTCCAAGCATAAGTGATGAGATGAAGGAATATGAAATAAATGGTAAGGCAAGATTTATTCTGATAAACAGTCCTTCAAATCCTAAATTTGTTAAAGTTAAGAATATTAAGATTGCTAAAAATGTTTGGGACAAGCTTGAAAGTATTTATGAAGGAGATGTAAAGGTGAAATAAGCTAATTTGTATAATTTGAAGGCATAATTTGAGACTATGTGAATGTTTGAAGATGAAACAATTTCAATCTACATGCAAAGAGTTGATGAACTAGTAAATGCTAAGAGAGGTCTTGGTGCAAAAGTTAAAGAACATAGGGTTGTAAAAAACGTTCTCAGAACTCTTCCTTATTCATATAGTGAAAATTTATATACTATTGAGGAAGTTGAATATTTTAATACTTGTTCTAGAGATCATTTGATTGGTACAAACTTCATTTGAAATGAGAAAGCTTGGTTTGATAATGGTTCAAAAGTGGAGACTGATTTTAAGGATAGAAAATCATAGAAGGTTGAAAATTCAGATGGAAATGATCTTGATGATGTGGAAGAAAAATTTGTGAGAAGTATGAAAAAGGTCACCAGTAAGTACAAATTTAAATTACCTTTCAAATTTTTCAGTTGTTAAAATGTAGGTCATTATGATTCTAGATGTCCAAATACAGCTGTGAGAAATAAGAGTAAGGAGAATAAAGGAAATATGATTAAGAGAAATTATAATGCCAAAGAAGATGGTATTCCTGATGATGAATCTGATTATGAAGATTTTGATAATAATGAATGCTTGTTCTTGTCTATAAAAGAAGAATCTAGTTTTGTTAACTCTAAAAGTTGTGTGAAGGAAAATGTTTTGGAGTAAAAGGATAAGATTGAAGGTACTTTAGTTTCTATTTTTCATGTTAAAGAAGATAACAATTATTGGGTTGTTGACATTTTTTTCTCTAATCACATGCTCGGAGGTAAAAGTAATTTTTTTAGCTTGAAATGTATGATGGTGGATTAGTTAAATTTGGAGATGATTCAAGAGCTAATATTTTTGGAATATGCTTAATCGGTTTTAATGGAAAGCATAATAATGAAGATTTTTATTATGTTAAGGGTTTAATTCTGCTCCAAGAACTCCTCAGTAGAATGGAGTTGTTGAAAGGGAAAAAAAAAATTGTTCAAGAAGCTGCAAGGACTATGATAAAAGAGGAAAATCCACCATAAGTCTATTGGAGAGAAGCTATTCATACTATTGTTTAAATACTTAATATATTTCAAGATAAGGATAACAAAACAAAGACTCCTTATGACCTATGGTATGGAGGGATTCATACTATGAAATACTTTAGTGTTTGGAATAAAATGCTATATCAAAAGAGAAGAAGAAAACTTACGAAAGTTTGATGCAAGGTATGAAGGTATCCTCTTTGGTTAGTCCATTAGAATAAAATATTATAGATGTTACAACAAAATTTTGAGAAAGATAATCAAAAGGGTAAATGTTAAAGTTGATGAAAACTTGTAGAATTCTATTATAGTAGATGGTATTGAACCAAACAATAGAGAGGGGGGTGAATCAGTTGTAACTAATTTTACCCTTAAAAAATTCATTGGAATTTAGATCAATCATAAATCATTTACTTTGCTAAAAGGATTAAACATTAAGTGCAAAGGAAGAAACTGAAAAGCATCACACATATATAGTAACACCATATTTACGTTGAAAGCCCAATAAGAGAAAAACCATGATGAGGATTAACTCAAAATATAAAGAATATCAATATTGATTATAAAGGGTCACTGCCAGAGTAGGCTCACTACCAAAATAAGACTTTCTATGTATATCAAGACTCACTTTTCAACAAGGGTTAACCACCTAGAGGTCTCACCACCACACAAATACAAAGAACATAGAAGAGATATGTTACAAAGAGAAGATAATCTCAATGCAACAAATATTTACACCATGACTCACTCAACCACTTATAGACATCCATGGATGATAGAGTATACCTTCAACTCATTGCATCTAAAAAATCAACAATTAGATTTTGCACCAATCTACCAAACTCGTATCACATACACACTATTTTGCATCTACTTCGCATCTATCATTCTCTATTTCTTTACATACCTTTCACCAATATATTTGTTGCAAATATGATTTTCATTGCATAAAAATATCAACCTATTAATTCCCAATACAACCACTAGATTTATACAAGATCCAAGATCCACAAGAGGTGGTTAAACCATGTAATGAAGTTTGAACATTATGCTTGCCCATGCCTATTGGTAAAGAAAGGATAGACAACTAAGAGAGGGGTGAATCAATTATTATAGAATTAAACTTATTCAACCTTAACCAACCTTTAATCTCAAATTTGATAATTAACAGTCAAAGCATAAATTAACAACACATCAAAGATACATGAACACCAATATTTTATACATAGAAACCCTATTAGGGGAAACACCATGGTGGATATTAGTCCACAAGATTATACCCTATTAGAAGTATAATGAAGTAATCAATAGGGAATGCACATGAATTTAGGCACACTGCCTAGAGCTCACTACTCAAAGGGAAGGCTCACTACCTTACATAAAACAATCAGATTTAATCCATCTGATGAGGTTGAATTGAGAAATTATCCTCTAAAAAATCTTGATGACAGTTCTAATTAGGCACAAAAACACTTCTTCACACTCTGCTTTGAACGAAAAATGATCTAATCTTTATTCCCACATTTCACAATCATTCACCACACACTCGCACTTACACACTCTCATACATACTCTAAAATGAAGAAACAATTGTTCTTATATATCCACTACTCGAATTTACATCAACAACTCTTTCGGCCACAAATAAAGAATAAATTACAAATGTTAGCCCAATTTCATGAACAAATCTCAATGTGTATCAACCTAAGTCAGTCATAACATAGTGAGGACCTTATTCAACATCCTTGAACATGCCAAATAGTAAAATATTAATCCATAAGGATCTGCTACATGCTAGCATCATCATGTCAGCTAGGAATATGGAAACTTGAATACACAAAGGAAAATATTTGATCACAAAAACACCAATCAACATAGACTTACCACACTGATAGAGAATGATCTAGAAACATCACTAAATATCTTGTGAGTGTACACAACAACTCAATTCATTGGAATTGAAATTGCATATTCCTGAAACACCTACTATAGTAACTGAATAAATATAGGAAAAACAACTTCATAACTTTCTCAATTCTTGATCCACACCTCTGAAACTTTCACAAAACATACTAGATAGTATCAAGAAAAAACCCTTTAAAGTGCAGCTTTTGATCATCAACGTACATAACTTGCCATCACTCTAACCTTCTGAGCTTCACAGACTACTTGGAACATATTTATTACAATTTTCTCAATACCTTCAATACATACAGCCTTCAATTCATTTAGCCTAATAGTTTTGGCATCAATGACAACCACATATCAGCAACACAACCATAATATCCAAAAATCTTCCCCTTTGGCATTGACAGAAACATATGATGTGAAAAATACCATCAACACAACTAACTCTTCTCATCATGTTCTTCTATTCCTTACATTTCTCTTCCACCTTATCAATACTTATTGCACTTCTCCCCCTTTCTTCTAAGAATATTTTTCACATTTCTGTTCTCCCCCTTTGACATCAATGGAAAAGGTACACAAGCTCTAAACCACATACCATCTAAATCATCTAACTACTCCCCTTGAGTAGCAACCACCATAATATCAATCTAAAACAAATTTTGACTATAGGTACATGGATTGATGCAAATACTTGCATCTTAGTTTAGATTAGGAGGGGAAATCACCCCTAACTTGCCTCTAAGATACTCAAAAGTATCCTTAGGCACTGATTTAGTAAATATGTGTGCAATTTGTTCCTTTGTGGGCACATATTTCAATCTGACCTATTTATTACTCACTTTGTCTCTCAAAAG